>JARKIC010000761.1:0-199789 GCA_029378375.1 Mycena olivaceomarginata | reverse complement strand
CTTTGAAAGATCCTGTCTGACAGGTGTTTATAGCACCCTTCCTGGCTGCCAGTCGATTATGCCGGACAAGCAATTGCTGAAGTGGTTTTCTCCCTCTGAAATCTGCCGCCGTTTACAACATCGTCAATCCAAACTTTAGTGCCAGCTGGCAGGACATTCTTGCGGCTCTTAGGGTGGCAGGGCTCAAATTCGAGGCTGTGGACCGTGCCCAATGGCTCCAGCACTTGGCGGAATCTGAGCCTGATGGCGAGAAAAATCCCACTATCAAACTTCTTGTACGCTTCTCCCACCATCTTTCACCTTTCCCAATAGCTCACCTTGAAATCCAATAGCCCTTTTTCCAAATGCGTTACGGAACTGCGTACCGTCGACCCATGGTCTTCTTGACCGACAAAACTGCCGCAATATCTCCGAGTATTCGAAATGCGCCACCCATCAGTCGGAATTGGTCGGTAAATGGGTCGCTAACTGGCGCGAGACAGGCTTCTTGTCTCCACTGGGTCCGGAGGATATCATGGCCTGGGTTCTTGATAGAAGTTGGGATAAGAGTACCTAATGATCCGAAGTTCGAGGCATCCGACTGAACCTCTAGATCCTCTAGATGAACAATACATGTATCTCGTTTCCAACGGTGATGGCTATCTACGCTACTGCAATACAGCGGCTTTTCAGGACCTTCAACCCTGCTGAGCTGTAAACGACTTTCGTCAAGGGCGACAGATGACTATCCGAAAAAGGAAACAGCTCATCCTAGCACCCCAATTGGGATATGGACCCATGTTTTGTAATGCCGGCTCGATTATCCTATCTGGGTCCCCACACAAGATAACTGGGAAATCTCAGAGGCTAAGTTAGACGTTTGGAGTTTATTCGTAGGAGGCTCGGAGCACATTGGGCAGACATAGTCTTTCCTTTATGTAATGTGTAAAGTGATCTGATCGCTCTTCACAGTAACTGGGGAGAATGGCTGAGGTAGAGGAATTGAAGATATGCAGTCGCATGAGTGAAGCGTTACAATGAACCCACTCGTATACCGGTTACACTACTAAACTGAGTAATTGTAGATATGCAGTCGGTTAGAGCACTGAAGCTTTACATGACGACTCGATACCGGTTACACTACTAACTGAGTTCGGAATAAAGAGATCGCTCAGTGGTTCTCGTTTTTGTAATTACGCCCTAGCCGGCTCGGACTCAGGAGAAAAACAGATTAGGACCAATTTGTCTGGCACGGTGCGAGATTCATTGGATAAGTATCTATGTCCCGGAGCAAGATTCAAAACAGAGGCGTCGCGGGGATACGCAGCATACAGACTTGTCCGTATTCGGGTAATGCGTGTAAGTGAGGCTCGGTGGTTGCGGATTCTGTGGAAGCGACTAAAACGACGGAGCTCGGGAGGACGGGAAACTACCACCTCGCGAACTCCAAGCCCCGGGTAGAAACAGTTCCTTGATGGCGCCGCTGTCCAAATCCGCGACGACGATCCCCTAGCGCTCCACCGTAAACTCCGCCTCAAATACACCAACACTCTGGCCCGATCCAGCCTCGACATTATTTTTAGCTGCACCTTGAAATTCCGTCGGTAGTATTGTATCTGTAAAGCAATGTAGTAAGTACAACTCTAGTTGCCTGCCGACTAGTACGGGCAACCGATTTACGATGAGGGATATACATCCGAATTTTAACGGCCTGGATGTAACTTCCGGTACACAGATTTCTCAACATGTTAAGTTGGGCGAAACTTGACCTTTACCACAAGCATGCGAGAAAACACCGCTGTTGTTCGAGGCGATCTCCGTTAATCTCCATCTCTTTTGAGTTGGCGGCTGATTGCCGAGAACCAATTTTTTTTAACCCCGCTCCATTGTACCTCACTATGTGGTCCGATAATCTACGATTTTATACGAGCACTCGGCACTACTTCGGCAGAGCATCCGGCACGCTCGCGGCACCGGTTTCCATGCCGTAACTATCACTTGCTCCAGTAATACACGCGGTAGCAACCAGCTGATCGGCAGTGCTCGGCATTGGCCGATGGCGGCACCCACTGCCGAGCATTGGTGCGCCAGTGGTAACCATCGGCGGACGCTGGGTTCCACCGGAAGCCGGTTTGGGGGAGCTCCACTGGACACCACCGCATTTCACTGGTTTCCAGTGGTTCTCGGGGACCCCCCCAAAATGGTGGTTGTATAGTACACCACCGCAAGTTCGGACCGGTTTATATCCATTAACTTGTGGATAGGCAAAGCCCATTTGTACAAATTGTTCCTTTATACACGGCTGGAAAAAAAGTACCTTTCGGGGCGGAGTCAACGAGAAAATGCTTCAACTCAGCGGTTCAAGTTCAGACAATGGTTCAAACTTGAACCATGGTTGAAATAATTAGTTGATCTTCAAACACCATTTTGATGTTGATAGAATGTTCCATATGCTCTTGAATGTTCTTAACTACAGCCTCGCTGAATCCAGCACCTGCCAGCGGAAACCAGTGGAAACCGCTGAGAAGACGGCATGACGGCCCGGCCATTGCCAGTGGCGATTGGCGAAAATCGGAAGCCTCAGTGATGGACAACCGTTAGACACCGTCCGGCAGTAGCCGCCAATAACCACCGGCGGCCAGCGGCGGCCGCCAGCGAACTTGTTACCTCCGGGCATATTACTCACTTGCTCTTTCGGATTCCCAACTAGTTCCTTGCCTGCCATTCTCACATCGGGATCCTATTCCGTTGTCTTCCCAACAAAGCAACGCCGTTACCGTCTGGATATAAAGATGCCCCATGCTCCAACTTAGGGAGTGACAAGCGTCGACCGTGCCAGGGGCGGCATTGAACCCAGATTAGAGCGATAACTACGAGTCAATTCAAATCCGAGGAGTTTCTCAGCGTTCGTGTCGGAATCATTTTGTGGGTTGTTGCTCTACGTATTCTCTGGTACTGGCTAGGATCAAGGACCGAACTCAGCCCATTTCTAGTCAGGTTTTAACTTCATGGCCTTACGGAGAATATCGAACATTCTGTTTCCTGCTCCAGATGCTTGGATGTGCTCCAGACTCCAATCACTACGGAACCTTTCTGATGGCGGCGATGCCCCACTTCCCCCCCCCCCCTCCCCCCCCATGTCAACTTGAGTCCTTTTCGGGGCAAGTTCATTAAGAAGCACTGCTCATACCGTCCGATTTCTGACAGTTTCGGATCGGACCCAGTTGTGGGCGTATGAAGCAGGTGGGCCACCGTACTTTCCGAATGTTCAGTCAGCTCACCGGCCGTTATAAGATCGACTACGCGCATCGTTAGCTAACAAATAATGTCTCGGTCCTCCCAAAATCCTAAGCCAGTTGCCGTGGTACGCTATGCAGTCCACCTTCAGCCTTTTTCTCTTTCTCATGGACTTGTTCAGGTCGGAATATCCGCCGAATTTCCGTCTGGAACACTTTCCGAGACCAACTTCGATCATCAATCCTTCTTCGATTTCTTGCTCTCAGGTAAAGACGCGTCAGAGCGCGTTCCGGCAGACAGATTCAATATCGACGGGTGGGTAGTCGAAGACACTATCTCTGATTGTGTCATTGAACTAAACTTCTCTCTAGATGGCAGGGGTCTCATCTTGGACAGGTTTTGCCGGAGGAGGCGGCCTTCCTGAAGAACGTCCACTTGTTTGACCATTCGAATTTGGAATCTCTTGGAAGGACGTCATCACCATGGGTGTTGCGACGAGGAAACTTGTTGAACATGCCTTCCTCGCACTCCTCGACTCGGGGATCAACTCTCGTTCCCAGAACGTCGGCGCCTACACATCGGGGATTGCATTTGACCTCTTGAGCGCGGCCGATGCAGTAACTATCTCCCTGATTTTGTTCTCGAATGTCTACCCAACGCTCAACAGGACGAATTCGACACCCGTGACGGTTTGGGGGAGGCGCAGCGGCCGTCGCCAATCGAGTTTCATATCACTTGGATCTCCTGGGACCGTCCATCCCCGTCGACACTGCCTGTAGTTCCTCGCTGATGGCTCTCCACCTTGGCATGCAGGCATTGCGCGCAGGGGATTGTGAAGCTGCTGTGATCGGTGGAAGTCAGATCAATCACAGGTTGGTTAGCTCCGGTAAATTATGAACAACACTTAACTTGGCACAGGTTCCTTGATTGGGTCTATTACAGTCAACTATCCATATTGTCACCTGGCGGCAAATCAATACCATTTGATGCTTCTGCGGACGGGTACGCGTCTTTCAGAGTCTCACTTTTCATTTTCCCTCATCAACCTCAATTTTGAAAGCTTCGGGCGTGGAGAGGCAGTCGTTGTACTCGTGATAAAGCTACTCGAGGACGCCATTCGCGATGGCGACAAGATCTATGCCACGGTTTTGAATACCGCCGTAAACTCCACGGGTACGTTGTTGAAATATTGATTGATCCATGTCTGATACGTCCATTCTGCAGGTTCTGCGGGACCAATGAAAACCCCCATCGCGGATTCTCAAGCCGCTGCGATGCTCACGGCTTACCAAGGGATCGGCCGTTCCCAGCCGAGGTCGATTTTGTGGAGTGCCATGCTACAGGCACCGCCGTTGGCGACCCAGTTGAAGCTAATTGGGTCGGACATCACTTCAAGAGAGACTCAGAGTTGTTGATCGGCAGTATAAAGGGCAACATTGGGTGAGACTATGCGCTGAAGAGGAGTATGAATTGTATTCATTGTGCCTCCCTACAGCCACACCGAGATCACTTCGTTCTTGGCCTCGTTCTCCAAAGTCTGCTCAATGTTTGCTACGAACAAGATCCCTCCCCAAGCCAACTATAAGAGCCCGAATCCCGCAATTCATTGGGACGAGTACAACATGCGTGTTGCCACTCAAGCTGAAGAATTCAAGACTCGCAATGCCTCGGGAAAGAGATTGGTTTCGATGTATGCGGTGCCCTCTATTTGGACTCGTACACGGTCGACTAATTTTCGCTTTCAGTAATGCTTTTGGGCTCTTGGGTGCCAATGGGCACGTAATTGCGGAAAGTCCTCCAGAAAAGGTGTCGTATTCAGCATATTTCGCCCTTCCGTAGCTGATCTCTTCTCCAGGCACATAAACCTATCGTACATCAAAAGGGGATGCCCGTGGTTGCTTGTTGCTGCGGGTTTATCTCCACGCAGTGCTACGGCCATAGCGGCAGATCTCGCCAAACTAGCTCAGGAGATTCCAGAAGAGCTTCCGGTCTTGTCGAATATCTATGGAAGGCGAGCGAGACAGCTGACTTGGCGCACGGCCGCCATAAGTACCGCGGATCGGTCATTCGTCTTTCCTGCGCCAAGGTTTGTGTCGCGAGGCGCACCGCCGCTCGTATTCGTTTTCTCTGGCCAAGGGCCGCAGCACATCGAGAGTGAGTGCCTATCCGCTCGCTCGATAACCAGTTCTAACCAATAATCGTCGGAATTAGTGGGTCGGCAGCTCTTCAAGATGTACCCTGCTTTCAGGGACAGCATCCTTCGGATGGACAAAGTTCATGTCGAGGTAGCAGGACCTCCATCGTGCACGAGCTTGGCTTCTTCGGGGACACACGTCCCAAGGACGCGCTGCCCGATACATGGCCCGTTACGTTGACTGTTCCCAGCATTGCCATGATTCAGATGGCGCTCGTCGACCTTTTCGCAGCATTCGGAATCCGTCCCAACGTCGTCTTTGGGCATTCTGCGGGAGAAGCTGCCATGTCGTATGCCTCCGGAGCGTTACCTCAGGAGCTGGCCATGGAGATTGCTATCCGCCGTTCACGGGCGATGACGGTCGTCGAGGGGAGCGGCGGCATGGCCGCCGTGTCCTGCATCCCGTCCGTTGCTCGCGAGATCATCCGGAGCGTCCTGCAAGAGGCGGGGCCCGGCGATGTTCTCGAGCTTGGGTGCTACAATGCCCCCGAGGCTGTCACCATTTCTGGGACTCAGACTATGCTCGACAAGGCTGTGGCGATCGCGCAGAAACGCGAAATGTTCGCTCGCCAAATCAAGGCTCGAGTGCCCGGACACTGCAGCCTTCTCGAGCCCTGCAAAGCGCGCTACGTAGAGGAGATGGAAATCGCCTTCTCCGTTATCCGGGCACCCACGTTCCCAAGGTCACGACGTATTCTACGCAGACTGGGTCGCGATGGGAGAAGGAGTTCACCCCTGAATATATGTGGAATAATGGTCGTACGTGAAATCTCCTCTCATTGCAACGGATACTCGATTTACGTCTGTTAGGTGTACCTGTCCAATTTGAACAGACTGTGACTGCCGTTGTTGCGGAGATGCCCGAGGCCATTTTCATTGAAATCGGCCCTCATCCTGCGCTTTCCTCTTACATCTCGGGAATGGGAGCTAAGCCTGACAAGGTCCTCTGCCCGATGCGTCGGGCAAAACCGGTAAAGAAGAAGGTGAATTCGTTGAATTCCAACGCAGAATTCAATGAAATCACCGATCTGCTTACATGTGTTGGACACCTGTCTTCTCTCGGCGTCAACGCAATCGACTTCAATGCTGTGAACGCTACAGATGCTCTGGAGATTTCCAAACCTCTCCCCGCATATCCTTTCGCCCCCAAACCTATCCCGTTCTATTCCGAGAACTCTCGAATGGCGGTGAAACAGAAGCGCAGTCGTAAAGGACCTCTCAACTACGAATCACTGGCGATGAACGCCCTCACGCATCCTGATCTTGCTGAGCACGTCATTAAAGGCAAACCAATTTTGCCGGCGACTGGTTTCTTCGAAATGGTATGAGAATTTGACGTTAGATTTTGGTGTGTTTCTGATCTCAATGGTGCTTTCCAGATGTTCGAGGAAGGAGCGCGTACCATCTGGGACATCGAACTTCGCAGTTTGCTTCCCCTTCTTCCGGAGAAAGTGTTGGAAGTGGAGGTTAAATCAGATGGTCATGCCTGGAGCATTATATCCTCGCAAGGGAGCGGTCGAAACGTAGGACCATTTTATTTCTTTCCAGTCTGTTACTGAGAATATATTTCAGCCGAGACTTCACGCAACTGGATTCATGACAGCAGAAGTTATGGACAAGGACCTTGGACCCATAGACCTCGCTTCTATTCGTGCTCGCTGTGTTCCCGCAGATATCACTAGCGAGTATTCTGCTCCGAATTGACGACTCGTGCCTTATGATTCCCAGATCTCTATGCCGTTCTGAACTCGACAGCGGAGTTCGGCCCGCTCTATCGTCGGATCGAAGCTTGCTTTGAGGGCGACCACGAGATACTCTTTCGCGTTCGCGGAAATGCACCAGAGCTTACCGAGTAGGTTCTACAAGCACTACTTTGACAGAATCTAACCCAGACGCAGGCATCACAACTACGTTTTCCATCCATCAGTCCTAGATTCATGCATTCACGGCCTACTGCATCCCGTGTTCACTGGCAATGCCGATCCAAGTGTCTACTACCTTCCCTCTCACATCGGCCGCGTAATTCTCTATGACCGCGCAGTTGAGAAGGGAATTCCTGAAACCCTGTATTCCCATGTCGTGCCGCATGGTTGGACCCCCGGTACGTCGAGTGATACTCGCCTTTGATCCTGCATGCTCAAGAGTTGTTCAGAATCTCTTACTTGCGACGCCTTCATTGTTGACGAACAGGGAGAGCGGCTGGTGACCTTGATGAATTGTGTCATGTAAGTCGATAAATGATTTGACATTTCCACTGCTTCATGCGGTCGATAGATCAAAGCACTGGACTGGCGAGGTTCCCACACGTCCGAATACAAGCTACGAGACCATTTACCAACCTCTCGGCATGCCTGCCGCCGAGTTCACCCTACCTCGTCTTAAACAACAAGACTATGCTTTCCTGGACGCTATGGTACCTTCCTCTAACGACAAGGTCTGCATTTACCCCCTTCTTTTTGAAGGATACTCACACCCGACAAGGCTTCTGACGCTCAAACTGATGGTTATGTTAACGGTCATATCAATGGCTATACGAACGGTTCCTTGGTGGGGGAACATCACGAAATCTTCCAGGGAATTACAGAATCCCTCTCTTCCGAGGAGCCCGAGGTATGTGCAGTTTAAAATTTACGGCAGTAAAATGACGGCGCATGCATAGCTCAAACCGTCTTCGATTCTGAAGCTTTTCTCTTCCTCCTTGGATGTTTGTGTGGCAGCAATCCGCCAGATCTTCGAACACGCCGTGAAATCCGGAAAACAGGTTTTCCGTCTCCTCGACATAGGCGACAGTGAGTTTGAACCTTTTCGGACGCCAAATTTCAGACCCTAACATAAATTTCACAGCCACCGGTTCACTCTACCAGCTTCTCACCGGAATTGCCTCTGAATATCCAACTCTGAGACTCGATTACACTGCGTGCGGCCACGAGCACACTTCGATTGAACTGAGGACAGCGTCCTTCGACGTGGATGCTGTCTCCAAACAAGCCGGCTTGTCGCCCAATACTTATGATGCTGTTATCGAGACCCATATGCTCGGCTTTGCAGCAGAGGTCGAAAAGTCACTGGAGTCCCTGAACAGTCTCCTTGTCCCCGGTGGATTCCTCGTTGCACTGGAAGCGAACGGCTCTCCCTACACTCCCGGTGGAAAATGGGTCGATCACGTTTTCTCACCGCAAGGACGGTGGCCCGGGCTTCGCTCTGGGAAACAATATCGTCGGTGGTCTCAGTCGGAGTGGAATGGTCAAGTTGCGCAAGCCAACTTCCGCCCAGTCGAAGTGCCGCAGAGCTCGCTGTTCTTGATGCTGTTGGCACAAAAACCCTCCCTACCTCTCATCCCATTGTCCTCCCCCGAGTCTTCTTCCGACGCCGACCAACCCATCATCTTTAGCTTCGAGCCCTCACTCGCATTGGATCTACAAAACGTTATCCTGGGTTCCATGTCATCAGGCGTTCCTTCCAAAATTTGGATCGAAGCTACTATGGGAACATTTAACGGGGCCGCTGCCACTGGTTTCGCTCGCTCCCTCATGCGAGAACTCGTAGCTGTTGAGATCCGCTTGGTTCTTTTCGATTCTGTCTGGAAGCCCGAGTCTAGAGTTGCTGCCATTCGGCGGCTGTCGGGACTCTCCTCCCTCGAGCCCGAAATCGCACTCGATGCTTCGGGTGTGGCCCTTGTCCCTCGATACTGCGCCCGCGCTCTGCTCACTCCAGAGATCCTGGATCATAACAAGTACTGGGCTGTTCAGCACCCGAACACTGTGACTCAATCAGCGCCGCCATTGCCCGGGCCTCATCAGGTCCTGGTCCAGGTCTCCTTCCTTTCGGAGGAGGAGGGTGGGCTTCAGGGTCTCGTTGGCACGGTTACCCGATCTCACTCTTCGCAGTGGCAGGTTGGAGCTCGTGTGGTGGCCGTTGTGCGTCCGCTCGCTCCAACTTCGTTCTTATTCACGAGGGCCAGATCTCCGAAGTCCCCGAGAATGCAGACGAGCGGAGCTGCACGAGCATCGCGCTACTGTTGGTTTTCGCCGCCCTTGGCCTCAACCTCGATTCCAGGCCACTAAGCAGCTTGCAGCAAATCCAGGTTGTTGTTCTTCACAACAGCAAGTTTGCCTCCTTCGTCGCGCGCGTTCTCGAGTACCTAGGCGTCACCCCCATTTTAATTGCACCTTCACTTCCATTGATTCTTCCTCGCCTTTCTCCGGGGGATATAATCATGTGCGGTTTACCAGCCACTTCCGCCGACACTATCCCTCAGCCTGAGGGTGTTTCCGTCTTTAACTGGAATGACCGGGCCCTCCCGGCCGTGGCCCGGAACCCATGGTTGGTCAGTACTGCGCTGAACGCACACTTGACCCGTGCCCTCTGTAAAGTTAGCTTGGACAGCGACCCGCTCACACCAGAGCAACTGCTTCCATCGCACTTCGAGGTTTCTCGGTCCCTCGCCTTGGTTGATGACAAGTTCTATCTTGTTGTCGGTGGGATTGGCTCGTTGGGGCTCCAGATCGCCATCTGGCTGTACCGAGTGCGTAATATGCTCAATATCTTTCCGAACTTTACTGAATCGTAGCTATAGCACGGAGCAAGGCATATTGCTCTGATCTCCAGAAAGGGTGCCGGCCGACTTGCGGGCACTCAGAACAGAACGCTGCGCGGCGTTGCCCAGTACCCTCCAGAGCCTTCCCGATCTTGACCTTCGGCTAGAGGCGTGCGACGCGACCTCCGTGGAGGATCTCACGAAGTTGATCAGCTCGCTGGATTGTCCCCTCGCTGGATGTATCTTCTCAGCAGTTGTCTTGGCCGACCGTTTGTTCTTGAAGCAGGATCCGGAAAATTTCATGATTCCGTACAAATCGAAGACGGACGCGTACTTTGCTCTTGAAAAGGTCGTAGCTCTCGAGAAACTCGACTTCGTGCTCGGAATCTCGTCTGTCGCCAGCTTTGGTGCGGCGGGTCAGACAAACTATGCAAGGTACCGTCGCATTGATTCCCAACTCTGTTATTTCAATCTAACCATTCTGCGATCAGTGCAAACACGGGGCTCGAGTATCTGACGTCGCGATATTCCAACGCCTGGTCCATCGTAGTACCTGCAATTGCAGACTCCTTCGTGGGATTCGACATGTTCACTTCCGCCAATTCTCACATGGAAACGTGGAAGACCTCCATCATGAACAGCTACGGTGCGAACGTCGGCAATTAACAAAAATTTCAGAAATCTAACCCAATCTTCAGAGATCTGCCTCTGCCTCGAGGATGGCCTTTTGCGCATGGCGAACAATGAGCATATTCACTCTACGTCCCCAACCTGAACTGGGACGAAATTGTTCGGTCAGGGAACGATTCCCCGCTTTTCAATCATCTCGTCAAGTTGGACACCACGCAAGACAAACTGGAGGTTGAAGACCCGTCCCAGGTCCTTCAGGAGATTGTTCTCAAGTTCATCGACGCCGCTGAAGACGAGTTTGAGAGGAACGTTCCCCTCACGTCGTACGGGTAAGACGCTCCTGCTTTTTTCCCGACGCATATCCTCATCGTGTTTACCCACAGACTCGATTCTCTGTCTGCTGCCAGAATGTCGACCGCGTTGAAGCCGTACATGGCGATTACCCAGATCCAGCTGCTGGGTGATCTCAGTCTCGATGACCTCGTCTCGAAGATGGGCGATGCGAAACCGGTGGTGATGGTGGAAGAATCTGTCTCTAGCAGCACCGAGCAGCCGTTTGCATGGGACGCCTTTAATCAGCCAGGCCAATCGCTCCTAAAACTCATAATTGGAAGCGGGATACCGCTCATCATGATTCACGGTGGAGCGGGCGATATCAGTGCCTTCAGAGCCATCCAAGAGCAGTTCACGACCCCGCTATGGGCTATTCAACCGACACCGGACTCTCCTCTCGACACGGTCGACACCTTGGCGCAGTTCTACCTTGAGAAGATCAAGGAAGCGCGCCCGACCGGTCCGTATCGTATCGGCGGATTCTCCGGATCGAGCATGATCACCCTCCGCCTCGTCCAGCTCCTCGAAGCCAACGGAGACGAGATCCTCCAGTTGAGCTTCGTCGACCACTTCCCCATGCTCTTCACATCCCCCATCCACGGGCTAACTGAGGCCTTCAGCACAATCGAGGACCTCTTCACGTACGGCCTGAAGGCGACCGTGGACATGATCGCGGACTGCTGCAGTCGCGACGCGTCGCCCGCGCGGCGCGCACACGGCGACAACCTCATCGCGGCTTGGAAGGGCCTCCCCACCACCGTCAACGCGCTCCGGACCTGGGAATGGACGCAAAAGTTCACCCCGATCAACATGAAGCAGATGGTCGAGTTCGCGGGCGGAAAGGCTGTGTGGGCCTCCACCGACGCCGCGACCCGCCAAGCGGCTATGCGGCGGAGTATCGTCGACCAGCTCGCGAAGGTTCGTGCGCCCATCACTGTCCTAATCGCCAACCGGGGGCTGTCGGCGCTCCTGCCTGCGGAATGGGAGGATTTGGGGGTCTCGCTCAGCAAAACGGGACGTCCGGACGGTGTACTTTGACGCGGGTCACTTTGACATCTTCGAGAAAGCCCACTTCTCCCGCCTTCTAGAATTTGACTGGGCTGAATCGCAGTCGCAGCAAGCTTAATTCTCCTCCTCTCGCGTAGACAATACTTTTTTCGAGCTCTAAAAAATGTCAAGTAATCATAGATGCACTATTTATCCTGTTGCCTTTACTGGAACATAACCACTTCGATGGTTCCAGGTTGAACATGCTCGAGATTCGACGGTTGAACATGTCACGTGCTTTGGTTGAACTGGCACACGATTTGGCGTTGTACTTGTAGAGAATTGGCTGGTTGAGGGAATAATAACTTTTCCACCCTGTAATTTTCCATGGCTTCCGCATCCCCACTGTATTCCAAATTTCAGCTAGTCCAGCGAAACGCTGCCTCTGCGCCATGAGCCCCTATCTGCGTACCATAATGTCAAGGGAAACTTCGTCGCGTTTGAACTGATTCTTCCGACTACGGAAGATATCGCATGAGACCCAAACGGGAACGGAAAAAAGGCTCGTAAAGGCCCACGTTGCTGTTCTCAAGGTCAAGATTGCCGGTCCCGACCGGTACTCTTTTTGGGATCCGTTAATTAAAGCACAACTTCGGCTTCGTCACGAACTAGTCATTGATCTCACTGGGGGACGACCTCCAGTTGTATCACCCTCTTTATAAAATTATCCATTCTGTCCGTCTGAAGCCTTTTTAAACTCCGCTTTTAATCTATCGTTCCGGCAGCTCGGATCAACGTTCTTATTTTAGTTACATCCAGCAAGTGTGAGCCGGCGCGAAGCGCCGGCGAGCGCTTGTATATACTCAATTTCTGTAACCCACAATTTTATCTACAGCAAATTCACGCTCATCAGCAATCCCTGGTTTTTGCCGTATTTGCCGTATTTGCCGTATTTAGCCGTATTTCTCAGGCCGTTTACGTAGATCTACGTATTTCAGGCTATCCTACGTATTTGTCTGTATTACAGGCCATCCTACGTAGTGGCCTGTATTTCGGGCCATCCTACATAGTGGCTTGTATTACAGGCCATCCTACGTAGTGGCCTGTATTTCGGGCCGTCCTACGTAGTGACTTGTATTTCAGGCCATCCTATGTAGTGGCCTGTATTACAGGCCTCCCTCCATCTTTTGAGCCAATCCATCTTTCATTTTCGAATGCATATCGAATGCATAACCAAGGCAATGCATTCATTGAAGGTACATGGTTGTGTACAATAAAATTGAGATATGAATAGAGAACATGGTAAGGTAAATGTAGGCTATACAATGCCAAGGTAGGTGATTGACAAGGTGCGTGCTGGTTCAATGTAGAGGACCCGAAAGGGTATGCAGGGGCAGCAAATCAGGGGCAGGTGCGTGCACATGTAGGGAACACAGTGAGTGCGGTGGGTTGTGTGGTGGAGGCCTTGCGGACGGGCGGGTGCGGTAGTGGACCTGGTAATCTCGTGCACGGTGTATGGACGGAGCGAGGAGATGGAGCCATCGCTTGCGCGCAGTATCTTGGACTTGCCCGGGCGCGCGGGTGGTCCTCGTGTTCGTGCGCGTGATACACCCCCATCGCAGACACGCTGCGCTTAAACTCCATGGGACGCTGTTGCTGCTTGCTGCTGCTGGGCATGAGCAGGGGCCTGGAACACATGCGGCAGACTCTGCGGCGGCATGCAGCGCCCCGCCGCAGGCGGTGGGGTGTATGTCTCCACCTGTGTGAGCCTCACATAGGGCACTGACACACCCGGGAGGTGCGCGGAATGCGACGGGTGCGTCGAGGGAGCCGCTCAGCACCCCGTTGGTGGTGTACGGCGTGAGGTCGAGCAACTCCGGGAATGCCGCGCGCAAGGTGTTCTTTGAGGCGCCGAAGCCGGTATGCATGAAACAGTTGAGGTGGAGGGCGAGGACAGCGGGGGGCTGCGTGTGTTTGTCAGGACGACGAGGATGAATAACGAATCGAAAGCAGCTGCTCACCCTCCCCAGCACACTCTGCTGTGTACACACCCCGCCCGCCAGCTGCTCGATCTTCAGCTTCCCCTTCTCTTTTTCCTTCTCCTTCCACCTCCCCCCCTCGCCCCCGTCCTCGCCATCCAAATCCCACTCGCCCTCAAGCTCCTCTTACTCAATCTGCCCCGCCTCCAGCGCCCGTCTCACCCGCGCCTCCAGCGCCCGTCTCACCCGCGCCTCCAATTTCCACGCGGCCTTGAGCCGCCGCAACCGCGCGTCGTTCTTCGCCTTGCGCGGTTTCTTCTTGGATGACTTTTTCTTCTCCCCGCCATGCCCGGTCAAACGCAAAATGCCGTATCGCAGCGGTATACCCACACCGCACGCACGCCCGCCACGTAGCTGTCAGCCCATCGAATGGACTCTGCTTCTCTCCCACTCTCGTCCCCGCCCCTGCCCCTGCATCCGCATCCTCTCCTCCCCCTCCTCCCAGTTGATCTTCAGCGGGGGGGAGCAGGGCGAGCGCAAACGCCAGCCCGCGCACGGCGTCGGAGAGCAGCTGGAACAGCTCCTGTGCGTCCTGGTGCTTGCGACGCGAGGAGCACGTTCGCCCTGGTGCTGGAGGTGTGCAGCGCGGGGCCGCGTGCACCCCAGAAACACGCTCGTGAGAGAAGACGGCGAAGAGGGGGAGGAGGCGGAGGTGCAGAGGAGTCAGAGGAGCTGAGGGAGGGCGGGGGCGCGCAGAGGGCCTCAACAAGGGCGAGCGCACGGAGGGGCTGGCCGGTGGGGGTGGGGGTGTTGAGCGCAGCGAGGAGGTCGATGAGGGCATCAACGACGGGAGTGGGGACGTTGAGCGCTGCAGCACGGGTGCGGATGCCAAGGAGGTAGGGGGGGGAGGTTGGAGAGCGAAGCGAGGGCCTGGTGCGTGTGTGAGCAAAAAAGATTGGATATGTGGAAGGGGAATCGAAAGAAAATGATGGGACATGGGATGGAAGAAAACGTGCGATCCCGCTCGACGAGATCACCCAAATAGAGACATCTCTGCAGGAATGACGCTCCCGCTGTACATCTCGAAAATTTTCCTGTGTACTCGGAGGAATGAGTTCCGGAGACCCGGTCCAAGGAATTATCCCATCTCTCAATAGTGTAGGAGATCCGAACGGGAATGGACGAGTATCCTGCACAAGGGAGAGCGGCAGGGAGAGAGGGGCCTGCAGAGACCCAAAGACCGAATACACGTAGCAGCACTAGAAGAATGAAACAACGACCAAGTCCTTCCCTCCGCCCCGGCCCTTTGCACGAAGAAAAGGAAGTTTGGCTCGAGAGAAGCCGAAAAGAAAGCGACCGTGGCACGAGAATAAGGGAAGCTGCGGCACATGCAGGTTGAGTGCGAAAGCCTCGCGCCAGCGAAATCATGCATCCACCTGAAAGACTGCGGAATCACTGCGGCCACAGAGTACCGTCCCCGGAAGAAACTACCCAGAGGGCACAGTCGGTGTCCTCCCTCCGCCGGCTCGCACTCGAATGCAAGCGACGCAAGGAACACTCAATGTTGAGTGCTCCACATTCCATTCCTCAGATGGAAGGAACCCCAAGGCAAGGACCGGAATGAAAGAGCCATTACCACACGGAATTCGTCGAGAGAGCTCGAGGTCACCCACCCCGATGAAGTGAGACACGGATCACCACCGAATTCCGCGACCCGCTGAGGTTCTCGGAGGATTTGACCACAAGAAATAGTCGCGAAGCTCGCGAGCATGGCCCTTGCACCTCGTGTCATCGGGGCCGAAAGAGCAGCAATGTCCCGACATGAGAAGAGCCACCGCCAACACGGTGGGGAGGTACGGGGGGAGGTTGGAGAGCGAGGCGAGGGCTTGGTGTATGCGTGAGCGAAAAGGGAGAAGCCATCGTGCGCCAGAGGCTGCTGCACGCGAGGCGACGTCGCAGGCGGTGGTGGAGTCCGTGTCGTACGAGTGGAATTCCGAAGTGGCGGTACACGGAATCCAGATGCTTGGTCAGTGTGTATCTGACAAAAGGCAGTGGCATGCACGTGATGAAACACATCATGGTTCGTCTTTCCTTTCATGTCTACCGCCTTCCCTTTCCCTCGCTTTTTACCTTCCCCCCTTCCAGCATCGACACCTGTACGCTCTCAAATCTTCCATCTTCCAAGTCACACACACAACACACAACCCAGGGAACAACCAGCTGATCATCTTCGGAGGCATGAGCAACGAGCCCAATTCGCCCAATGAGCTGTGCGTCCTGAACAACATCTGCGTCTTCGACATCACGAACCAGCACTGGCTCCCGCCCTCGCGCCCACCCCCGACAACCTCATGCCGTACGCGCAGCTCTCGTCCGTGACCGGTGACTGCCTCTTCATCATCGACAGGCAGTACTTCTACAAACAACTGGCTCAACGACGTGTGCGTGTACGACCTCCGAGGTGCACGTCAAGGCTGCGGGGCTTGGTGCCGTCAGCAACGCTCATTTGCTGGTCTGTTGCTCTTTTCTGTTTCACCGACCAACTTAACCCCAAATTCACAGTTACCGACAAACTGAATGAGTCTAAGGGTGAGTTGTATTCTCTTCATTTCATCTCTCAGCCAGGTTTAACAAACTGCGTCTTCGATTTCAGGTGACAAAGGTAGTCAATTACCAAACCTTGAAGCCGTGTGATTATCAGGTTGTAATAAACCCCCCGACGTCACAGGATTTTTCCCCCGCTGGCCAGCTACGTCCCCCGCTCCAGCCGCCCATCACCTCCGCCATCCTGCGCATGGTCAACCGCTCAGCGCGATGGTGCGCAGATCGACCAGGCGCTCGTCAGAAGGTCGTCGACTCGTTCGTCTCGCTCAGCCTCGACGCCGCCGACCCGAATAAGGAGTGCCTTGACATCTACAAGGAGCAGTTCGAGGCGCCCTTCCTCGCCGCGATAGCGGCGTACTACGCCGCGGAGGCAGAGGCGTTCCTCAACGCGGGCGGGACGGAGGGCAGCAGGAATATTCCTGAGTATTTGAAGAAGGCGGGGGGCGGCTGCGCGAGGAGGAGGAGAGGGTGGTGCGGTATCTGCATGCGAAGACGCGGAAAGAGCTGGTGGGGAAGTGTGAGAACATGTTGCTGCGGGCGCACGCCACCGCGGATGTGGGATGCATTCCAGGTCAGTCCCCCCTCTTATCATTCCTGGTACATTCCTCGTGCTTATACTGCACCTGGCCCTGCTCGACTTCGACGCCGACGAGGACCTGCAGCGCATGTATGCGCTGCTCGCGTGCATCCCCGAGGGGCTCGAGCCACTAGGCAAGAAATTCGAGGCGCACATCAAGGCCACGGGGCTCGGCGCCGTCAGCACGCTCGTTGGCGCCCAGGGTGCTGCGGGCGCCACAACCGACGCTGACGCGAAGAGTACCCGAGCTCGACCCGAAGGCGTACATCAACGTGCTGCTGGCAGTGCACGAGAAGAACGCAGCGATGCACGGAGTTTCAAGGCCAAGGCGGGCTAGCGGCCGCGTTGGATAGGGCCTGCAGGGAGTTTGTTACTCTCGGAATGGCGGAATGCGGCCACAGGTGCATTTTCTTTGTTTCTCTTACCATATGTAGGCTGATAGGTGCGCCTCTTCGTAGGCACGAGTGCGGCGCAGTCGCTGGGACTGCTGGAAAAACATGCGGATATGCTGCTAAGGAAGATTAACAAGGTCACGGGCGACGTCGACCTTGAAGGGGCGCTGAATCGGGTGGTAGGTCACCTTCCCATTCGTCTCCTCTTCGACGATGCTCACGGAGTGCTCATCGAGGCCATGCGTCACTGGTTAGCGTGATCCCTTGTCTCGTTCGCGTACCGGGAGCAAGTTGAGGACTGCAAGCACATCGACAACCCCATGCGATTCCGGCTGTACATGGAGGCGTGCAGATGGTGGAGTGCCGAGGAGGAGGAAGCACTCAAGGTGCGGCTCAAGGCGGACATGATGCAGGTGTTCAAGCGCGTGGAGGTGCTCCCGCAGCACGAGCTCGGCAAGCTGTTTACAGACGTGTATGCGGGCGAGGGGCCATTGAATATTGTCAGTGCCTCTTTGTTCAATGACTTTGGTGGACTGACCGGCTTGAATTGCAGAGGGAGCAGAAGAACGAGCTGAATGAATACTAACGGCGACGTCCCAGCACTTCGGATCCCCGAAATACCACTTCCCCACCATCTCTTCCACATTGGCGACCCAGATCCCGCAAGCTGCCGGCGTGGCCTACGCTTTACACTGGACTTCTAAGCGTCGGTCTCGGTCCATCGCGGCGTGTTTTTTTGGCGAGGGCGCCGCGTCCGAAAGAGGTTTGTGTAATCTGCTCAATTTTGGCCTTGCCTTACTGCATCACTCAGATTTTCACGCCTGTCTGCTCCTCGCGTCAGCCATCCCCTCTCCGACACTTTTCATCATGCGCAACAACGGCTTTGCCATCAGCACACCGAGCACGGAGCCAGTTTTACAGCGACAGCATCGCCAGTCGAGGGCTGGGCTATGGCATTGACACCGTCCGTTTCTGTTTCTATTTTTGTTAAGTCTATTTACATGCCGCACAGGTTCGTGCCACCCCATGCTCCTTCTGTGGCCTCTTTCAGGTCAGACCCAGTCCCCTCATATTACTCACTGGTAGCACTACATTGTACTTATGATACCTAATACAATTTGTTTTCCATCCTTTCGGTGTGTTCAGTAATTTGGTTCATTTTGAATGCTATTCTGCAATTGGCATGAGGTTACCTTCAACAGCAGTGAAATACGGCGAAATACGGTGAAATACGGTGAAATACAGCGAAATAACGGTGAAATACAGCGAAATACGTAGACAGGCTGCCAAATACGTGAGAATACGTAGACCGAGCCGAAATACGTGTGATACGTAGACCGGGCCGAAATACGTGTGAATACGTAAAGGGGGACCTTCATAAGGTGGAGGTCGTGGGAACCCAGCACCTTTACATAAGCAGAGTGTGACAACTTTTATTCCAGTGAAACAAGGGCATGTAGGGAGATGCTAGCTCCCAAGAAATGCTCTAATAAGTAATACAAGAAGTTCTTGGGAAAGATTTCCTTGAAAATCTTCACCATGAGGGTGAAATAAGCAGTTCTTTCCTTTTTTGGAAATAATGTACCAATCACATTATAATTTCATTTGGCGCAAGGTTTGCTTTTGCAAAGCAAAATTTTGAAATGATTATGTAATCAAGCACGTGACCTTTCCCACAACTTGGGAAACACATTGCGGCCGCATTGCAGCCTCGTTTTGGCTGCGCAAACCACTCTTTCCACAACTCTCTCATTCCTACACTCAAGACCAATAGGCAGACAATCAAGAAAGAAGAAAGCAAACATAGCTAATGCACGAAAAGGGACTGCAGCACTCAGAAGTGTCCAATCTTACAAGGCCCCTATCTTTCTGATCCTAGTCTCTAGATAAAGCATCTAGCAGAGAAACCACAACAGAAAACACTACTCAGCCAGAGACTGAGAGCCTGGATACAAGAGACACAGACTTTCCGGCAGTGGACCCTGAAAAAACCACTCTGGCTACAGAATGGGACTTTGCACTCGGTGAAGAGCTTCCTGATACAGAGTGTATGGAATTACAGGAAGACCTTGGAGATGAAGAAGATGTTGAACTTGTCCATGAATCTGCATTTGATGCATTTCACAAAGTTCCTCTGTGATGCTCAGGTTACTGCACGGAAACTGGAACAGCAGCAGAATGGGGGAAAGAGGAAAAGAGGACCTTACACTGGCAAATCAAAAACAACACAGTGGCGAGAAAAAAAGGCGAAAGAGAGACTCACAGGGCTTGGATATCACAATCTGAAGGACTTGTTTGCAGCCCAAGCTGTGAAAAAATCCAGGCTGAACTCCAAATCTGATGATGTAGAATCAGACAGAGAAGTAGGTTTAAATTACACTTGCTTTATGAAAATCTAATAGATTCCAGGAAGGCACTGTTTCAGACCCAGAATTTTCGGAGCCAGAGATCATTGCTTCAGAGCCTGAAATATCAGAGCCAGAAATGGCAGAACCTGAACTATCAGAGCCAGAGATTATTGCTTCAGAGCCACAGGAGATTGATGCTTCACAGGAAGATTCAGAACCATCAGAGCCAGAATTTGATTCAGAACCAGAGCCAGAGCTGGAGAAATGCATGGATCCTGTGAATCTTGCTCATGTCAGACTCAAAGAAATACTTGAAGCAATCTCAGATGATACAGCACCCTCTGATAACAGCTTTGAAAGTTTCTCAGACAAGGCACTCAATCAGCTCAATTACAGGAATTTCCCTGCTTTGCAGCGAGCTGCAGCACAACTAGAGCTGGAAAGCAAAAATAAGGACCATGATCTTGTATTTCGAGGAAGAATTCTTATATAAATTTTTCCTCTGTCATTTTGGCTTGATTTTAATTGATTTTTTTTTTTCAACCATCCGAAATTTGAAACCGTGACGCGTGACGTCACGCGTTACAGTAACGGCTGACTAAAGGTGCTGGGTTCCCACGTCCTCCACCTTAGGGGGGTTGTTTTTGGCAGTGTGGACCATGCCTATGGTCTGGCCCACTGTTTTCAGGATATTATTTTAGCCCCCGATGTGTCCACGCACCCTAATGGGGAATTATCGCTGATCCTCGCTTCTGCAAAGATTTTCTCCACGGGTGAAAGTTTTTTAAATTTCTCCCCCTCTCAATTAGACTTGAGTAAATACTCCGTTAAACCCGAGTAAATCCAGAAGAGTCTCTCTCTTTATAAAATTCAGCATGTCTGAAGCCTTTTCGAACTCCGCCATCTTCGCAGCCTGTCCATCAGCTTCTAATCGCTTTTATCGATCTCTCTCCACGCTCTCACGGCGTACCTGTCCGGAACCGGCTTCACAGCATATCTATAGAATACCGCAAACATTTGTCTTGAATACTCACTTCAAGGCTCAAAGCTCAGCATTTATTTCATTGTGAATCACACGCTCCTTTGCTCAATCCTCAACTGGGTTGAATCTGCACCGCGACCGAAGGAAGGGGATGCGAGGCCCCAAGCAGCCGCTTGTATAATTCAGTATGCTTTCCATGCTCCAAAATTCTGGGCACCGGACTCCCTTGCCCTACTGCTAGCCTGGGCCGTGATTCATGTAAAAAATGGTCAATAAAGCCGACGGAACTATAGACTCTTGTGTAGTTGGAAAAATGAGACCGGGCTATTAAGTTTTTTTACGCTGATCTGGCCAGGAAGATCTTGGAAGTCGCAAGAAATTACCAGATCTCCCACCTCCTGACATCCTTGTCTCCGGATGCGTATTGAATAGTGGTCATTGCTGAAACTCGGTAGATCATCGAGCTGCCCAAAGGAAGCACCCCTTAAACCATCGTGAGCCCGCGATATTTCTGTGTTCGACGCTTTTCCACCCGCGGATGAAGAGGTAAGACCTTGGATGCATTTTTCACAAAGACATGGCGACGGCATAAAATCACTAAAAATAAGATGTTACGTAAGCTCTAGAGAGAAGACAATGACCTCACCTTCCATAGTGGATGGTAATCTCCTCACCTGGAAAGATGGTCCTCTTCGAAATGACCAGAGCTCGAGGTAGGCCGTTTGTGTTGTTCCATAACTCAACTACGGCGTTAGGATCGCAGCTATGATTAATATGCCGCGCAAGATTAACTTCATTTGGCTCGCTGGCATCCACGAATTCCTTCAAATGATAAAATGCAAGTTAATTTCTAACTATACGGGAGTATCAGCTGAGCGCACCCTGGGGGCCACCTGGAATATGTACACACAGCCTTGGGCCAACAACTCATCTTTTTGCTTGGATCCAATCCGGTTTCCCGCGTACTCAATGACAAATGTCTGTCTGTCCCAAAGTCGAAGTTAGCGGTGTAAAACACAGCTAGATCTGTTAAAGCGTACTGAGCAATCCTTCCACGTGAGAATAATCCTTTTCCACAATTCCCGGCCCCCATTACATCTGTAGGGCAGGGATACTCCGGTTTCGGACTGAGAAATGCAATATCGGTTCAGTGCTGCTCTGTAGATGCTGTGCACGTACCAAGGACAGGAAAATGCACCACAGTCGCACAAAGTCTGAGAGAAAAGGTTGATTTTACAGTTCTGGCCTGCGTAGTGGCCGTCTGTGGGGACGAATAAATAAAAAATAAAATAAAAAGGACGCCCAGAACCTAGAATGCACCTTGTAGGGACCGCTTTCTTCTTTGAATCAGATCATCTCCTGCTCTTTTACACCCCCTGTTTGCTTTCCGAAACATAGAGTCGTCAGTGCTGTTCGCATGATCAGATGCAATCCTAGTACCGAGAGGTGGCGCGACCGTGACAAGAGAAGGCATTAATGAGGGTTGCTGGGTCCGTCCGGGGTTTTATAGATCCGCAATCCACAAATTTTCGGGCCCGGACAAGAGCCGATCCACAAATCCGTGAGTGAGGGGCCGGCCGCTCACGGTCGTACACAAACGTATATTTCCCGGCCCCGATTTTCCACCGGAATGCAGCCCAATCCACGAGTTCGAGGTCCACAAATAATGCAAGTCGAATTCCTGGTGCGTCTCCAGCCGATACGGATCGTCTCAATGCTATTTTTCAGATTTTTCCCACGATATTTAAGCGGGCGCCATTTTGGATCCTTCTCCACACTAATTTACCTTTTGCAGCGGAACGGCTCGAGAGAATCACTTAATTCTTATATCAATAGATAGCCCTTGACGAGATCTTTCGATTGGCGTCCCCATCTCGGCTAAAAATCATTTCTCTTTTGGTGGATTTTGTTTGTCCACAACTGTACCCTTCAGAATACAAGCCCGCGTGCGATTAACAGACATTGTGATGGTGTCACAATTCAAAATATATTCATTATGAGGGTCAAGGGGTTATTTTTTGCGTGAGCGAGAACTTCAAAAGATTAAAGTATGTAATAGAGTGTTTGCGCTGCAGCCATTGGAGCCATCTGATGGCTGTTTTGCATTGCGCAAATTGATGGCTAATGGCTTGAATGGCTGCGGCACCTACCTGATTTTTTCGAGTGGTTGGGTCATCTGAGAGTCTGTACACGCATCTACGAGCGAGTAGTTACTTTTAACCCCCAACAGGTCGGATGGCGGATTCAAAATTCCCAAATTTATTCACCTTAGCGCTGTTGTGCGGTTGCGGTCAATTCCTGGAGAGGTTTGGGCTGCCCCGAATGGAGTTCTGAACAGACAGAAAATCTTAGAATTGCGCCGGCTACAATCCATGATAGTGCGACCCCAATGCACTGTTTTTTCCTGCGCTCTGAATGTAAAATTCAAGTGAATCACCTGATTCAGTATGGAGAGGTTGTAGCTGCCTGGAACAAATGCAAAATTCAAACGAATCACCTGATCCTATAGGTTAAGCTGTGTCTAAACTCCTGAAATTGATGAAATTTCACGCCAACATTTTATTTGAAGCGATTTGGTCAAGAAATGAGAGCGAATTAGCCCGCTCATTACTTTTCGCCGCCCGCCAGTCAGGATAGTCCATTCCATTCTGCACTAATTAGCAATTTGATCACTAATCACCTCGGGCATCTGTCAGCTTGCCGGATTACAACACTCCCCCTCAAGCTGTCCAGAGGCACGAGCGAAAATAATATCTCCCCCATAGACTCCAGTTGGTAGGATCAGCTTTCAAACAGTCACTGTATCCCAATTCCATCCCATCCCAGGCTTTCAAACAGTCACCCTCCGTCACCAAACAATGTGCTGAGATTTTGCATCAAAACAGTATTTTGGCCACTGTGCAATCATTTTGAGCCGGATTTTGACGGGGTCATGCTGGGAGGATAGCCAGCAAAATTCCGGTTCAGACTGTCTCTTCAGATTGATTTTGACAGGCCTGGTGCTTTTGAAAAGGAGCCCAGGGCTCTCCATGCCAATCCAAACAAATGCAGGCCATCACCAAACAATGTGCCAAGGTTTTGCACCAAAACAGTATTTTGGCCACTGTGCAATCATTTCGAGCCGGATTTTGACGGGGTTGTGCTGGGAGGATAGCCAGCAAAATTCCGGTGCCGCTGAGCAGCCGCTGAGCGGCTGCTGCGTATAAGGACGGCCGAAACGATCCAAATTAGCTACCGTATGCGATTGCCAGATATGGCAACCGATACTTATTGTCTCGACGGGTCCAAAGACGTACCTCATTCTTTGTTATCGGTCACCGTTTTGGTGCTACCGATACCCTTCGTTTACGTCGCCCCAATACTGCGACTGATACTCAGAGTATCAGTCGCAATATCAAGTACACACAAACAGCGGCTGAGACTGAGAATATCGGATCACCAGAAACGGCATCTGGTATTGGTCATACCAGTGACCAATTCAGTCCAACTTATTCGTTGCGTATAAGGTACAGTTTCAGCAACTCTTATTCTGGTGCATATACTAACAGTATCAGGAGCGTCTTCAGACACACCTATACATCACTTTTTTCGTTGTCAAATAAGACCACAGTCTAATATATATACTGTACAGATACCGACAATTTCTCAGTGGATTTCAATCACGTATCCTGCATCCCCCGGTGCACCATCCCCATTCCCATCCCCACTCAGTGTGACGCGTAAAGGCACCCACCAGAAATACTCCGCATCTCCCTTACTTATGCACACGCGGTGCAGCACGAGCCGCCCGCCGCTGCGCTCCGCTCGCGCACGCAGCTGCTCCGTGCCCACGTCGGCCTCGACTGGGATACCCCCTGGGAGCTCTACCGCAAAAGGCTGTACACCGAGCTCCATGTAACCGCTAGAGTAGTCGAAAGCGATATAAAAACGGCTCGTCGCGATCGGCTGAGATAAACTCTGCCTGCGAGGCGAGGATTTTGTCTTTGAACGCCAGGTAGTCGCGATTCACGAGCGCGCGCAGAATGTCGCGGTCGCGCGCGGGCATTGAGGCTGTAGAGTTCGTTAGGCCATGTTAAAAAATACGAAAGAACAGAAAATCAGGACACACTTGTGCATTCAATACTACAGCCGATCATCCGCTCAAAGAGACGACTGCTGTACAAGCCCTCAATTATGGCTTCTACACCGCCGAATCGACGTGGAACAAATGCCGTTCGATTATTAGTGAATCCCTGGACGAATGCTTTGTTGGCTCGTGGGTTTTTGCTCAGTCCGCAACTGGTCCGGTTAGTGCTGCCCACTTCTTGGACACCTGTAACTGTTTTATAACTTTTCCCACTGTTTGCAGACTGCTACGATATCGGGACGTATTTCTGACATTCTGACCAACCATACGGGCACCGTGATCATGGTGTTGGAGATGTTCCAAGTGTTATCGGCCCGGGACCCGCTCTACGGCATGCCTGTGCTTGTACGACGCGACGGTGAAACAACTTTCACCATTCTCCCAGGCAAGGTATGGAGTGATTCCATGGAAAGATAACAACTCTGATTTATTCATGACCGCAGAATATCAAATTTAAAATCAACGTACAACACGATTGTTATACGGCCAACTGCGAATCTACCGGCGAACGTCCGTGTATACAAGAACGTGTCGAGTCCGACACCATGGAGAGTTTCAGTGTCCACAAGCCTCTGGACAGGTTCATCATTAACTCGCATGCATTCCATAACGCCCACCTTCTTCGTGCAACCCTCCCTCGCGATCTTCTCGCTCCAATTCCCCTCTTCGAAGACCGGAGAGCGAAGCACGCCGAATTTGCTGCTACACTCCGCGAGAAACGGGCCGACAAGGTGGCGAAACGAAAGGCCATGCCTCCAGCCACAGGCAAGAAGAAGACAGCATCAAAGAAGAAGAAGAGGAAAGCAGGTGATGCTGCCGAATCCAGCAAGCCGAAAAAACGCGCTCGGGCGGCCACTGATCAAACAGCGCCGAGAGAGCCAGGGGAAAGCGAAGGTGTCGTTGCGCAGGCGGAGACTGTTCAAATGGTGGTGTTGAGAGAGCCGGACGACGAAGATATGGACGCACAGGCTGATCAAGCGGCGCCGAGAGAGCCCGGGGACGACGAAGGCTTGGTTGCGGGTCGTGCGAAAAGAACGATCACGAGAACAAAACGGGCGATGGCCGCGGAAGATGATGGAGACGAGGAGGATGGATCCAGTGAATCGAGTTCCGATAGCGACATGTATGCGGACTCCGAGGATGATTTCTCTGATTAATTGTACCCAGAAGCCTTTCCACCTCCAGGACATGAGGAACTATGGCCACTACGAGCGCAGCTGGGGACAGCTGGAAGTGGGCCTGGAGATTTCAGCTGGCAGCCAGCCGGTTTCCAGCCGCGCCCAGAAGTGAGTTGTGCTGGACCCATGTCATCGCGTCAGATGGGGGCAACGTGATGGTACTTTGGCGGTGTAGACTAGTGATGTTCTGGTTTGGTTTGGTTTTCAAACCATGGTTTTGGTTTGGTTTCAGCTGGTTTTGGTTCCAGAATCCTCAAACCAAAACCAAAACCATGGAGCATGGTTTGGTTTGGTTTGGTTTTGGTTTAAACCATGGTTTGCCTACCTTTCTGCCATGAAGAGATCCAGGCCCATATTGTAAAGGATTTTTGACTGGATGAGGCTAGAATCTTCATCTCGCAACTCTGCAGCCTGATCACTTCCCATTTGCAGGCCATGTTCGTAGTTGGCCGAGGTTTGGAGCGGCAAGCCGATCAGCCGACGTTAGCTGGATCAATTAATTCTACGGCTTAAGTCACGCAAACCACCATAGTGCTTCAGCACATGAAAATTAAGCAGGTTAATGTATCTGTAGTGGGAAAAGAATGAACTAAATACCTGGTTTAGTCCAAATACTACTGGGAAATTTTATAAGCTGGAAACCATGGTTCAAACCATTGGTTTTGGTTTCACAGGCTTCAAACCAAAACCAAAACCAGCATCAAACCATGACCTTGGTTTGGTTTGGTTTCAACAAACCATGGTTTTGGTTTGCTGGTTTCTTGGTTTCAAACCAAACCAAGGACATCACTAGTGTAGACACACGTAAATGCATGTAGCCACACATAGGTGAACATAGACACAGGTATATGCACCTGAGCCCATTGACCGAGGTATAAATGTGAGAACGGGAGTGATAATTGTGGTTGACGAGACGAGAGGTCGGGTTGGGAACATGGTTGATTGCCGCTGCTTGATGACGGCTGTTTGGCAGCGGTGTTTGATCCCGACCGGTCCGGGCCAGCGATTCATCCGCTTCCATGGTGCATGCCTCCAGATTGAAGTTGTCTGCATCCTACTTTCAGCTTTTGGATAGAAACCTCTGTGAATCTTCGGACACACTGCTGATGCATGATTGGGTCGGCATTACCGGCACTGACGACCAGGGCTGATGCCAGGGAAAGTTTACGGAGCTAATGAATTAACATTTTGGTAACATTACTGGAGGATGCACAAAGGCAGATGGTGTGTGCACTGTCTTGATTGATAGAATGAAGAAAGGGCAGCCAAAACTATATCTTGAGGTTGAGCGAGGTGGGTCTACGTGCGTCGACGGCGAAGACAAATATAGATTCTGGTAGCCGACGGCTCGATGCGGTGCATCTACGCCACGTAAACTCACTTAAACACACATCAGATAAGGTCGCCGAAAGGCGGCGTACATAATGCCGTTGACAAAGGTAGCCAAAGATCGCCGCGCGTAAACTTTACGGGCGTTTACGGTAGGCTACCCGGCCGTAACCGTAACCGTAAGATAGGAACGAGAGGGTCTTACGGTACAACTTTACGTCAATCTACGGTCATTACGGCCGTATAACATTTAATTAAACGAGTGCGACGGTCGGCGATCGTCTCTTGATAGGAAACATCGGTCTTCTTCTTCTTCTCATTCTTATCAACGGCACCGATCGCCTCAAGAAGCTATATGAAAGAAGTCACGGAATGCAAGATAACTCAAGCAGCAGGAAATACCTAAAGAACAGCAAGATGGACCGTGTGCGGCATGCATCGCACCCGGGAATTTGCAGCGGAGAATTTGATCTCTTTTCGACGCATTTCCTCTTGATAGCCTCGACCAAGGTACAGTTGAATCCCTTGTATGGAATCACCTCATATGGAATACACAGCCAAAAACCGTGATATGGAATGGGCCTCGACGTGTTCCCAAATCCTGTTTACCACCGTAAATTGCTGCTCCTATGGAATATCTGTCATATAGAATCACCTTTGGGCTGAATTTGGCTGGTATCCCAACTTTATTCCATATGAAAGATTCAACTGTATCGTTATTTGTAGCATTGTCCATCATGAAAGCACCTTAGTACACCGAGGGATTCAGTTGAGAATCAGTTTGCAAACAAAGACGTATTCAGACCTACACAACCGGTGAGTGCGTAATTCTCCGCAGTATTCCATACGAGTTCGGTCATATTTACTTGATATTTTCCCCGGTTGTGCCCATCCCATTAGAGGCCCAGTGTGTGCCTCGATGGGTAGACATGGTGGGGAAACTTCCCACTCCACTCAGTGAATGTCGTGTCCATCCCATTAGAGGCCCAGTGTGTGCCTCGATGGGTAGACATGGTGGGGAAACTTCCTGCTCCACTCAGTGAATGTTGTGTCCATCCCATTAGAGGCCCAGTGTGTGCCTCGATGGGTAGACATGGCGTGGAAACTTCCCGCTCCACTCAGTGAATGTCGTGTCCATCCCATTAGAGGCCCAGTGTGTGCCTCGATGGGTAGACATGGCGGGGACATTTCTTACTGTGCCCAGTGAGCGTCGTGTCCATCTCGTTAGAGGCCCAGTGTGCGCCCCAATGGATAGACATGGCAGGGACAATTCTCGCTGTACCCAGTGAATGCTGTGTCCATCCCGTTAGAGTTCCAGTGTGTGCCTCGATGGGAATCTGGACCAGTGAGCCCCACGTCCAGCGGAATTTTCGTCGGTAATTGTTGATTCATTCCTCTAATTGCTGTGTTGAATACATGGCAGATTCCGGCAGCCTCACCCAGCCTGCTGATATATCTTCGTTCTGGACGAGATGCGAAGCCTAGGCTTAGCGGGTATTGTCAATTTCATTGACAAACCCTGATTCTCATAATCTTTTGCCTCACCTGTCGTCTTCGTGGTGACTTTCTCGGTCTACTAATATTCTCTAGGTCGACTGGACGGCATGCTTTATCAAGGCATGCCTTCCCTCGGTTCACACCTAAGCCCCCATGAAATCTCCTTATTCATCCTCTCCCTGGCGCCCCATTTGATTTATTTATCCCACCGCCTATCTCTCCCGCATATGCGCACCTTCCCCCTATACCCCTATGCTCTATGCCCATGCCTCCATTCTATCTTTCCCTTCCCTCCTCGTTTGACTCTCGGGACCTCCTCTCCGTCCCTTCCCGGCACTTTTATCGGAACACACCGCCCCTCATCCCCCCATACCCCACACCGTACTACCCCTGACGACCCCTGCTCTCACCTCCCTTGTTCTCACTGCTACCTTCCTATCTCTATCTACGTACCCTCGCACCTATATTCCGCGGACTCTACTGTCAAGATGGCCGTACACCTCGGATTTCGGTCGCGGGGGAGTTTGACGCGCCACGGGGCAACTGTGGCGTAGCGCGCGTCGGACGCGCGCGACAGTCACCCATGAGGTTTTACCCCGCGACCTCCCTTAAATGGGCGGAGGTCCGCTGGTCGAAAGCCCACTCACCGCGTAGTAGATAGTAGCTAACTAGTCACATAGGCCATGAATGGCCTGAGAACTGGTATAATACATTGATTTCATCAAGCATGCCATCAGCGACGCTCCACGTCACGCCACGTCCTCAGTGGTGCCCACATCGTGCATGATCCGCACGATGTTCTCGAAAGCGTCGGCAATGGCCTCCACATCCCCACCCCACCTACTGTGTATATAGCGGTGGGCTGCCCCCCATACTGGTGGGGAGCCCCACCTCACTTATTCCTACTGGGGGGCTGCCCCACTCCTATGGTGGGCACCGTTGTTGTGCATATTCCAGGTCCGTATTGATGCTTTTCTCTGCTGTCTAGGTTCTACCGTAGGGCATGAGGTAACCTGTGAGGTCTGCGAGCTAGGGCTTAGGTGGGAGAGGAGCTGGTTACCGTTTGTGGGTCCCCTCTCAGCGCAAACTCATCAACGCTCGCGACGTCGTCTTCGAGGAGGGGGTGGGCCACAGATCGCTTCCTCCAGCAGGGGAGATCTGGAAGTAGCTGGAGGAGATGAGGAGGACGAACCGCACGTTCATATTCCTACTGCAGAGCCAAAAACTGACGAATCTGCTACATCTGCCGCAGATATTCCTGCTGCTCCTGTCCCCGCACCTGCGCCTGCACCTCGTCGCTCAGCACGAACCCATGCACCGTCGAAGGCAGCCCAAGATTCTCTCGAGTCCCAGAACATCGAAGTCGCGGCGAAAGTTGCAGGTGAAGATTGGGCCACCAAGCGCAAGACCCCGAATTTACGTGCCCGGGCAGCTGCTGCCTTTACTATTTCGACTACAACAGTGCCAAAGAATTTCCGGGAGGCTATGGAGCACCCAGAGGTTTGGAGGGCGCCGATGGAGAAGGAGTACGGGTCACTTGTGGGTCGCGAGGTTTGGGTCCTCGTGGATCCACCTCTTGACGCAAATGTCATTGACTGCAAGTAGGTGTATGCAGTCAAGTACAACATTGAGGGCGAGATTGTCAAGTGGAAGGCTCGACTGGTTGCCAAAGGCTTTCAGCAGATCCCCGGAGTCGATTTTTTTGAGACGTACGCCGGCGTTGTACGGTACGAGTCCCTCAGAATGCTCTAGGCCATCTGCGTGAATGAGCCCGGTTGGGTTATGTGGGCAATGGACGTTGTCAGCGCGTACCTCAACAGCGAGATGAAGGAGGTCGTCTATATGCGCCAGCCGGAGGGATTTGTCGTGCCAGGGCAGGAGGGAAAAGTGTGCTTGATGAAGCGCTCCCTCTACGGCATGATGCAGTCCGGCCGCAACTGGGCTGAGCCCTTGGAGTCGTCGCTCGCTGCGCTGGACTGGGTTCGCTCGCGCGCTGACCCTTCTATCCGCATCAGGTCCTCTGACGCCGGTACATCTATCATTGGTTTCTACACGGACGACCTGGATGGAATATCCTCAACCCCGGCGGCCGCGCGCGAGGCCCAGGAAGGAATCAAGTCCATTTACGATGTGACCGATGTTCCGCGCACCACGACTTCGCTTGGCATGACCATTAAGTACGACGCCGATGCGGGGATCATCTCCATCTCGTCGCGTCCGTACATCGAACGCGTCCTCGCACGCTACGGCATGACAGACTGCAACCCCAAATCCACGCCTCTCTCTGTCGGCATAGAGCTTACCTCCGCCCAGTGCCCATCTACACCCGCCGAGCACGCATTTATGGCCGACAAACCGTACCGCGAGGCTGTGGGGTCGCTGCAGCATGCAGCAAATACCACCCGTCCGGACATCGCATATTCGACAAACTGTCTCTCTCAGTTCCTCCAAAATCCCGGCCCTGCGCACTGGAAGGCTGCGCAGCATCTCCTCGCGTACCTGAAAGGCACCCTTGATTACAAAATCACTTACCGCCGGGGCGCCTCGAACGGGATTCGTCCGACGGGCTGGTATGATGCAGACTACGCAGCGGATTTGGACACTCGCCGCTCGACGTCTGGGGAGGTCTTCATGATGTCGGGCGGCCCGGTTTCCTGGTCATCGAAGAAGCAGGCTACGGTGGCGTTGTCGACAGTGGAGGCGGAGTATGTGGCGCAAACGCGCAGCGCAAAGCAGGCAATGTGGATGTACAGTTTCCTTGAGGAACTGCACATGCCCCAAGAGCGCCCCGCCATCCTGTACGGCAATAACATGGGGGCAGCTGCACTTGCGCGAGATGCGAAGGGACACGCTCGCGTCAAGCACATTGACATCCGCGAGCACTATATTCGCGAGCGCGTCGCCGCCGGGGATATCGAGGTCCACCACGTTCCCTCTGCTGAAAACCTTGCGGACATCTTCACTAAAGTCCTCCAGCGCGATGGGCACCTTGCGATTGTCCGTGCGCTTGGTCTCACAGAGTAGGGGAGCGGATGGGAGCGGAGCGGAGATGCTCATTCGAGGGGGAGTTTCCGTTCCCCCTCATGAACAGTCACTTCTATTGTCTTTTACTTTTACTATACTGATACTTTACGCCTCGTTCTTGCCAGGGGGAGTGTTGGAGTAGTGGCTCGACGAGTCATCTACGCGGCAGTACGGGCGCCCATCTTTGCGCCCGTACTGCACTGACTCACTTCCCTCTGATACTCACATCCTGATCCGCACTGTTACCTGGTTACCATCGCCGCCCGTACCGCCTCTTTACAGCCTTATTTACATATTTACGCTCGTCTTTCCGCGAGTCAGACCTCAGCCGTCCACCCTATCGTGTGCCCGACTGAGTATTATTGCTTTTAAATACCACATTTCCCCTCATATTAGAGGTAATGTATGTCTCAAACGTAACCTCTAATATGTGGGGCTTTTCGCTTCCATGGAAGGGCCCATGTAATCCATGGCATCCACACTCCACCGCTTTCACCAGACCATGGGCGGGGCGAAAAAATGCATTTCTGCCACCGCTTCCAACGGTTTTTGACCTACTATCAGGGGGTCCAAAGGGAGTCAGTAAAATTTGTGACCCTCTAAAATTCCACGGCTTCCACCAAATCGAGTCAGTAAAATTTGTGACCCGGTGAAACTCCACGGCTTCCACCAACTTGAGTAAGTAAAATTTATGACCCGGTAAAATTCCACCGTTTCCACCAAGGACCCCCGACGTGTGACTCTTCGGGCATCAAGAGTTTTTTTTTCTATCCGGCTACATCTACACACTTAATTTATGAAATTCTGCAGCATAGCTCATAATAGGCTCTAGTATTGACAAACTCAAATTGAGATTTTATTTCCGGGAATTGTGGACTCTATACAGTGAAGGGTCAGAAAATTTGAATGGGAATCTGCTGCTGCACCAGTGTTTTGGAACGGACACCGTTTAACTGGGTAATGTTACAGCAGCTCTCTTTTTTCCGTTCAATAATATACAATGAAGGGTCAGAAAATCTGAAAGGGAATCTGCTGCTGCACCACTGTGTCAGAACGGTTCCGACACCGTCTAACTGGGTAATGCTACAGCAGCTCTCTTTTTTTTCGTTGACCTTGCAGACCTCAATAATATACGATGAAGGGTCAGAAAATCTGAATGGGAATCTGCTGCTGCACCACTATCTCACTTTCAAGTTGTTCAAAAGTTGCGCAGAAATGGGTTTTGCCTTGAAAAGAAAAAGGTCTTTTGAATCCGGCAACTTCATTCCCAAGAACGTACTTTATCTTCGTCCATAGATTGACGCCGGAACAAAGCGACGGCATGTCTTGTAACGGAGATGGGTGAAAGATACATTTTGTGGTGGTTTCGTTCTTTTGAACTCATCAGGTAGGCCACACAGCTCACAACCAACCTACAACGCTCTTATTGGGGATACAATGCGGCCCATTGTTTCCCACAATAAATTTGGCTCTCCCCCAGAACCCTAAAGCACCTCAGTGTGATGGAGCATCTGGCCAGGTTACGCCGCCAGGTATGAGGTGACGGAGATCGTGACTGGCCAGGCCACACTCAATCTTATGTCCCCAGAACCCAAATAGAGCCCCCCCCAGAACCCAAACAGAAGTCGCAACTTGCCAAGTTGCGACCCTCGATCCACCAGAACCCAAGTAAAGCTCACAACTTTCCAGGTTGCGGGCCTGATCCCCCAGAACCCAAATAAAGCTCACAACTTGCCAGGTTGAAGCCTTGATCCCCCAGAGCCCAAACTAAGCTCGCAACTTGTCAGGTTGCATTCATGATCCCCCAGAACCCAAACAAAGCTCGCAACTTGCTCGGTCACAGCCATTATCCCACGGAACCCAATAAGGCATACAACTTGTCAGGTTGCAGCCATGGTCCCCCAGAACCCAAACAAAGCTCGCAACTTTCCAGGTTGCAGTGTTTCTCCCCCAGAACCCAATGCGGCACGCAACTTGCCAGGTTAAGGCTATGATCCCCCAGAACCCCAAAAAAGCTCTCACCACCAGAGCTGCGGCTACGATCCGCCAGAGCCCAAACAAAGCTTGCAACTTTCCAGGTTGCAGTGTTTCTCCCCCAGAACCCAATGCGGCATGCAACTTGCCAGGTTGAGGCCATGATCCTCCAGAGCCCAAACAAAGCTCGCACCAGGGCTGCGGCTATGATCTCCCAGAACCCAAACAAAGCTCGCAACTTGCCAGGTTGCAGCCATTATCCCCCAGAACTCAATAGGGCGCGCGACTTCCCAGGTTGCGGCCATTATCCCACTGAACCCAATAAGGCATGCAACTTGTCAGGTTGCAGCCATGATCCCCCAGAACCCAAATAAAGCTCGCAACTTGCTAGGTTGCAGCAATTATTCCCTAGAACCCAATAAGGCGCGCAACTTGCCAGGTTGCAGCCATAATCCCCCGGAAAAACTTGAAGTGCACATAGAAAAACAAGAAGAAAAGGGAAAGGAAAACACCCAAAATGGCAACATCTGGGGAGGCACATTATAGGTCAGTGTTAGTTACGGTATTTGAAACTTAGCTCAGTTCTCGCGGAGTTGTTTCGGTTGCTGCCCTCGAGCTAACACCTGGAAAAAAAAATGGTAGGCAAACCCTTCGTAAATGGAGCATCATTTTATCCTAAATGTTTGGGGATGAACAGGCGCTGGCCCTGAAGGATCAGATCAGAAACAATTGAAGGTCTAGGGTAGGTACCTCTGATTTGTGGTGCAGTGCATATTGTACGCATGGGAAAGAGGTCCCCCGATTGTTGTGGCAAGAAGGAAGGAAGCAGTGACAGTACCTGCGGGAATCGGTCAGAAAAAGTTCAACATCACCAAGAGAGCAAAAGACATCTTGTACGCCAGAAAATTGAAACCTTTCCATGATGGTCTCACCATTGACGAGGTTTGAGCGCCGAGTTTTATAAGAAATGTCAAAGAAGAGCGCGGAGCATCTAAGTATAAGAATACGAAATGTGTTAGCCACGAGCAATCGGCGTGCTCGCCGAGGCTGAAGGATAATATAACACGAGGCTGTTGCCAAGGTGCGTCGATGCTCGGGAGAAGCTGATTCCATTGAACATGTACTGCGCACGCTCCCCGTCCTTCATAAGAGGAGGAGAAGTACCCACTGCCTCGCTTCGCGGCGTGAAAGCCTGGTTGAAGATTGCTTGATGATTTCGGGACAATCCGGGCGTCGAAGCCAGTGCCGCAAGGTCGCACCTCGCAGGAAAGATGTAGTCAAGATGCCCTCGAGTTCTCCTCCAATACGGTTGGTGGTATTGATCTTTTGAAGGTAGCCGATGACTCGCTCGAAGGGGAAACACCACCACGATATCACAGGGCCAAAAAGTAGAAGAAAATCGTAGATGTGGAAGGCGACGTGGACATTAGGCCATTTTGCATGATGTTGTGTATGAGGGTGATGGACAGTCAGTCCTTCGACCCATGTTTTGAGAAGAGCGCGGTATGCGGTCGCACGCACGGCCATCATAGTGTAGCGGCAGGTAAGAATTACACTCTGGAATAAGGCCATGCTGTGGTCAAGCATCCCAAGAAGGTGTGCTGAATGCTCATCCTCGGGACGATCTAACCATAGCAGAACAAGCGCGATGGGTAGATATAGAGTGGAGAGAATTTGCCACTCATCCGCTTTGATAGTGCCTGCGTTGCTCTCCCCATAGTTATGAGGCACGGTACTAATCCAAGACGGTGTGGTGGTTTGTGCGATTACACGTTGGATGAACTTAATTTGAGCCAAGTTGATGGCTTTTGGAACGAACTCGGCGCTGGTGAGGGGTTTAGTTCGGCGCTGGAGAATATATAATATATCAGTATCGGCGCCCCCGAACATGAAGGAGAAGTACTGACCCAGGCCATAAGTCTATCACAGTAGTGTGCCCTAGTTATCGCACCGTCTAGGTCAAGACCAAGAGAAAACGCGACGAAACGAAGAGCAGGAAGCTTGTTGCGGTGCAGGTGGTTCCACATAGTTTCCTCACTAATCGCGGGTACAAAATTGCCGGCAGGTACGTCGGGCATCTCCACGTCGCTGTCGTCATCGTCATCATCGTCGTGAAGGGACTGGACAAGTTTAGCTTGGATTCGATGAACGTGGGGTGGTTCAGACTGTCTCTTCAGATTTATTTTGACAGCCCTGGTCCTTTTGAAAAGGAGCCCAGGGCTCTCCATGTCAATCCAAACAAATACAGGGGGTCACCAAACAAATGCAGTGGTTGTTGGGAGCATTGGTATTGTAATACTCGCTTTTTGATGTGAAATGTGACCGTTTCCCACGCCCAAATTGGGTCGAACTTCACAGTTCACCTTCTTAAGGGTGTCCTCTCGCTAATTTGAAGTCTGGTAATGCAAGATATTCCTTGAATAATTACAGTCACGGCCAAAATGATGTTCCCAACCCAAAATGGAAGTTGCCATCAAAATTTCGAGAAATTCATATTCTAAGGCCAAGAAACCGTATATTTACATGTTTCAAGTGGAGAATACATTCGTAGTAGCTAGTAGTCGATCCACATGAAGTTGTTTTCTTTTAATAGCTGCAAACGACGAGGGAATGAACGATAAACAACCTTTGCGTACTCCCCGATTGAATCCGATTTCCAGACTTCTTGAGCAACCTTAAATAAATCATCCTCGGTTTGAATAGTGGGGAAGCGGGGGTGACTACGGATACGACGCTTCAGCTCGGCCCACGCGTTCTCGATTGGCGACAGGTCGGGTGATTTGGCAGGCCATGGGAAGACATTGATCTCCTTATCCCGCAACCACGCCTTGGCCAAGCGAGACGTGTGTTTGGGATCGTTATCTTGCTGGAAATAAAGGAAAGTGTGGCGACGACTCTCGTAGTGGTCGTACAGGTCCAGCAGACCATGCTCGAGGATGTCAACATACTGAACAGCTGTGAGATTTCCCTCCACCCGAATAAGCTCCCCGACACCGTTTGGATGAATGACACCCCACACATTGATTTTGAGGTTAAAGCGCCCATGCCTTTCCTCCTGGACCCTATGCGGGGCCACAGCACTATCCTCACGACGCCTACGGCACCAGCGACGCCCGTCTGATGATCCCAACATGATCTTGGTCTCATCAGAGTTGAGCCAAACGCCGTCCTCAAAAACACGCTGATTCGTCCATGCCTCGAAGTTCTTGTACATGGTTTCGCGTCCCTTGATATGGTGTGCAGTCAGTGGGAGTTTTTGACGTTGGGCATGGCCGGGCAATCCAGCATTGGTGAGAACACGTCGGACCTGAAATTGAATGTCAGTGACAGTAATCATGAAGCCGCTGACATATGATTGTGCAACGCACGGTACGCGCCGGACGGTCGGGCCACATTGACCTTCTGACCTCCTCCCCGTCAATCAGCTCTCCCTCATCGATGCGGCGAACCGCCTCGTCAACTTCTTCCGGTTGTTTGCGTAGCAGTCCCCTCCGTGATCCTTGACCATTTTATAGGCCTTCGCAAGTGCTCTCGGCTTTATCTTTGCGCGTTTGAATGGCGGGCGCTCACAAATGCGCCGGAATGACATTCTGCAATCTTCATGCAGAACGACGGCCATCGCGCGCTTCGTGGGTGTGATAAGTGCGTATTTACGCGTAGTTTTCGGTGTGGAAGGCCGTGCAGGCTCGCCGGGGTTGTCTCCGGCAGGCATACTGTGTTGTGTGACTGGAACAAAGGCTCAGACGCGTTGAGTAACACCGTTACAGCTAAAATGATGGCAACTTCCATTTTGGGTTGGGAACATCATTTTGGCCGTGACTGTATGTTGGGTGGATTCCACCATTTCAGAATCAATATTCGGGGTGCAATTTGCTGTTATGCGTGAAACACAAATATCGATCCTACTTTCGCATTTCTCGTCCATTTTTCTGTAGAAAAAGGCTAAAGGGCTCGGGAATGTTATTTGTATGTGCCGGAGACCGTTAGTAGTGCCCAAGGTTGCGGTGAGACGAGATCAAAAACCGAGGTCCTTGTTGACAGGTGCCAATGAAATCAGACTCCATATAAAAGATTTATCGACTATCATAAATCTCGTGGAGTCTGACTACGGGAAACTAGGTCGATCTGAGTTTGAATTACCGATACAATGAAGTTACCAAAAAAGGTTATTGGCTTGCTCACTCATTTTTCGATGGAATCGCGAGTTTTCTGAATGGATACAAGCGGTCGCCGGCGCTTCGCGCCGGCTCCCACTTGCTCAGTTTATTTGTTTGTGACTTTTTGTAGAGCAATCTAAGAAAGTTGTTTTGAAATGCTCTGCAATCTGCCTCAGAAATGTGGTAAAAGCTGAAGTAAACGGTGACTCTGATTGCAACTCTAATGACTATTACATGTGAAGCCGAGGAGGGCAAACAGTTTATAAAGTAAATAAGTTCCCAAAAAAAAAAAGGTCTGCAAGAAGCAGCATTTCATTTAATGACCCAGCCATTAAGCATTCGCAGCTCGGCATGTGAGCAGAGCTCAATATAATGATTGCTTTCAGCATGCCGGCCGGATGGCGCCCATGCCGATTTGCTAGTGCTAATCTGCCGTGCTGTGGTCATGTGGTGCAATTTAACCATACGGAGATATGGCTTCAGACAGACAGAGAGGCTTAATTTTATAAAGAGAGAGTGAAGTGATGATCGCACCGACGAATAGAACCCATTGAACCTCATCTCAAGCCAAATTTCCACGTTTTGGGCATGCTAGATGAACATTTGTATCTTTTGTTGATATTTGCATCTGACGTCACTCAGGCTCACTCAGAAACCCTGGTCCGCAATAGCCTTTCCGCCCCGAGCCATTCGTTTTGGCCGGGGCAATCACCCCATCCACCCGCTGAAGCCAACCAATAACATTGTTCAACGACATAAGATGATACTATCTACATACAGTGCAGTAGGGTTCCTTGGATAGCAACTTTGATTTTTCGCTTGTAGACTCGCAATTGTTGAGAACAAAATTTGAGATTAATCAGGTACATACTAGAGTATATAATAAGCTTCCCTGGAGGATCATATGGCGAATTTACAATTTGAATGTCGGTAGAAAAAAAGGAATGTCTTTTTGATGGGAAATGTCATATGGAGGGTTCAATGGATAATCCACATTTCCGCTCCCCTGGTGGTCCCTCTCCCACTATTCAGGATTTCAAAGTTCAGGATATGCTTAAAAAGTACCATAGAGGTCATTTACCTTGTCCCAGCACCCAATGTAAGTCGAAAGAGCAGCGAAAGTATGTGCAGATAGTAACACGTTATGTCGCGCTTTTGGCATATGAAGGCATATATGATTTTTGTAGCCGTCATTTTTAGTCCGATCGTCTCACTCTTTGGGACAGTATTGTACCTTGAATGGTGATCTATGCTGCCAAATAATGATTTGGACAGAAGTCCATCTAAATAGGTGTATATGGACGAAAAGGAAAGTTGATCAAAGTGGTCATCAAAGACTGATGCACCTGGAAACACATCCCATTCAGCCCCCAGTAGGGTTATGGGCCTAAAACTTTTTTAGGAGGTGTAAATAGCATGTATACATTCAAATACCAACAGGATTGGATAGAAAATGGATGCAAGTTGTGTAAAAAAAGAATTATCCATTGAACCCTCCTTATCCATTGAACCCTACTATACTGTATCCTGAATCAAAAGCCTTTGGTGCACCGCTCTCTCAAATCGTTTAAACTCTTGATCAATCTTCTTCTGGCTCCAAGTGTGTACACTCCTCGCGCCTCGAGATCATCCTCCGTAAACTTGAACATCTCCTCCCAATAAATTCCTTGGAAGCAATGCTCGTATTTGTGGAGCCTTCTGGTGCGCAACCAGGACGGAATGCTCGTCACGGCCGTCACCGTCGATGAATCATGTTGGGGTGACTTGTGTGCAGTTGCCGGGGTGCATATTTGACTGGAGAATGTGGGTGGTACCCTCATTCCGCACGCGTTCATTGCCTCTGCAAATTTAAGGAGATTGTCCCTCCGCTCCCTGTTCGATAGTTTGTTCCCGCATTTGGGTAGTTCCTTGGCTATTTTGGCAAATTCCGCATCTCCTGTGGGGGTCGTTTCATTGCTCGACCACTCATTGGCCTCCGGTGTTGCTAGGGTATAATATGGGTCCGTTATTGGCCAGCGACTCATCGAGGAGATGCACCTTTTTTGGTCCATAACTGAGAGTTTCTGAGAGATAAGGCTGGAATAGTAAGTGTTCTTTCATGGACACTTAGGGTGTCCAACCCTTGATGTAGGTCAAGTATATGAACGGTGGTGATTTCAAGTACTCACAGTCTTCGACAAAAGATAGGCCCACCTTAAAATTAGTACCGTTAGCTACGCCCGCAAAATCCATTTGTAGCTTATTGCGCATGATTTTGGGGATGACCTTATATCTCACTGAGGACGAATGGCACAGATATTAAGTTAATATTTGCTGGGAGATACTTTCCAAATAATTCACTGTGTCTATTGAGCCCATAAAAACAACTGACTTCGACAAATATAGCTTAGGTTTGCCGGGAATTGATCTGGAGAGTTGTCTGTGAAACTCTGGATATAAGGGCGGAACAAGTGGCATTCTCGCGAAACTGCGAAGAGGGAAATCGACAGTAAGATATGATGAACAAATCCCCAGCCTACATGGAAGGAATCCAACTTGAAATGACGGAGCCGTTCATGCTGAAAGACATGCCTTGTTTTTCTGAGTTTGGACCAAGCCTCTCTCTGAGAATGTCCGCTTGCGGACCGGAGACAGGCTTGCTCCGAACCTACCTCATTACCAACTCAGTGACTTTCTGTCAAAGGCTGTGCCATTCCTGCTCTCAGCTGAATTAAATCATTTGATAGTGGGGCACAGGGTTCAAAATGCCATTACAAAGCATGTGAATCAAAATGGCATTTCGGAGCATGTGGTTTAAAATGCGAATTAAACCATTCAATAGTGTTCAAAATGCCATTACAAAGCATGTGATTCAAAATGCCATTTCGTGGCATGTGGTTCAAAATGCAAATTAAACCATTCAATAGTGTTCAAAATGCCATTATGAAGCATGTGATTCAAAACGGCATTTCGGAGCATGTGGTTTACAGCTGTTTGCAGATGTAATGACACTCCATCAATTTTTATAAAGAAGAGCAAACAAAAGCTCACCGTCTTGCTACGCTCATTACGAGCTCAATTCTCGGCCAAACGGCACAATTTTAGGCGCGTTCGGAAGCTTTTTAACGGGGCTATCCACCTGTCTCGGCGTTTACTTTTACTTTATGGGTTTAATTTTGACCAAAATTCGCTGCACTCGCCTTGAGCTCCCTGCTTGCAACACTCAGTTTGGGCGCAGTACTTGATCGATTTGGCTGAGGGGTAGATGCATTCGGACCGCATTCTCGGACCCTTTCCAACGGTACCCATCCTCTATCCCACTTGACTCGCTTGGCGACTTCAATCTTTGGCTTGGGCCGAAATACCCTGATGCCATCTTCCTTCGTTCTCGCTGGTTTCTAAGAACAATCTTACATTTTCTTCAGACATTGAAATCCTCCGTAGCTGTTTGCGGCAGTTTGCCCATTTTTGCTTTCCCTCTGTCCCCTTCACCAAAGGTTGATATTATCCCATCGGTCCTGTTGCACGCTCCATCCTCGTGGATAGAACCATAGTCGCTTGAGTGACTGGAGAAATTAGAAATCCCAGGACTCTGTACTTCATTTTAGACCGCATGAGATGCGCGTTACTGTCCCTGTTGGCTCTATCCAGCGATACGCCGTGGCGCTTCCATCTGTTTGTGCTCATCTTGTGAGGTATAGGAACAAAAGGAGGCAGGATGTATGATCTCAAGTCAGTTCCTCAACACCGAGACGAGTTCCCTAGACCCCTGGTGCCTCTGCTGATCTGACTTGAAACCGCACGTCACCGAAAATTCCCTGGGCCAGCACATCATTAAATAGAGACGCACCGGATCTACTGGATCTGAGACGGAAGCTCGCACGGCCACTGCCGTCCCGGGAATCTGCGCAGGCGAGAGTCTTATGGGCAGTGGAAGTAAATTATCATTCCGGACTTGCTCGGAACGGCCATATTCCGCTGTCTACTCTGGTTCTACTCATAAGCAGATCGCCCCCCCCGGGGCCCCTCATACAAACTTGCACTGAGCATACGTCTCTTGAAGCGCTTGAATATGTACACCAGAAGTCTAGGGGTCTGCAGCAGCTCACATTGTGAATCCGACGTTCCTGGACCCTTTCAACTTTCATATATAATTTTGAATGCATCAGCAGTCAGGTGGAAACAATGGTAGCCTGTGAAAATAGTCAGATACGTCCACCATTATATTCACTAGTTAAAAGTAGAAATGTTTTGCCCAGCAACACTTCCAATTAACACATACTTGATTTATCCGCCTGCAATGCTGTCTGCAAACACAAAAGAGATAGCAGCCGAGGACACCCTCACCAACTCAGTTCAAAGTATTGCACAGGTAGAGGACCCCAAATGACTGGCGGGTAGGGGAGACGATGATACATTGAGCAAGAGGAATCGGACGAAAAACGGGCGACATTGCCAAGTGAAAGGCAACATACCAAAAACTTTCCAGTGAATTGAAAGATTGTGTTTCCGGGCGGCGGAGTGCTATCGAATCTCGGGTTAATATGAATAGTAATCCACCTTGGATGGAAAGAATCGGCGAAGAATTGACCAACAACGAGCGAGTGAAGTATTTCGGCTCAAGCCAAAGATTGAGGTTGCCAAGCGAGCCACGTGGGATAGAAGATGGGTACCGTTGGAAAGGGTCCGTGAATACGGTCAGAATGCATATAATATCAGCCAAATCGATCAAGTATTGCGCCCAAACTGAGCGTTGCAAGCAGGGAGCTCAAGGCGAGTGCAGCGAATTTTGGTCAAAATTAAACCCATGAACTAGAGCCGAAGGCTGATAGAGGTGGATAGCCCCGTTAAAAAGCTTCCGAACGCGCCTAAAAGTGTGCAGTTTTGCCGAGAATTGAGCTCGTAATAAGCGTAGCAAGAAGGTGAGTTTTTGTTTGCTCTTCTTTATGAAAATTGATGGAGTGTCATTACATCTGCAAACAGCTGTAAAATGCGAATGGCTTTTCTTTGCCTTTTCCAACTATATTACACGCAGATCTTCCCTCTGCTCCGAGTTCTCTAGTGGGAGGAGGAAAGCCCCGGCGCCTTGGGACTCTCCCCCTCTCAGGAAACTGTTGTTAAACCTTGACATGCACCCAACTTTATAAGTAAACCCCACCAAATCGGGATGAGGGCTATTCTGTGCGACGCCAGAGGGAAAGTCTACTGAAGGTGGGTACCGCTGTCCCTTCGTGACAAGGATTTGTGAAGTGGGGGTTTACTGGCAAGAGAGGTGGGCGTGTGTAGACACGAAATGGCCTAGGCGAGCTTTTTGCTGTGTGCGCCTTGGAAATTGCTTGAATTCGAAGTGGGTAAGAAAAGACATCGAGGGAACAGAGGAAGGGTACTGACGAATATATCGGCCCCCCAATGTTCGTCATGATCCCCAAAACAAGCCTCAATAGCCGCACATCAGGCGACAAGGATTTGGGAAGTGCCGGGTTTACGGGGGGGTAGAGGAGGCGGAGAGGCATGGGCGGAAAATTACTGTCACTAGCACGGGGGTGGAGTCTGGCTTGGGCAGCAGAATGACTTGCGTTCGGTGGGCTATATCATTCCACAGACTGAGCACCAAAAAAATTACTCTCATTGAGTATTAATACTCAAAGGCTTTTGCCATATGTGATTTGGAGGCTCCTCGGGCGTAGGCGACGAGATTTGAGCTGACAGACACACAAGCCCGTTTATATGATGCCATCAGACAAACGGGCTTGGGCTTGATCTTGGCCGCGACATTGCTCATATGTGAATGAGCTTTAGTTGAGTAAATTAACATTCAGACTTATAGCTTCTGTTGACTAAAATCAATCTGACACATAATTCTGTTCCCGTTTGACTCTCACCAAGACTCACTGTTTCAAACCCCCCGCAATGGCTGTCGACTCATTCGCGGCACCTCCTGGCCACACAACGCTGTCGTGTCGCTTGCAAAGAGACCCTCTTTCCATCTATGAGTTCCAAACAGACCTACCAACATCACCGCAGAGCCAAACGTTGGGCGGGTGCGGCGCCCAAGTTCATATGAGGGCGTCTTCCGCTGTACGGCACTGGTATGGGGACGAGGACACGATATCTCCGACTGTGGTGCCTCTGGAGACTCGGTACTTCTCTCAGGAACAACGGGCCGCTCTAACTCGTGGCAGGCGCTGCGGGTGCCGATTAGAGGGCGTGGGGTGCGCCGTGTGGTGTCTGCTTCTCCACCCTTGGCCTACTCTCTTAACTCTCTCACTCTCATCAGTGGCACAACACAACCCTTCAGCGCGATTCTCCTCGTGCTCTCACCAGCAAGATGCGTACCTGTTCCTCTCTAGTGCCGTTTCCCCACATATCTCGTATGTCTCTGTAAAGCTACATAATTCGACAAGCTCATAACAATTCTAGGGCCTTGTGTAAGCCCGAGGAAGCCGAACGCGCAGCCATATTGCCCGCGTCAACGGCCCATAGTTCCCGCCCGAATCGCGCGCGGGTAGTTGGCGATTATGCCATGACAACGCCGCACTGGTCAGGATGGGAAGGGGATGAGCTGTACGTTCTCCTCTAACTTATTGAAGTTGTTCATGTAATTCTAGGTCGGAAAATATGGATGATCTGTTCTGGTCAATCCCCTCTTTCTTCGGTTTTTCTTGCAAAACTGATCTGGGTCGTCGACGGTAGGTCGCGCGCACTACCGGGGAGACGATCATCTGGGCGATGAGCCATGACGACCAACCCTCTAGGCAGTACAGCAGCGGGTTCCGGGACAATGACACAGGTACTTTCTTCTTTCCTGCATTCCACCTGAAGCCTGACGCACGCAGCTGACTCCAGGAGGTTACATGGTCTGGCGCCCTCAGTGCGGTGTTTTGAATCTGCATCTAGAATTACCTCCAGTACCGCTTTCGATAACTCAGCTGTCGACGAAAATGATCGCGAGAGAGCTCGGCAGGTGGAGAGTTCACAGTGGACGGATTTTGGCCCATCTTTAGCATTACTTGGATTATCGAAGCACGTTCCAGTGACAATGTGATGAATTAGGGCGTGGCGACACTGCATGAGAGTCATATTGTGGTGCGGGATTCCGTGAAGGGTCAGGGGATGTTGGATTGTGGGCAGATCAGAATAGAAGACGGAAATGCGCGCGCGTGTAGAACAATGACCAAGGAAAATATCGCGTATAATTTTTACGGACGTCATATTCATGTTATTCATCAGATTCGCAGAGGTAGAAGCACAACGGCAGTTAGGCCGGTCAACACAGAGACAGCCAGAGACTTCAGCTGAGAAATATTAGAAATAGGAATGGCCAGGAAATAAAAAACATTTACCATCGTCGCGTTGATGAGTGGGCTCAGGATCAGCGAAGTCTGGGGACTCGTTGTCAAAGTCCATGGATTGAGTTGGAGGTGGAGGAGGATATTCTGGAGAGGATAAGAACAAAAGTGGGTAAAGGGAAAGACTTCCGGAGGATAGCTGGAAATAAGTATTTGAGACAATGGGGAGGCTCATTTGGACGGAGAAGACACCATTGAGACAGGGAACAGTAAGGATGCTAGATGCAACGGAGCGAGAAGCATGGACCCCAGAAGTCAAAACCCAGTCCAGAGAGAGCAGAGATCTGACTCGTTCACCGTCGAAGGAAGTGGACAGAGGTACATTGCAGAAGGTAGCGCTAGCCATTGTAGTGGTGGGTAGGAGAGAAAATGATTTGCCACGTCGAGATTCTGGAAAGTTCTTCAAAGTGCTGCAAGCGCAACCACTTCAAGTTTGATTTTACCGACTACGAGGAAGGCATGTATGTTTGGCTACGCGAGTCTCAGTACGATGAGACGAAGGGTGATAAAGGAAAGTGGTTATATTCTGGTCCCTACATTATTCACCAGAAGCGCGACCATGATGTTTTCGTGCTGAGAGAGCTCAGTGGAGCGATTCTCAAAGGTCATGTAAACATTCGCCGACTTTGCCTTTTTTATTTCCGCCCGAGCAACCAGACGCTGAAAACCTCTCTGAAATCTAGGGAACGACGTACCGAAATTGCCAACGCAGAATATCGGCTTGATTATGCACTCATGAACATGGCTCATTATTCGCTAGAGACCGAAGCTGAGTGTTCTATTCTTGCTTAAACATCCGTTCCGCACCGCCTTTCCACATCTGTTCCGAGACGTTCTCCTATCCGCTATCCACGGTTCTGTTTAGCTCGCTTGCTTGCCAAAACCCCGATCTCCCCACCGTGAATCCTTTTCGCCTTCCCTACCTTCCTCCTTCTGCAAACCTTGCTCATGCGAAATATTACGACTTACGGCTTTCACCCCGCTCCTGAACGCCATCTCGGATACCCCAATATTCCTCGCTCTTATGAATCCTTTCATCCGCGTCCGTCAAATCCTCCACATTTTCCACTAATATTCAGGATCCCGAGGGTGGAATCCAAAGTATCCCCCTCTGTGGAAGTGCCTAACGGCTTCCTCGTGGATTTGGCACATCAAGAATTCCTAGCGCGATCCGAACCGGGAGTTATCATCCACCAATATCTTCTCTCATCCTCATATGCTTGATCTACTCAGCATTGCCCACTGTCCAGGAAAATTAGCCAAAAATTAGCCACCAGTCTGATCTGGTGGCTACCACAAGCTCTCTATTATTATACGCCGCCAATAGAACTTTTTTTTTTCTCCCTCAATTTTCGTCGGATTTACTTCAAATAAACTCTATTGGGCTGTGCTACGACTATTCTGTCTTTTTATTCAACTCAGGGACTGGACAAGAGTCTGAATCGATGCATTCGATTCAGAAAAATTGTCAGAAAAATCGGAAAAAAATATATCGACCTTGCCATAAAAATGGCCATATTTTAACACCCAAGGCTTGGATGGACCGGAAACCTTGATATATTGATTGCCGGCCCTCATTTAACGCCTTGTTCTTTTCTTTTTTTTGATCCGGTGTATAAAATTCGAAAATTGAACCACCCCTAGTTAGGACCCGGCCGAGAATCCCGCGGATTGCGGGGCACCCTAGACTCTAGGGCTTAATCAAACGTAGGGGGCCTAGACTCTAGGGCATTATGGACTGCATATTGTGTGCATTTATAGGTTCATCGTCGGATGGATCACTGATGATGACTTAACAGGGGAAATGATGCGCGTCTATGGACACGTAGAGAAGGAGCAAGTGAATTCAACCGTCCTCATGGTCGCTGCCGATGGCCCAGCGCGGCTTAAATTCTCTGGTTTCGTCTCGACCAACTCCGAGGGAAACATGTATACAGTGTGCGAGAAGCCCTTCTCATCTCTCGTTGACCCGGATTGTTATGATCTCACTAGTAAGTGTCATGTTTGCATTGAAACCATTGCTCTATACCGACAATCTAAAGCCTTCTGCTATCGGGACGAGCACCGGCAGCTTCGGTACAAGTTTGTCGCGGCGAACATAGCGGATCGCGAGTACATAGATCAAATCGCTGCCAAGAAAGGTGTTCGTGCCGTACCCTTCGACAAGCTTCCGGCCTGGCGTCCAGCTCTGGCCAGTCCTGCGGAGATTATGCACATGATCTATCTGCGTTCGTAGGATTCCGATTTGGTAAAAGTTTGTGCTTGACAAATTTCCTTAGGCCTCGCAAGTGTCATCCACAAAGAGGTCTTACTTGGCGGTGGTATGTTCAATGCAAGCCGCGATATGGATGAAACAGTGTCTGTCTAGCTGTGTTTAGGCCACTACACAGACCATGTCTAGCCTTCTAGATACAGATTGTGGCTAGTTGAGTGTAGCCCCTGTCTAGCTGTGTTAGGGTCCTCTGGCTAGCTCGGTGGCGAGGATTCGGACCAACTTCAGTATATTTCAAACATTTCTAGAGGCTTTGAACAGCACGAAAATGCGATTCATGACATGCTACAGGCCCCTAGAAGCCATATCCACGTCTTGGAATAATAATAAAAACGAATTTCGGTAGGCTATGTAGGTCCTGTCCGGACAAAATCGGGCCTCGACGACGAAATTTGTCCGGAAAAAAATCGGCCGATCGGGGTCCGCTGGGCCCTAGCCTCCAAAGGGAATGTCAGGGGTCCTCCATCAGCCGACATCTCTTCGCGGCCATCTGTCGCCTACCAAGAATCTGATGCCAATAAATATGACTTCGGCAACATAAGTTAGCTGCAATCAGACTTAAAGCGCGTTCAAAACGCTTTCGAACGCGGTATAACACAACCGATTTGGTGAAGAAATGAGCTCACAACAAGCTCGACAAGTGTGCAAGTATTTGTTTGCTTTCTTATTTATAAAATGATGGGGGTGTCATTACTTTTGCAAACAGCTGTAAAAACCGGTTTATAAACCGGTGTTTATAAACATGTTTACAAACATCAATAAAAAACAGCACCCTAGACGTGTGACTCATTTCTCCTACTGTACTATTTCGATCAATTCGAACCGGCCTGTGACCTGTGGAATGGTGAGCGTCCAATATATTGCCATTAAAAATGTTCGCACTCGGACGAACGACATATCCCTTTTATTTTGCTCCCTCGGTTCTGCTCCGCATGCAGACACGCTACGGATCTTGTCACCGCCAACAATGCGAATTTTGCCCCATCTTGGCATTACCTTGGGCAAAAGGGGCTTGATGTTCTTGCGACATATAGGTTGTGAAATGTTATTCAAATCCAACGCATATTAGAATTCCACTCAGGTTACCCTGGTGAAGCACTGCCATGGCTTTTTACCATCCTAAGCAAGGTAGTATAGCCATTTAAGTGTTCCCAAGGCATAATTCCCGCAAACCAAGTAGTCATGCTCACCATGAAGGGGCAATAGTCCAAAACCATATGTTACCCCATTTGGGTTTGTCTGTCAGCAAAATGAATGGTCCACACAGCCTAGGCAATGTAGAAAGACATTGTATGGTGCTTGGTCAAGGTTTTGAGGGGTTGGATGAAATATGAGCGAGATAGAGGGGCAACAGTCCAAATCACTGTTTTTTGATAAAAATTATCCACGCCCTAAGTACCGCAAATAGCTGTAATTGAATCACAGGCCGGAACACCTCGCACAAAAGACCACATCGTTGAAGAGCTCGAGAAACAGGTAAAATAAGCTTGTTCGGGTGTTGCGTCCCATGTCAAGGACTCGCAAACTCGTACGGGGGTCAAGGACGCATATACGCAGCATCGGATCGATGACTTGATCACGCGCTTTAAAGAACTCAAGCAGGGTGATCCGACTCGCACTGATGCAGACATCCAGGCCGAATTGGTTGGGTGGACTCTCGCCAGTAAAGATAAAATTTACAGCGGATTTTTAACCATGAAAGGCAAGTCCTGTTGGACATTTCTAGCACGTTGACGGAATCAAAGAGTGCTGATTTACCATCAATACTGCGTGAAAATTGAAAAACCACAATTTCCAACTTGGCCCACAATTTTCTTTCGGGAAAATTTAGAAGGTCAGATTGTAGTTTTTGATAATGCAAACAAATCCACAAGTTGAATCATGGTGAAATCTATTTTAGTCCTGAAAGACCAAAACCCGCTGTTCCTCAGGTTCTTTGAGCCTGGTCGTGGGATGGACGTCACATCCAGAGCCCCGACAGACACAAGCCCCGTTGTGCTTCTGAGCCTAGTCGTGGGATGGACGTCACATCCAGAGCCCCGACAACCACCCGACAAAACCCTTGACAAAAGCGTTGGCAAGATGCTGATGCCAAACAAGTGTAAAGGTTTGCACTTGTTTACACCCAGCCGCCGACGGTCAATAGGTGATTCAGCCGGAATTTATGCGATCGCTTGTTCCTTCCTGGCATTCTCAGCCTATTACATCGGACTACAGTAGTTAACCGGGAAGCGAAACGCTCAAGCGAATTCGCAATTCCCGGGCCGAGATTGCATAAAGTTGTTGGGGATCTCTTCATAGATCGATAGAGATGTGTCGGGGCTACCTGGCAATATATAGTTTTATAGGCAAATGTTGTGTTTTGATTGAGAATGCGGCCATTCTTCTACAACATCCGATTTTGCAGAATCACGTGGAAGCGAAACACTGCAAAATAACCTGTGGGCCGCCATTCGTTGCAATCCAACCCCAGGGGTGTTTATATTCGTGTTCTACGACCTTGAAAACCCCAGTTCACGCGTGTGCAGGAGGAATTGCGTGCCCGAAATACCGTGTCTCCGACGGATTATATCCAACAAAATAGGCCAAAAAATAGCGAACACAAAGTTCTCTGCCACAGGTTCTACAGAACCATTTTGCGCAATTCCTTTTGCTATGAGCCATTTCTCATGGCTAACTATCCTCTCACAAAAACTGGGGCCCGTTGGATGCCTGGGATCCGGGTAAAAGCCGGTGTTTCGTTTCTACGTAGTGTTTCGCTTCCCGGTTGACTACTGTATTGCAGATGAAGCTCCTTACGATCTTCTACAATATCGTGAATGTCAATGAAATACAATACAAGTTCCTTTATTAGGGCCTGATCGGGTGCACTAGAATCGCGTTAGAATTACTTTAGATCCAATAATAGAATCGGGGAGGTAAGATCCGCGCTGGAGGCCCCCAATCACCCGTGCTGCAATAGGGCTATATAGAGCGTCACTTCACCGGTGCGGGGATGCAGAATTTCAATTCTGCGGGATTGCGGCGCGAATGTCGCCCGAGTACCATCGCAGCATTGATCGATGAAGGGGATTGCGGTCCGAGATCTTCCGGCATCGGCATCCTCCGACAATCATCCGGCTGCCGGGGTAAGTAGCCGATTCTATAATTGGAATCTAATGCAATTCTAGTGAGATGAGGCAAACCAACACCCTCACTCCAGGCCCGCTCCTCATAACTAGCAGAATGAGTGAATGATCAAGATACAACCAAATTCGGTGCCAGCGGCGGAAAAACTCATCGAAGGGACGGCAATGGCACGGGTGTGGACGGCACCCATCCCTGACATCTACGGACTGTATTGAAAAACTATAGATATGTGTCTGGAATTTTCCTTTAGGTCTTCCGTTTAATTCGCCGAAATGGAGCCAAGAATGAGCAGTGAAACCGGGGCATTCGAGAATGTGGTTGACGGGCCACATAGTCCACTCGGATGATGATGAAATCCCATTTATTCAGTCATTCTATTTTGACTGCCCTCGGTTGGCTGGGTTACACGCCCTCCTGCCGCAACTGTTAAGCATTGCGCCGCGATCCCAGTCGCATCGTGTGGAGTCGGTGGTTGTGGCACCAGATCCAGGGAGGCAGGAAGCCGAGGATTTATTGATCCGTCAGTGTTAGATAGTCTAAAGGGCTGCTCCGGTGGTTGGAGGGATCGAACCCAGACGGCGAGTCCACACCGTGACACTGTCAACCGGGTGCCGTTGCCGCGCGTTCGGCGAGGTTTTCCGCTGCAGGCACCGAAATGGGTTGTATCTTGATCCTTCATTCTCAGTCTACGGATTCTGGAGTGGTGTTGGTTTGCCTCCCGTGCACCAGAATCACGTTAGAATTATAGAATCAGCTACTTACATTCTATCAGATCTTACCTGAGGCCCAGCAGCTGATAGACGGTTCGGGCGACATTCGCGGCACAATAGATCCGGTGCACATTTTTCCCTTTTCCCGGCGATGAAGTGACACTCTATATATGGCCCTATTGCACTGGTAATTGGGGGCCTCCAGCCCGGATCTTACCCGGCCGATTCTATTATTAGAATCTAAGGTGAAATCTAAGGTGATTCTAGTGCACCCGATCAGGCCCTTATAGAAAACGGTATACAATCTCAAAAGTCTACTGGAGCGATAGAGGGGTGTTGGAGATCCATCTGCTGAACATGTCCTGAATCAGAGCATCAGTATCTCAATTAACAAAGAAGAATATCAATAATTACCAATGCCACCTCGGGTTGATCGAATGGGACCATATGTGTGAATGAACGAATCGCGAAGAGGTAGAAAATGGAAAACAGACCCAGCCTCGAGGATTGTGACAAACGTGATGTTCCCAGCAGTAAATCCTTGCCGCCCGCGCTTCGGACCGCTCCAGCGAGCGTGCCACGCCCAGCGGTGACCCACGGAATAGACTTTGCCGCCCCGAACTCCTTTTGGAGGCGCGGCCCCAGTTGAGCCAAACCCGCTTTGGCCGAGCGCTGATGTGAGAACCACGATGCGTTCCGTTTTTACGGTGGGGGAAACCCGGTCACCATTGCCTTCGGCGTCTAAATTGAGATAAGAAAGCGGTGACGTGAATTGTTACTGGAACACAAAGGCAGCTTACAAGGAAGACAAGTTTGGCAGACCTTACGCCTCCTCCAGTTCAAATAATTGCACTTCAGGCAAATCCAATCACCCGGTTGCTGTAAAGAAGTCAAGTCCATACACGAGGGGAGAATGAACATACTTACGTGAAGTATGGGGCCTCTGTTACCAGTGTTGCGGATGGGGAGATTCTGAGAAGCAATCCACGCCGCGTGAGTGATGTGCATATGTACTGTACCTAATCATAAAAGAAAGACAATACTTACCGAAAGGTCACATGGAAGCGTCGGTCTGATCTGTCCTTGCTCCGGAAAAGGCTCATTGTCGGGCCAGTACATGATGCACGGTGACAACGGGTCACTGGAGACATTTTGCACCTTTCCGCCCCTGGCAAGTGCCCGACCAGACGGCGTAAGATGCGGATGGGGCGAAACCCCCATGCTGGCTGTTGGGGCTAAAAGTTGGTCATCGCAACTGGCGGAGGCACTGTCATCTGTGACGGGACAACGAGAACATCCGCATGCGATGCATGTCTTGTTGCGTCTGTGTCGCGGGAAAGCATCCGTCAGCATACGGGATGACCTCATGCGGAAGCGAGGAGGGAAACCCAAGTACCCTGGAGAAAAATGAGTCACCTGAAATTGTGGGTAGCACACGTTGGGGAACAACATCTAAAAAAGAACCCCAGCTATTCGTCAGTATGTGAAATTACACAGAGATGAATGCAGGAGCGGCAGATGTGAATCTGACTGCATGGAAAGAAATGTATGCAGCCTTTCATGTCAACCAAAGGTGGGGAGTGTCAGTCTAGACTCACATCCAGTCTCCGGGGCGAAAGTTCAGGCGCTGGTTTTTGGGTCGGTTTGCTTCGGGAACCTTCGGGGCGTGGAAACAGCCATGCAAGCCCAGGAATGGGGAGGGTTTTTCAACTCGCACATTCCCAGATTCACCGGGAACTAACTGCGCAGATCCCGTATATTGCGGCGGCTATTCCAATGGCATCAGAGATTTCGGCGTACGACGGAAGACGTAAACTCACATTTGCCACCTGGCACAGCCCGCTCCTTGCAAATGGCTCAGGATCGCATACGATAATTGTGGCCGACATGCTTGGAGGGAAGGAGCAGTACAAATGCCAACAAATAATATCGGATGAAATGCTTCGATATGATGCGAGTAACATAGACTCGAGTCAAGAGTTTTTGTCACGGGGTTCGGCGCCTGAACTGAACTGATTAAATCATAAATGGCCGCTCTTGGAATTCCGCGACACCCACGTTTTCGAGAGAGACGTGTGGAATTTGATATCGGCTATCTCCGCGCCTCTACCTGGCCCCTCCAGGAATTTTGTTTGAACTTTCATTCACGTGGTTTTCCTACCATTGTACTGAAGGGGAAAATCGTGAAAAAGAAATAGAAAAAGGAAAGAATGCAAGGATTTCATTGAATTTCGGGGAGAACGTCCCCAGGCGTTTTCAAATTCAAAACACTCGATTCGACTTCACTTTCTCAGTGCCTGTCTCTCGTTCTTTCTCTCATAATAAAAAATTTGGCTGTTTTCTGAAAAATCGATTCTGTGGAATCATCTGGGATGCAAAAAAATGATGTATGCAGTATGAGATTGGAAAATAGTCCTTATGATCGAAGTTTTTTTTTTTTTTTGGTTTGTAATTTCGCCCGGGCACGGTGAAAGTGCCGCCATTGCCGCCAGTGCCGCCTTTTGCCGCGAAGGGGCGGCAGTCATGTGCCGCCCTTAATGGGAAAAGTGCCGCCACTTGGGGGCGGCACTTTTGTCACGCTACCGCCTTCTGCCGCCGTCGTAATTTTTAAGTCTTAGACAAAGCTAAGGTCAGCCATTGAGTCAATATTCACTTCTACCTACTGTGTTATGTGTATGTTGAACCACCCCACGGTGAGTCGGTGACCCAGTTCCCAACTTGAACCAAACTTCCACATCAATCATTGGTTAGATGTTCTGATACCAAATATTCCTTGATCTTGTACCCTGTGAGAGGTATGTTCAGACTTGTTGCTGGTAGAAAGAAGACAGATAGTAAAGTAGAGAAACGAGCCGCCCGCAAGTGAGTTCCCGATCAGTGGTCAAAGTTCGGGTTGAATATTGATTGAAGATGTAAACCCCGAAAGCAAGCATCGGACAACTGACTCACCCTAATTAACCTCCAATGGAATCACTGATAGCCTTCAGGTACTCCAGGTTCCATAATTTTCAACAATAAAATTCCCATGATTATACCCAGTAATCATGATTGTGAGGTTGGTATTGCTAGTGCAAGCATTGTGCCCCTTCAGAAGTGCACTGAGGCCACAAAAAAGTGCTTGAAACTCATAACCATTCCATTTAAACTCTCAAAAATGAACAAATTGTGATTGGATGCACAGGCTGTTGTTTTATGCAATGGTTGACTTACAGTAATCTTGACTTGATTCAGTTTCAGAGATTCAATTTCGAGTTTCAACCACTTCCAACATTGTTTTGAAGTGGTACGCTTGCAATAAGACACTAAAAACATGTCGCATAATTTGCACATTGTGCCGCCCTTCTCTTCTTTGCCGCCATGTGTCACACGAATGGTCACACTGCCGCCCCTGCCGCCCCTGTCACGTGGTAAACTGCCGCCCCTCGAAATAAAAGTGCCGCCCCCACTGCCGCCCCCCTGCCGCCCCTGTGCCGCCCCCTTGCCGCCCCTCACAGGTAAACTGCCGCCCCAGTGCCGCCCCTAGACTACTGAAGTGCCGCCCTTTGCCGCCCCTTGGCCACCCTAAAAGCATAAATTTGATGTATTTTTCGTGTTTTGTGGGGCACCAATGAGCTCAAGCACGGTTTAATATTGACATACAGTACACTACTAACTAGTGTTTTAAAGTATGAGCCAGGTACCTCCCCATTTCCAAAGTTCAACATTCAAGTGCCGCCCCTTGGCACAGCCACTGCCGCCCGGCGGCACAAAGGGCGGCAAGGGGCGGCACTTTCACTTGGCCCATTTCGCCCTGAAGAGTATGCTTTTTTTTTTTTTTCCCCTTTTCTAAGCAAGGATATTATAGGGGTCTGGCCGTCTACAGGACAAACTCAATTTTTTTTTTCTTTTTTTTTGAGGTGTTGGATTCAGCGGGGGATCCACCCGAGCGGCTTTCCAAGTTGCAGAAAATTTTACCCAGAAGAACTCATATACCGGGCCAACCAATCCGTCGCCTCGGGGAAATTCGGTGGAAAGAGCGCTCGGAGCATTCCGGCCGCCGCACAAATTCCACAATTTTCTTGAGGTGTTAAATTCGGCGGGGAGGACCGAACTGGCACAGCGCCCCATTCTTCAATGGAGCGCGGAGATGCAATCAATCGGCGGTCCCGGTACCGGGAAATGAACAGCAGACCCGCGGCAAACAAGGATTGTCCCTGTTTGCCTTGCGGTGTAAGCGAAACCACTGAAAATACCTCGCCAAAGGTATAAGGGAGAGGTACAAAGGTATATATATACCTTTGGATGTCCCTGGGAAGTCATCACCATCATTTCGCGTCGGATTCCCTCGGGACATAACGCGTTCGATTTGCGCTGCGAATTCGCAGCGGATGGTGTCCTGCAATTATTCTTGAGATCCGAAAGAAGACTTTTGAGTTTTATGACATTTCTTTTCTGCATCGGACAGCGTTAACTCTGGTTCAAGGTTCCCGATTGACCTAAATCTCGGAAATGTTAAACACAAGCATTAGTGATCTCACCCTATCCTTGATCCATGCGCCGCAGTCCTTGCGCATCATTTTACAGGTCTGTCACAGCTCCGTAAGCGGATTAAGTGAGTCCCACTATTGAGGCAACTCGCACTGCTGGGGAGTACTGAGTCCCACTGGGACCTCTCCGACAAAAAGGAAAGAACGTGAGAGGCGCAGACAAATGGGATATGGGCGTGGGCCGTCTTCGTGAATAATCACCCGGGTGAATGAGGATTTTATGCGTGGAAAACCCGTGCTATGCTACAAAAAAGTAAGGCTCGAGCCCACCAAGCAATATACACCCCCCATTTGTTACACAAACCTTGAGTGCAAAACATTTTTGTAAGAGTCAAGAAACATTTGAGAATGGTCACAGCAACATCTCACAAACATTTGCAGAAAATATCTCGCTGAAAAAGGTCCTACCAATGTTAGTTCAACATTGTCCAACAGGAATTGACACTTTTTTGTTTGAAAAAACGTTGAGTGGTGAACATTGTTGAAATGTTTGAACCGAACGGCGGTGTACTTGCGGAACGCAAGTATAAGAGAGCCATTCTGCCCCGCGTGATCGATTATAAATTTTGGTCGTGGTCACAGAGCCATTCAATCTGCCCAGAATTCCGGGTGAGTTTCTATACTCGACATTCCCGGCGCCTATTCGAATATCACCCTCCCGGCCGGCGCTAGTGTCCCTCCAGCGGGGGAACTGGCTTCGGCATCGCCAGCGGGTCACGTCATTTCGGCGACAACCCGGAATGGCTGTGGCAACTTCAAATTTTCGTTCTCAACAAGATTTTGCACTCAGCTTGTGGTGCTACACAGGCATTCAGTTAGACACATTTTAAACCAAGGAACTCTGCGCACCCCCCATCACCCGACAACACCGTCCACGGTTTGCAAAGGAGCTTTGAGGTACGTCTTAAGTTCATCGCGTGGATTGACAGCTGCAAAATCATTATTTTTGCGCGCCTGAACCTTTGCCTGCATCCAGGAGTGCCCGTATTGAACAGGCAAAGTCGGCACTGTCAACAATGTGAGACAAGTAAGTAATAGTCTGCAGTTACTAACACTTGTGCGCCGTTGCGACTTCCGCAGCTTCAGAATGTGGTGCAACATAATAATCATCGAACTGGCAGACAACGGTTAAACATTGGAGGCGTCGAAGTTCTGGAAATCGCACCACCATTTCAAACTCTGCCAAGCCTTCTTCGTAGGCAATGGAATTCCACGATGCCTCTGCATACGCCGTTTTAAAGTTCGGATCCAAGGCTGTGATCGCGGCATCACAATAGGTTCAAGTGGAAGAGGAATGGCTCACCAAGGCAAATGAAATAGACATCGGTATCGTCGGTTTTAGAATACCACTTCTCGAGGTTTGCGAGGCCAGCATTGATTGAGTCTTTCATACCTCTAAATATTTTTGTGGCGGCCATGTTGAACCACGTCTCTGCTAGAGCCTCGAGGAGAGGAAGGGTACGTCAAACCGTGGGATATTTTGCGCTTGAGAACGATTGCTGGATATTCAACGGCGACCGTATATAGCCGCAACCATGACGACAAAGTAGATTTTCCATGCAATGGTAAATAGTGGCTGTGTTGAAAAGAATTTGGTGAAAAAGACTACAAAATTTGTGATGTTTTAGTGGCTATGTTGGCTGATGTAAAATATTTTCCCCCGGGTTCGAAACTCTTCACCCGCGCCTGTTGTTCTGCAAACGGCTGTAAGACGAGGGAAAATCTGCTCACGTCGCATCGATCTTCATGTATGATTCCCTCAGTGATTTTGGCAATTTCTCCCATTCCTCCAGTAAAATAACTGAGTCCTATAGGTCGGGCGAACCTCGAGGCGGTTAACACGCTTCTCCAACTCTAACCAGCCATTCTCTATAATTTTTTGGTCGGGGCTATTGGGCGACCAAGACAGAAGATCGAGGACATAGCACCAAAGTCTGCAGAACAATACATAGCACCACGAGTAAACAACAGCAAACATCACGCCGCTTTGCTCCAGAACTAGGTTCGTTCCAAGCCGCCGTTCTGACGATGCCGTGCCATGCCGGACAGCCAAATAGACCAAACATCAAACCAAACACGCACAACACGGCCTTCGTCAGAAGGGGCTTGCTTCAGACTGCCGAAATTGTGGGGGTTGAAGATCTCGGTCTAGCGGCGCAACGGGAGCTCGGATCTTGGGGTTCACTTGGTAAAGGTTTTAGTTCGTCAACATTGCTACGACTTCGCCCTGTAGTACATGGTAATACATGGAGAGATGATCGATTTCTGAGTGTTGCAAAATGAGCGAAAACACGCTTTTTTTGAGAGGCTTCAAGAATATTTATTTTGTCATGAACCACTGGGATATTTCATTTGAAGCTAGTGATGTGCCATATCTTCAACTCTAACTCGCTCCAAAGCGATATGCACCCTGTGCATGGAGATATTCGACCCCCAATGTGCGAAATGGCTGAATTGATGCGAAATCACTGCACTGATCTATGTTCCCACGGGTCATACTTCGCGCGAAAATATTCGCTCTTCACAATAACCAAATTCCTAAAGGTCAGTTGATAGCTAGATCTGTCTTTATAGACCCCCTTGATATGTCGCAAAGACACTGGTGGACTCAACTGTACCATAAACACCTCATAGCCGTGATCAATCAGGCCAACCGCATAATGTTGATTCTCATTTTATCCGGGATAGATAACATGCTGGGAGATCCGTAAGTATTTCCTAGTACCCATAGGGTCATTTACAGGGAAATTATTTGTGCCCAAAGACCCCTGCTTCTCACTTGCCGTGCCATTTGATCTGTGCAAGCAGCTGGTATAGATTCCATCATCCATACAACCTGGTACACGAGTTTTCGTGTCCATGGACGCGTTCATAACCTGTTATAAGTCAATCATGTATTTTAATTGCGCTAAAGTCGTGTTTTTGTTGAGTACAGGACGCGTTGACTTTGTGATGCAGAGTGTGACCTCGCGTGACACTCCTCACTGGCGCGTTCGCAGGTACCATATCTCTGCGAGGGAAAGGCCAGAAAATCCCAGATATTCTGAGGGTACTCCTGGTATGTAAAGGAACATTATTTGCACTGGGATAAAACTTGTCGGTGAAGCTTCTAGACCTGCAGAGGACAATCTCCAAAAATGCACAAACATCCGATCAACTCATGGACTGAGGGTTTGTCATTGAGTCTAGAACACAGCTAAAATTCCTATCGGATACCCAGGCATATGTTCTCATATCGTCATTTCATACTTAAGAAATTAAGGTAATATTGAAGCAGCAAGAAAGTGATTCACGAGCCCTGTGTTTGCCGCAGTTTGAAGCAAGCCCCTTCAAGAAGGACCCCGGCGCGGCGGGCCGGAACTTCGCGGGCTTGTTCCGAACCTACTCCAGAACGGAGACCACGCAATGGCTGACTCGCACACCAGACAACGCCGTGTCCCTCTCGAGGACCTGCCGCTGGACCTATTTTTTCCGACCCCAAGGCCGGACAAACGCTCAATGAGCAGCCCCACAAAACGTCGACTTCTTGCCGAACAAAAAGGAGAGTAGCAGATGTTTGTAGCAAAATGCTGGGGGCTGGCCAATAATGGCAGGACGAGGACAGCAATGAGGTTGGAGCGTACACTGTATGAAAAGTAGGACAAGTGACTAGAAAATGGAAGCCATTCGGAACTTGAAGGCAGGAGAAGTGAAGAGAAAGCAGAACAACACAAATGCGACGATCACGCGGTGAGCTGGGGGATGACCTTGACCATCTGGTCGATGTTGATGAACTGCACCCAGCTCTCGAGGTCCTTTGCGCTCTCGTGCCACACGAATGTGCTGTCTTTGGCGCCGCGAAAGAACGCGCACACGCACTGGTAGTGCTCCTCGACCAGCACGTCCTTGCGCGCCACGCCGAGACTCGCACGGAAGATGCGGAACTCCCAGCCCTGGAGCGCGTGGCCGTCGGCGCAGGCCGCCTCGCGGGGGATGTCGAACTCGAGGCGCGTCCAGTCGAAGCCAGCGGGCTGGCCGATCGCTTTGATGTATGCAGCCTTAAGCGCGAGGAGAATGCAGAGGCGGCGCAGGACGACTTCGTCGCCGAGCTCGGGCGCAATGGACTGCATCTCGGGCGGAGTAAGCTTTTGCGCCATCGACTCGGTGTAGGTCTTGACGGATACGCCACGCGGCTCGACGGCGACTTGCTTGATGCCGCGGCCGATGTTGATGATCTTGCGCTGGATACCCTGGGTCATCGCCATGCCGCACAGGGAGGTCTCATACGCGAGGTGGTACCCGATCATCGAGTGGAGGAACTTTTCGGGGGGCATATCGTCGGGCGTCTATATGTACATGCGAGTCGGTGACGCGCAAATAGCGCCCAAAGTCGAAGCGTACGGACCTGCTCAATCCAGTGCTTTCCGTTTGGCGTGATGCAGTCGCGCCATTTGGCGCGGGGTATGCGGCGGTGGCGCATCATGAGCAGCGGGAGCATGTGGGTCATGACCTGGCCTGGGGAAGGTCAAGCGTCGTACCAAACATGCTCCGCGATGCACGCACGGAAAGTGTCCGCGTTGGGGGGGTCGTATGGTATCTTGATGTGCTGTACACAGTCGTCGACGACCTTGTGGCACGCGTCGTACTCCTTTATCGATGCTAATGAGCACCGATAGAGGGAACGCGCAGAGACACGCACCTCTTTCGTGTATTCACGATTGAGCGACAACATCCAGACGAGTATGGGGCAATCCGTAGACATCGCTGGAGAGCGGGGTGAGCCACAATCGCGGAGGAGGCTAGAAAGAGATTTGTGGGGGTCAGAAATATAACCGAGGTGGCAGAAGGCCGGTGGCTAAGTAATAAACACAGAGAGGTGCAAGAGCACAGAAGAGGGCACAAACGGTGTGGGTGAAAAGTGGAAGATGATTGATTGATGTATCCGACTGTATAATTATTCAATTATGCGGGAAAAGAACCAAAGGAAGTGATGGCCAATCAGTCAGTCGGTGCCCAACAATAAAAGTGGACGGCTTAGGCCCCCGGTCACTTGGGGTAAAGTCGGTCCGGATTTTTTTGGCAAATTTGTTCAGATTTACTCTATGAAAATAGGGCCTCGAGCCTCTGATTTACTGTTGTTTTCGACTGCTAGAGGTATTACTCTGTCGTTACCGTAGTCGAATTGAATTTATTTTCCTTTTATTACCGACAACTTTGGTGTGAGCTGAGGAAACCCAAGAAACATCAAGGGCAACCAAGTGCCAGAACCGCCTTGCGAGGCCCACAATGCCTCTCAAACCCACCCAGGTCTGGGACACCTTGCAAGACCTTGAGAGTTTAAAAATGTAGCTATCGGCCCCTTGAGAGTCCTCGGGGCAGCTTGACAGGGGTTTGCGAGGTTTCTCCGCTTTTGGTGATGTATGGGGCTCACCGCTGGGCGTGGCACGCTCGCTGGAGCGGTCCAAAGCGCGGGCGGCAAGGATTTACTGCTGGGAACGTCACGTTCGTCACAATCCTCGAGGCTGGGTCTGTTTTCCATTTTCTACCTCTTCGCGATTCGTTCATTCACACATTTCAGGCATATGGTCCCATTCGATCAACCCGAGGCGGCATTGGTAATTATTGATATCTATCGCTCCAGTAGACTTTTGAGATTGTATACCGTTTTCTATAATAAAGGAACTTGTATTGTATTTCATTGACATTCACGATATTGTAGAAGATCGTAAGGAGCTTCATCTGCAATAGTCCGATGTAATAGGCTGAAGAATGCCAGGAAGGAACAAGCGATCGCATAAATTCCGGCTGAATCACCTATGTTTTCGGACAGTCATTCCCGCCCCGCTTCGGCTTTCGGGAATATACGTAGGTCCAGTTGTTTGGAAGAGATCAACATTGTTAATGGGTTGCCGCTCGGCTTCGGGCTAATGGATGCTGCCACGGGTTCTGCTCATGGAATACATTGGATTTCAACGCTCTTACGGGATAACCCGGGCAGAATTGCTGGCTGGCCAGATGTGGTCAAGAGCCGCGAGAAATTGCATTTCCGTCAGTCGTCTGGCTATTTTTGATCCGTTGATACTTTTGTCTGGGTCTGCGATGAAAGTCGAGTGCCAGCAATGACTTACATCACGCAGGTATAGTGGCGGTTCAAAAGCCCTAAGGCTGATTTATCATGGGATTTACAGCTAAGGGCAGAACTTAAGGTGCAGGTGATTTTTCATCGAATTTGATGTTTTCATCAGAACGGCTACTACAAGCTTAGCTCTCACCCTAAAATATAGCCAATACTCGCTGTGACCAAAAGTAACGGGAAATTTGGTTTTGAGAGTTTCTGTCTCAAACTTTTCGCATTTCTGTGGTCAATTTATCAATCTATGATCAATTTGGCGTAGATTGACGCATTTGGACCTGAGGTGGAACCCCTCACATCTAATATATTATGAAATTTCTAAATTGTTTCCCTCCTTCTGATTGTCTTGATGGTATTTCTGGGTACATCAAGAGCTGATAATTAAGTATGGACCTATAAAAATATGCACCCAAAATTTAGGGGGTTTATGTGCTTTCTACATGGCTCCATGAATAAATAAAAGGAGGGAAACAATCGCCACCTTGATCAAAAATTGATTTTTTTTTTTCGCAACAAAAACAGTGCAGTAGTTGATATTATTTTGGTTGAACATGTGAAGGCGTGTTCCCCTTCAAATTGCGGAGAAAGAATCTGGCCACAACCCGAACCAATAGCATGAAATGGCCTAGCACGGATGGAATCTCGGAATTCCATCGCATTCGAATCAATAGTGGTCACATTTAACATCCTTGCCTATGCCCCGCCTAAAATGAAATCACACCAACGATTAGACGGCTACTTTACTTTTTGTTGGCCACAGCCCGACCTAATAGTATGAAATGGCTCTAGCACGGATGGAATCTTGGAATTCCATCACATTCGAATCAATAGCGGTCACATTTTCTTGCCGATGCCCCGCCTTGAATAAAATTGCACCAACGATTGGACGGCTACTTTACTTTTTGTTGGCCACAGCCCAAACCAATAGCATGAAATGGCCCTAGCACGGATGGAATCTCGGAATTCCATCACATTCGAATCAATAGTGGTCACATTTAACATCCTTGCCTATGCCCCGCTTGAAATGAAATCGCACCAAGGATCAGACGGCTACTTTACTTTGTGTTGGCCACAGCTCGAACCAATAGCATGAAATGGCCCTAGCACGGATGGAATCTCGGAATTCCATCGCATTCGAATCAGTAGTGGTCACATTTAACATCCTTGCCTATGCCCCGCCTTAAACAAAATCGCACCAACGATTGGACAGCTACTTTACTTTTTGTTGGCCACAGCCTGAACCAGTAGCATTAAATAGCCATCCCACGTATCGAATCTCGGATTCCATCACATTCGAATCAATAGCGGTCACATTTAACATCTGTATCCTGTTTTGCCTATGCTGCACCTAAAATAAAATCGCACCAAGGATTGGACTGCTACTTTTATCCGTCACATGCAAATCCAAACTCATTGAATTTTAAAAGAGCACTGGATTTTCTAGGCTCAATTATTTCATACATTTACAATTCAGTACACTGTTATACTTTTGGACGAAATACAACTATGACTTCAACTGCACAAAACCTTTCAAGTAGGGGCAGATTTCGGCATTCACAAGCCGGAGTTGAAATTGCGCCTGTTTACAGCCTTTTGCGGAACTGAGGGCGCGGCCTGTTTTTTTCTGTTTTTCGCAAGTTTTCACGAGAACGGCTGCCGTGAGCTCAATTCTCAACCTTTCGCTCGGGAATAGGCTCATTAGATCCGCAATGAAAGTGCGGAGGGCTTAGCATCTTAGACCTGGGTTGTAGAACCCCAAATGATTTACTGGGTCAAAATTCGGTGTTTTCGGCTGTCTGAGAGCAGAACGCGCCGCACAGTAGCAATACCACCCGGATTGACCTAGATTTGTGGGACGAGATGCCCTTCGAAATACAGCAAAGTACATCGTATCAAAAATCTAGGTTAATCCGAGCATTATTAGTACTGTGAGAGCTAATCTGCTCTTGTACAGCCAAAAACACCCAAATTTGACCCACCAAATGATCTCGAGGTAGTTAGAAAAAATCGGGCCACGAGGTGCCCTCTCCGAATCGAATGAGCCTGCTTTCAAGGCAAACGGTTGAGAATCCTTTTGCATTTGGGCTCTGGGGGATAATTATGGATTCCGTGCAATTTTGTGTTGCGCCGAATCCTATTATTTGGGCTCTGGGGGAGTATTTGCGGGACTTTTTGTTGTGCCCGTGCATTTGGGCTCTGAGGGATTATTTTGGATCGAGCCCAGCCTTGCATTCCGCCGGATCGTTTCGATTGAATTGATCTCCAATGCATTGAAGTGCAACCCCGTTGCGACCATGGATTTTTTTTATTGTCCTCCACTCTTGTTGGCTCTATGCCAATCCCTAATTTACAGGGCATCACCAGAGTGAGCCCAACTTTGGTGGTTGTACCTAGTTGGGTTCTGGGCCTTGTGCCCGCCCCATCGCTCAATTGTCAATTCGCTGAACATCCCGTTTTATGCCGCCGAGGTGAGTTCAACCGATCCTTCATCTGCGCTGTCAAGGATCCTCACGATTTTCACGGCAGCCATCCCCGACGTCATCCCTCTCCACCCTGTCCTCTACTCTCGTGGTTGAAATCGGGATGGGTTGAAAGCGAGAGGGATTCAAAGAGTGTGATCGATGTTCCTCCTCATTTGTGAGCACAACATGTTCATCTGCCCTATCACGGATAGATGCTTATGTAGGTTTTCACGGCAGCCATCCCCAACGGTATCTCTCTTGTCCAGATGGTCGTAAGTGCCATGAAATCCTTGAGCTGCTTTCCATTGCGCCGTGGTGAGAGTTGAACGTCGCCCCAGGAACAATTAGCTGAGCGGTTTTTTTTATTAGCGCCGACCAGGAGCAGCCAGCACCCCCCTTTTCGTCTCGAAGGTCGTAAGTGAGAGTATGAGCCCATCTCCTCTCTTCCCCGGAATGCGGAGGCCCTGCACTGCTTTCAATCGCGCCGTGGTAAGCTGCACTCCGCCCCAGGAACAATTAGCTGAACATTTATTTGATCAGTGCAGCCCCTCATCCTCCCGACGGTCGTAAGTGAGAGTAAGAGCCCATCTCCTCTCTACCCCGAGATGCGGAGGCCCTGCGCTGCTTTCAATCGTGCCATGGTAAGTTGAATGTCGCCCGAGGAACAATTAGCTGAACATTTATTTTATCAGCACCGACCTAGGAGCTCATTTCCTCGTTGGAGTCGGACTTGATCTTCTCACGTTAAGTAGCTACCAATAGATATACAGTCGGATTGTTCATATTGATATGGTTGCATTAAGTAATTATCAGTAGATGTACAGTCGGATTGCTCATATTGATGCTCTCGCATTAAGTAGTTATCAACACACCCTATACCCTTTCCTTATGGTCTCTTATGTCTTCATTTGTACAAATAATGTCGGGGCTCATCAACCGCCGACTTCTGTTTATCCGTTTGACTAAAAAGAATACTAATTCCGGCGTACTCATGAATGAGCGAGGAGATTAGCGAGACGGCGACTCCCGGCATGAGGCCGGGAGCCCCAAGAAGATATGTATAAGGGAACGGTAGGGCTAGTACATATCTCGGATAAATCGTGTGACACATAAGTAAATTGGCGCGTGGAAATACAACCGTGGACTGGCCGGCCGCTTGTATGGCGGGACCTCTGGTTAAAACCCTGTGGGACCTGACCACCAGCAGGAAATGCTGGTGTGCGGGGGGAGTTCTCTCCCCCAGGTAAACATCCCCAGTGTCCACCAGTCCATTAAGAGGTCGTGTCTTTGGAGTGGTGAATATAGTATAGCCGGCACGGTTAAAAAGCGAAAGGATGCGGGGTGGCGGGGTGCGAGCAAAGTGAAGGAGAAACTCGATAGGGATCCTGCTGGCCCAGGGGAGATGGGCTTCGAAAGCTGATGTCGCCTGGCGAGATTGCTCGTCTTATATGTGCTGCTCGGTCCGGAGGAAGTAAGAGTCCGCAGTCAGGCTGTGCGGAGACTGCACTGCATTGCGGCAGATCATCCCGTGTTTTGCGAAGGACGCCCGGCGCCGCGACGTCGGGATGATGTGAGTGTCGAAGCTATTCCTTACCGTGCGGTATTAGACTACTGTAAAACAAGTTCTAAACTCGACTAATTCCGGCGTACTCATGAATGAGCGAGGAGATTAGCGAGACGGCGACTCCCGGCATGAGGCCGGGAGCCCCAAGAAGATATGTATAAGGGAACGGTAGGGCTATAAAGGCTATTAAGTAGTTTGAACGAATGTGAGGACGCACCAAAGCACTGGTGCGAAGGGGCGAAGATTGGATTATTTTGGTGTTGGTAAGGAGAGAAAGGTTTAGAAGGAGGGAGAGAGAGGAAGAAGAATATTGAGCAGGGCGATGGAAAGAGACCGTATATATATCGGCCGTGTGGATCAAGACGGCTCTGGCCAGGAGTGACGCAGAGTGACGCTACTCCCGTGTTTATCGAACAATGCCCGTGCATTGAACGTCAGGAGGCGCAGAAAGTAAAAGTCTCGCACAGCCCGGCCGTGTGGATCGAGACGGCTCTGGCCAGGAGTGACGCAGAGTGACACTACTCCCGTGTTTATCGAACAATGCCCGTGCATCGAACATCAGGAGGCGCAGAAAGAAAAAGTCTCGCACAGCCCGGCCGTGTGGATCGAGACGGCTCTGGCCAGGAGTGACGCAGAGTGACGCTTGTCCCGTGCTTATCGAACAATGCCCGTGCATTGAACGTCAGGAGGCGCAGAAAGAAAAAGTCTCGCACAGCCCGGCCGTGTGGATCGAGACGGTTCTGGCCAGGAGTGACGCAGAGTGACGCTTGTCCCGTGCTTATCGAACAATGCCCGTGCATTGAACGTCAGGAGGCGCAGAAAAGAAAAGCTGGCGACCGTGTGGATCGAGACGATACAATCGAAGTGAGGCAGAGGAAATTCGACGCAGAGATCCAGCAGGCCCTGGTGAGATGGGCATTGTTCGTCTTATAAGTATCTGTTGTTCGGTCGTGCGGAAGTCTCAATCCCAGAGTCCCGTGTGCAGAGGCGATGGCGAGGAGTGACACAGATCGTGGCAGAGCATCCTGTGTTTTGTGAAGGATACCCGCTGCTGCGACGTCAGGAGGCGACGGCCAGGAGTGACACAAATCGCGGCAGAGCATCCCGTGTTTTGCGAGGGACACCCGATGCCGCGACATCAGGATGATGCGAGGAAGAAAGGCACAGCATGGTGAGAGTGCCTAAGGCATTCCTTGCCGCGCGATAGCGACCGTGTGGATCGAGATGGCACTATCCAGGAGTGACGCTGTTCCCGAGTTTATCGAAGAATGTCCGTGGAACGTCAGGAGGAGACGAATCTCGCACAGCTCGGCCGTGTGGCCATGTGGATCGAGACGGCACGCTGGAGTGACGCCGAGCTGACGGTTGTGACGCAGGAGTACCGAGTGCGATGACCGCCCTGTTTTTATCGTGCATTGATGGTGAAGGGAGGAGGATCGCACTGGGAGTGCACCGCGCGTGTGGTTTGTGCAACTGGGAGTTTATCGATATCGTGAGGTAATTGAGTGGGTGCAAGACGAGGCAGAATTGGGGTCAATGGCGAAACCGAGTGCAATGGTCCATCGTTAAAGGCAGCCTGTGAGGCTCCGGAATGTTAGGATGATATAGATCATCTGATGCAGCCCCCGAACGTTCGCCTCTGGGGTATAGAGAGGTGATGGGGTGGAGATTCAGCCAGGCACACGACGCCCCGCCGAAACAGAAACACTGGAAAGAGTACCCCGGAGACGCAGAGGAACCACCGGCGCAAGGCCCGATTGGAACGCTCAATTCTGCGAGCGCTCAGGGCAGCCAGGTCCCAGGTCCTCTGTGCCTGCCCAGCGATCCTGCAAAAGTTCCAGATACGGAGGTGCCTGTAACTTCGGCTTGCGAGCAGCCCCCAAACCTGGGTCACGCTGACTATCGACGACCCCCCACTCCAATGGAATCGATGGCAGCAGTTTCGATGCCAAGGACCTGATTGAAATCAGGAAAGGATGTCCTTAGTGTAAGACACCCAATGCAATGCTGATGGCTGGGGACTGGAGCGCGAAGAAGGATTGCCATGTTTGTTGTCGACGGCTGATGCTGATTCAACATCCTCGGTGACCTAGCAGAAAGCTCAGGCTCGAAGATGTTGTTTGCCGCACTGGGAGTCACACAACGTGGCACTTCTCCAACAATCTCCCTGCATTGATTGCCAGGAGGCACAGAAAGGGAGGGGGATTGAACAGCTCGCGTGGAACTGGTCACCACAGTAGTTGATGCTCCATCCAGAGGGCATGTCATATCGTAATGAGACACCCAATACGATATTGGTGTCACGGTGTGATGTTGTTGTTGATTCAAACACCACCGATGACCTAGCAGAAAGCTCTGGCTCATCGACGTTGCTTGTCGCACTCGGAAAGGGGACAATTGAGACAGGTGCGCCGGTGGTAAAAATCCCCACTGATGGGCAACTGCGGTCGCCAGTGGGGGGAGAAGATGTTTGCGCCGGGCCAACTACGAAAGTAGGTGACCGCGTCTACAGTGGCCGAGGATTTAGCGATTATCGTAGTCATCCCAGCGGGAGGCCGAGGATTCCTAGGAGAAGCCAGAGATATGGCATCGAACTGGTGCCAGTGGTTTGGCGAAGGGAACGAGACTGGGGTTTTCAGAGCGAGAGCGAGAGGAAATGGTGTGATAGATGAACAGGAATTCCGACACCCAAGGGATCACGGCCTCCTCTTCATGCAGTGCCCGAGGTGTAATCAATACCCCGGCATGATGGGTGAGCCGTTTAGCGCTATGACCGTGGTGGAGAAATGGATGTCCCTTCGTCCCGTGCTCGACGTTTTGTAATGAGATTAGGAGAATGGATGGGAATTCGAAGTACATAGGTGCTGAGGATTGCAATGTGCGAGCAAAGTGAAGGAGAAACTCGATAGGGATCCTGCTGGCCCAGGGGAGATGGGCTTCGAAAGCTGATGTCGCCTGGCGAGATTGCTCGTCTTATATGTGCTGCTCGGTCCGGAGGAAGTAAGAGTCCGCAGTCAGGCTGTGCGGAGACTGCACTGCATTGCGGCAGATCATCCCGTGTTTTGCGAAGGACGCCCGGCGCCGCGACGTCGGGATGATGTGAGTGTCGAAGCTATTCCTTACCGTGCGGTATTAGACTACTGTAAAACAAGTTCTAAACTCGATTTATGAGCGTATTTCCTTTTTAGTGCTCTGAAATAGTATATAAAGCATGTAGGCATCAAGCGGTGATCTAGTGGACCCAGACCCCTGAGGGGGTGAACAAACTTCCGACCCACGTGCCGGCAAGGCTGTGCGCACCAGACGTGGGCGAAGACGGCTGGAAATCCATGACGAAGGACGATCTGCCGAAGAACTGGTCGTTGTTCTTCGACCAGGCCATCCGAATCCTCAACACGCGCTTTCTACCGGCGGTCAAATTCCGTCCCAAGGAGTTGCTGTTCGAACGAGTAATAAACACAACCGAAATGCCAATCGAGGTAGCGGCAACGACGTTCGCGGAGGGTGACGCGGCGGTGCACATGGCCTACATAGACCAGCAGCGACTGGACACATTCGACGGGCGAATAGCGTACGCTACGGCCCGAACGGCAGTCTTCGACCGCAAAGTCCTCGGGTCGGCTGGAAGCGAGGTCATCTTCAAGCCAGGGGAGCTCGTCCAGGTGTTCCGGAGTGACCTCACAAAGACAGTGAGTAATGAAAGAAAACTTACTTGTTGGTGGTCGGAACCGCACAGAATCCTATGGCGCTTACTCAACTCATACACGCTGGAAACCGTTGAAGGATTGAATATGGATGATACATTCAGCTCGAGGCGTTTACGACACTACAGACCCCGGGCGGGCACACCACTGGCGATAGTGCAAGCCGAATTCATGGTAAGATGGCTGAGTTGGAGGGTGAATGAGGAGCAGAGGAGGCGGAGGGCGTGGCGAAGCTGAGGGTAGCAGAGGTCGCGGAGGCGGAGCGGATGCGCACAGAGGAGGTCGGGAGTGGACTCGAGGAAGAGGTTACACAGAACTGAAGGGTACGCGAGACCGGGACGCAGGCGGCGGGGACGCCGCCATATCGTGATGGGCACATGTGGTAGATTTAATGCGCTGTGGCTGAGCCTCTACGCTGAACACGGCGTGCTCAGAGCATACCCATATCCCCTCCATTTCAGCCAATCCTCCATCATCTCGTTCTCGATGATCCACTGGAAGATAACGCCCTTCATTCACTTGACGACGCACCAGACGGAGGCGGGCAGGCGGGCGTTGACGAGGATCATCGAGCGCGAGGTGCGCGCATTTTTTGCATGAGATGGCGGGTAGATGGAAACAAAATCGCGTGTGAATCTTGAGAGGCCTCGGAAGTCGCAGCACTGCTCCTGCAGGAGTGCGAGGTGGAAATAATGGGGGCTGAGGTTATGTAGAAGGTCAATTTGAGCGTCAAGCGACTTGTTGAGGTTCTGGCCCCAAATGCGGAAGTGGCACCCCACCTGAAAAGGTGGGGGGGGGGGGGGGGGGGGGGGGGTTCAGACATTTTGGTTGTCCACCCTAGGGGGGAGGGGCTGTAGTACTGGGGCAAGCGTCGCCTCGATGGCGCGCTCGTCCTCGTCTTCCTCATCAATCTGGCGGAGCCCAGCAGGCGCTGGGGCAGCCGCCGCTACCCCTGCGCTATAGATCCCGTCATCTTCGCGGGTCGTATGGTAGGCGTCGAGCGTTCCCGCACCGAGAGTCTCGGTGCCGGGGACCGCAGGTGTTTCCTACAGCTCGTCCTTCTCGGTCGCCGGCGCAGGCTGTATAGCGATCCGATCCAGGTGCATCCTTGGGTCGGGCTAACTCAGCCGCCCAGAGGGCGGCGGCTGTGTCACTACGAAGCCGTCCAACGTCCCCTGCTGAGCCCCCCACCGGTCAGTTTCACCATCTCTCGATCCCCGTTGTCGCCCGCTCGCTCTGGGCCCGTTCCCCGTCATGCGGCTGCGCTGCGAGGCAGCGACCGCAGCGCCGGGGGGAGCCCCGGTGGGGCGCCACCTTACGCGCTGGTGCTCCCCCTCGGCGTGTACGCTGCACCCGACTCCTCATGCGTTACCCAAGACCCAGGTTCCTCCGACAGGAGGAAGTCCGTATATGCGGCATCGGGGTCACGCTCAAGTGCCCACTTCAGCTTATCTGCGAACATAGGGCACGCACGGTCAGCCGCACCGTGCCCTTTGTAGCCGTCACCGTCGCGGTGCGCCTTCTTGCAATTCGCGCACGCACGCTCATCGTCACTGGCGGCGCACGTTGAGGTGCGGTGCTCCTCCCCACACCTCGCGCAGACCTCCTGGGTGCTCCAGGAGGCTGCGACGTGCCTGAGTCCGATGCCCTGACACTTCAGGCAGCGCACTGGCTCGGAAAGCAGCTTGTGCCCATACACCTTGCTGCCTTCCACCCTCATCCCTTCGCGAATAGCCGCATTGGCTGCACGGGGGACGCTGAAGCCAAAGATGGCATGGGCGACGCGTTGCCCTTCCCTGCGCCACTCGAGTGGCTTGATCCACCTAGCTTTCGCCAGTGCGTCTCTCGGGAGGCTGTTGTCGTCCTCAAATACTTTCAGCGCCCCCCTCGCTGCCGGGACGAAGGACACCGGGACATACTGTAGCACCACATTGCACAGGCATTCCTTGTACACCGAGGTGCCCCCCCGTGTGCCTGAGGAATTTTCCATGTTGGCCTTGAGCTAGGACATCGCCGCCCCGTCGTTCATGTGCAAGTAAGACCCCCCCTCCTCGTAACTTCTGAACCCCCACAAACTTCGTCCCGGGCGGGGCCGTGCCGCCCTCAGGCATCAGAGCCACAGTGCTCCTTGCCTTCTCAAGGAGAAGTTTCTCTGTCATCTCCTCCATCCACTTCTCCGTCCCAGGCGCCTTCTCAATCAGGACCTGACGGGTGCGCGCCGCCGCTCTCGCTAACGCTGCAGCCCGTGCTGGAGGGTGTGATGCAGCCGCTGCCGCCGACGCGTATGAGCCCGGGACCGTCTGAGACGGCGCCGAGGCATCGCCCGTCGGTGGCGCCTCCCCTACTGCGGCCGCCCGCTGCCCTACCGTTCTGAGGTCGTCCTCGAGCCTGGTAGGCATTCATTCGAGGTTGATAAGCCTATATATGAGCGTGTAGTAGAGTCGATATGAAAGGTGGCTGAATCGGGAATGGTATTGATGCGCCATCATTCTTTCGCTTGCATATACAATCTAACGTAGTTTTTATTCAGGTTCAGTCTCCAACTCCGCTTCTCTTACTCCGGATTCGCGACCAACATGCATGTTTACTTTGCGGTACAACCTTTTTTTTCCCGAAGCCGTTTTGTCTCATCCCATTCGTCGTCCCGGGTAAGCCTAGCACTTTCGCCGATTACGTCCTCAGGCTGACTTTAAGCTCCAAATTGGACAATATGAACAGCTCCGGAACTCGGCTGTCCTCCGAACGCGTCGACATGGTGAGTGCTTGACTGCATTCCGATTTAGTCATGTACGCCTGTACCGCATGTACGAATATACCATTTATGCCAAATACACCCAGTTCCCGAAATCAGTACCCTAGAACCACTGCAAATCAGTGCTTCGCCAGCCCAGAGAAATAGTACATTGAGGCACTAATATGCAGTGGAAAGCACTGCATATCAGTACAAAATGAGCACATGCACTATATATTAGTGCATTTAGATACTACACTCCAATAGGTGCGTACTAAGATCTAGTATGTCCACGCACTGATTTTCAGGGATAGGCATACACTAATATAAAGTACACGGGCTGTTTGCAGTGATAAGGAAATAAGATATGTGCTATTACAGAGTGTTCGCGCCCCATCACATTCTAATTGAGACCTCAGGCAGCCGCCGCCGACATCAATGTTCAACCACCCCATTCAACATCTTGCTCAGCGGCAAAATTTCTTCCAGCACTCTGTTCACTGCTGTACATACCTCCCTCCTTCGCCCACAATAAACTTTCAGAGGATGGATTGAGTCAAATATACCAGCCAGAGCTCCAGGCAGGTTTGGACAAAACGGTCTCGAGCGAGAGAGAGAAATGGGTCACGTGGCGCACCGGTGTTCGCCGAACACCACATACAACGCCGAATGCCCGAAATGGAAATCGCAGGAATGCTAGTTCCAATTTCTATGTCTGCCCCGTATTTCCAAACCGGCAACTGCGCTACATTATGCCAGTCTTTCGTGCGCATTTCTTCACCACACCGGTGCTGCAGTTGGCTTTTGGAGTACTTACCTCCTAATACCCTATGTTACTGCATATGTTGCTGGTATTCTAAACAAAAAGGAGCGTGCCGGTCCAAGTGTAGTACTGAATCCTGTTCCAGGCACTCCACAAATAAATCAGATCAGCTGAGTGTATTCCAGACTTAGGCAAGGAAGGTTGCAGTCACTTTCTGGGGTAAATCCAACACCCGCGGCTTGGACGTCCGGAAGATCACCGCAGTCTGGGGATAGGTTTGGTCATTATTCCCGCAGCTCTAGAACACCGACATACAGCATTCTTCCCCCAATCAAGTATCAAAGAAATAATAGCTTACCTATGTGCTTGGACTGACACGAAGAAAACCATCACGTATCTTGCTTGATAGGCATCGTTCGATTGCAGCAGGGTTTGTGTTGCGACAGAGCGAATGCAGCACGGCCATCAATTCAGAAATTAGAACATGCCGACGATCTTATGATACTGTCTACCTCCGGCCATTAATTCCGAGCTACATTGAACGACATAACCATTCATATGGGGAATATCGGATGTGAAATCCAGACATTGAAATGCTCATGGGGACAATGGATATCACGCCAAAGATCCCTATGTCGGCGTCTGACATAACCTCAGGGGAAGACCGATAGCGCAGATCAGGACCTGGTTTGTATAGTCATGTTTGCTTTTGATGACTTGGATTAGGTCTCTCCAGAGCGATCTTGCTTCTCAACGAATGCCGAAATCTGTCGTCACATCTGGTACGTGAGGTATGCTATGATTTTTTTGTGATTCCCAATCATTGAAGTGATCGTCGAGGGTGTCGCGACGGAACCCAGGACCCATCTCCTTCGTACTCCTCATCCTTGCTTACCACCCAGAGGACATCGAGTTAAATGGTGTACCAATTCCCCACATTGAGCACGCCGACGATATCCTGACGGCATCCTCCGGTCCGGCGGGTTTTCAGACACACCTGAATGGTTCACACCGGCGGTACTCAGCCCTGATTGGCCGGACTGACCCGGGCAAAGATGGTGGAAATCCAGTGTATTCTGGGGCGACAGCGATGGAGGTACACGTCCGTTTCCGTGATCGCTTCCTGGCCTCACAGAGGTCACTATATAAGTGCTCGCTGCGGAGAGAAGCACAGCTGAAACTTGAGGTACACGCAAAAAGATACAGGAGGGACACAATGACGAGGGCGTGGATTTAGCCGTGGCGTTTGTGCTGTGCCACATGACAGCTACAGGACATGGCGAACCTGCCGGAAATGAGTATGTGCAACGCAAAAAAATTAGTGCTGGGTTTAAAATGATTTCGGCCTGGTATAATACGCGGCTGTCCGGTGGCCCTGGTGTCTTGAAGGTATGGCTCGTTAATACATTAAATACAGTGGCTGTGTCTGAGGCGGAATCGGGCTTTGGAAAGTGAAAAATTCACTGGTTCCTTTCCAAAATGCTGGGATTGCGGCAGGAGGTCCATTTTCCAGGCAAATGAATAGAATCTAGAGAGTTTGGAGGACCGACTTAAACTCAGGTGACTAGGAGCATTTTGGGTAAATGCTGTCTGTCTGATTCACATGTTTTCGCATCCTAGGGAGCAGCATTGGAGATCTGTTTCCCGTCCTTATACCATGATGCATTATGAGCCAGTCAACTCAACTGTGTCATAAAAGCAAACTCGTTTCTTGAGTCCAAATGGGTCATGTGCAGACTCTGTGCCTTAGTGCAGAGTTTGGTGCCACAAAACTCCGTCTTCAAGCAGAACGGTACATTTCCGCGGGTTGAATGTAATGGTTTCCCTCTTGGCTTACTCCACCACGGTCGATCTAAAGCTCCAAAAATCCTCCCATGCGCTTTTGGACTCTCCTTCGTGAAAAGATGGGACAGGATGATACGATGTCCTACTCCATTACTGTTGATCACAACGGTGCGTCCCTAAGAACCATTTTCATTGTTCTCTTCAACTGTAAAGCCTTCCGCAGAATACGCAAATCGCAGTGGAAAACTTTGCGCTCGCGGCAGGCCATGCACGCGGGGAGCTTGTTGGTTCTCTGGATTGTACATGTGTCCGGAAGTTGGGCTCCTATGCTTATGTTCACAGAGTCACAAGAGCTTGGACGCGGATGTGGTGCAATGTTGGCCTGCGTGGTAGATGTGACGCTTCTGATCGAAAGGCGCTCCAAGGAAGGCGACGCATCAGCGGCCGACCGAGACCCATTTTTTGCCCTGGCCGAGGGTCTGACAGTGCGACTGTGGTTCGTGGCCTCAATGTACTGCGCGATGGGGAATGACGGAACGGTCTGTGTTGGGAGAACGCCGGGCTGGCCCTTCGCAAATTGCACAGTCGGACTTGTGTCGTTGGTGTGGAACTGTACAGCGCTGTCGGCGCCAACGTACATGTCCGAAGACTGGATGGGGTGGCAGTACTGCGGGAGGTGGAGTGGGTGGAGTTCCCCTTCCACTGGGTGCGCCGGGGGCTGCTGGTGGATGGCAGGGTCTGTGGGATCATAAAATGAAAAGGGTGCATCCTGCGCCCTGGCTAAGGATCCGACAGTGTGACTGTGGTTCGTCGCCTCCTCAATGTACTGCGCGATGCGGAATGAGTGGAATTGATGCGGAACCGTCTGCGTTGAGAGAACGCCGTACTGGCCCTTCCCAAATTGCACAGTCGAGTCTGCGTTGTTGTTGTGGAGTGCATAGCGCTGTCGGCGCCAACGTATATGTCTGACGGCTGGATGGGGTGGCAAGTACTGCGCTGAGTGGAGTGGGTGGAATCTCCCTTCAACTGGGTGCGCCGGGAGCTGCTTGGTGGGCGGCAGGGTCTGTGGGATCATAATACGCTGACGAAAAGGGTACGACATTCATGTGCAGTGGAGGCACCGAGAAGCCAGAACCACTGGCGTCCCACTGCGGTCGGGGGGGGATGGCGCTTGTACATGGTGGTGGGTTTCCAAAATGCCACATGCCTGATGTGTGACAGGTCCCCATAACCGGCCGCTTGTTGGCCGTTTTTCATTGCTTCTCCCCAATACATATTTTGGGCATGACTCATGAGTCACGGCAGTTGGGAATTGAATCAGCTACAACGTTTACCAGCATTTCACTGTCATAATCATCCACTAGCGCAGCTAAACTGGACACCACAGCACCCATATTGGTAGCAGAAACAACGCACATAACCCCATTGCGGACATGGGCTCCAGCGCTACTCAACCATCCACGTCCACCTGCCTGTAAATTGGAATTGAATAGAACTCCGATCAAATCTTCACCATCTACCAGAAGTCCTATTTAGGGCCTGATCGGGTGCGCTAGAATTCGGTTAGAATCGGCCTAGGACGTTCTATAGAATCATTGTCACGTTGCTGTCACTCTGTCTTTCTTAACCTTGTGCCACTCTCTTCTTCACTGTGACCGTCTTTACCCATGGCCTCCACCGCTGCACGCGTCACCCGGGCCTTTGTCGAACCTTCAAGCGGTCACATAGGCCCCCAAACCACCTAAAAACTGCAAAAAAGGCAAATAGTTCAAACGTCGAATTTCTCGGGGTGTCACGCAGAATTTCGGCGGCTGCCGAAATGTCGAATAGGTAAAACGAGTCACGCGTCACATCCCCTGTCGATTTGAATGAAAAAGTACAGTATACTCGAAAGCTTGTGCCTGATCAGCCCCTCATCCAGCTCGCGTGTCTTCTCAGGGTCGCTGCATTTCACGGTGCCTGGTGGGACCTTCACCAATGCCACAAACACATATCCCTCTGTCCCAGCCGTTCCTCAGCCGGGTACTGCGCTTTTGACGTTGGCTTGTGACTTTCAAGTGTTACTGATTGGAGATATAGTACTGGGATGTGAAATCCCGTCCCTGGCATGTGAGTCTGCCCCTTTGCCACCAGCCTGCTCCCTCTGCTCACTGGTTCTCCTTTGCACCTGTGTAGGATGTGAGTCTGCCCCTTTGTCGTTGGCCTGCTCCCTCTACAAAAAGAAACGCAAATGCGCAAACGCACCTGCGGCGTCCCGGCATCGGCACACTCCCAATACTCTGCGGCCGCGGGCTCCCCACCCCAGGAAGGGGACACAAGCGAATCGACAAACAATATTCTCATAGATGAATTTGGCGACCGATTTGGCGTCCAGAGTGCGTAGCGCCTTGGCCTCCGGCCAGAGAATCGTTGGTTCGACGGCGTGAACGATATAATTCATGTTGCCAACGCCGGAGCTCATGTGGATGCTATCCAAGTTGAAGTGTCGCAGGAGGGGGGCTTGCCAAGAGACGTTGTATGGGAGCATAGGGACCCGCTTTATCGCTTTCTGGCATTCGATGCAGGATCTGACGAAATAAGTAATATCGTCGTACATGTTGGGCCAATAAAATCCGTCACGTAGCTGGAATAAACGGCGTCTCTGCCTCGATGACCACATTCGTTATGAGCCTCTGCCATTAAGGTGCCTCTCTTGCTGAGGTCCTGAACGACAAGTCGGGGTAGATGATCCGTTCGTTTCTTGGGAGCTAACCACAGGCGATCTTGATGAAGTAAGTTCCGCCGCGCACGTTTGGAGAAATGCAACTTATCTTGTCGGTTAGAAGGCGTGCCGGGTAGACTCCTGTGCCCAAAAATTCACGTAGCTCCTCCCACATCTCTGGAGTCTCCACGTCTCGTGTACCATGCGAGTGGCCCACATAAGAGGTGGCCAGATGGTCGAGGGGGATACTTTGAATGTAAGTACCAGTCTCCAGAAATTCAAGAGAAACGATTTCGTCACCGAATAAGAACTCTTTTATATCCCCGCTTGCGTTTTGCGGATAAAGAACTCTGGAAGCGAACGCACATTGTGTGGTTGGACGTATCGCAGAGACGAATAAGCAAGGTAAGACTTCGGGAGTGATGGTTCAAGATAGTCTCCGGAAAAATCCCTCGAGTCAAATCTTGGTTGGTCGCGGAACGATTTGCTGATGCGTAAATCGGCAGAATAGAGTCCGGTGGAGAGTAACTGCGTATGAAAGGAGAAGACAGCCGAGAGTATGTGGAATCCAGCAAAAATCTCACCGCAGATGAGGCAGTTGCGCCAACGGGAGCGTTTTGGGACCCGGAATAGATCAAGTCGAGGTACGCGTCGAGGAATTCTTCTGGATCTTGATCGTCATAGTTCGTATCGGATGGAGCCGGAGGTCTGCGAGAAAGCGCGTCTTCAATCCTGAATGATTCGGCTCGCACGTGATGTGGTTCAAATCGAAGAGGCGAATCCAGGCCACCCAGCGCAGCAAGGGGGCATTGGGCACGTCGTCAAGTTCTCTAATCATTTTAGCTAGCGAGAGGGCATCATGATCAAGACGGAAATGGACTCCCCAGATGCGGTGACGAAGTTCCTTGAATGCTCTGAATACGCCATAGACCTCACTCTTCGGCTGTCCGTAGTTCTGTTCTATAGCGCTGAAGGTACACGATCCGTAGAGGGTAGCGTGACATCCGCCCCAAATCTTCCTGGAAGATGCAAAAAAAAGACCAAATTTTCGTGCCGAATGTCGAAAATTTTGGGGGTCACACAAAATTTCGGTCGGTGTCGAGGTGTCGAATTGGCTGAACGGGTCACGCGAGCGCGAACAAATCGAGCGTGAGAATGTGCAGTCAAATCTTGCTGAAATTTATTACATAAGCGCACTATTGAGCCCGCGAGGACGAACCGCCCCCGTCTCAAAAGCATGCCAAGAGTGTCGACGGATTGATGTGCGTTATCAAGAGCCGGGGTCCGGGTGACAAGCTCATGAGGAGGGGGCGCAAAGCGCATGCACAATATGAGACGCTGTGCAGTGCGAACAAAGCTAGGGTGAGAATGTTCAGTAAAATATTCCTGAAATTTATTAGATAAGACTACTGAGGTATGAAAGACCTTCGGTGCCATTTTCAAAATTGCGCTCGGAGGCATTATTGCCTTTTCTACAGGGCTTTCAATGGACGACATTTTGAAACGCGTGACCTTGCCACTGTGAAAAACGGAAGGAGCGAATTTCATGGTACAACGTAGTGAAATTCACGTTCACTTGGTTTTCAAGTGAAACCAAATTTTCAGGGTATGGAGTGAAAATCTTGTTTCACTGCGTTTTAGGGTGAAATTTATTTTCATTCTGTTCTGGCATGAAATTCACTCCATGAAGACAAATCCAAAATATGGTGCACAACGACCTCTGCACACGAGATCTCGTCATTTCTGATGATAATTCATCTTTCTGGTGCATTGCGGGGAAGTGCTACGGGTTGAAAGGTTGAAAACCACCGGCTCTGGGAAAGTATTTTGAGATTTGCAGCTTAATGAAGCTGTTTCATGCAAAGTGGCCTTAGATAAGTCTTGTAGCCCTCGTCAAGCTCTACAACTTTCGTTTTGGGTCCAGTTTTGTGCAGCCTGGTTGTGGCACAGTATGCTGTGAACACACTATATATGGTCATAGACAAGCCCTCTGAATACTTGAGGATCCAGCACGACACTTGTCTATGAAATTGGGGGCAACGGAAAGCATAGAGTTGTCTTTGCTGTATGGTGCTCACTGAGTAACTTGTATCAGTTTAATGGCACAGTTGGTGCCTGTGATTCCTCCCAAGTTTCTTGGCATCTTGGGAGGTCTGTGGTTCAGACCTCCTTGCGGTTGTTTCCTTTTGGAGCGTCGCTGTTTGAACCCTGTTTGAACCCTGTTTGAACTCGGTTGCATCACTGTTTAATCTCTGTTCAATCAGTGTTTGCTAACGCTTCACCAACATCCCGCGGACAGACGCTATGAGTGGTTAATATGCTCCTCAAGGTGTTTTAACCGGAAAAAAAGATTAAAAACCGATTTTCATCGGGAGGTCCGTTGTTTAAACAAACCTAATAGAGATTTATTGCGGAAAACGCAATAATGGCTCTGGGCGGAATCTGAACCGAGAGAAATGTTTGTAACGACCCTGGCTATCCAGATCTGTAGGACGTGCTCACGAATCATTTTGTTGTGGGTCAACCACGCACACAACCTATTGTTTAAATTAGGTGTACTAGTAGTGGAAATAAGTGATGGACGGTGGGTTTTTCTAGCACTGCGAGACAACGAGAGCATATTTTTGGACAAAACCAAATGCCACATAGCCCAGAAGGGTTATGTGCGCATTTTGGAGATATTGATAGCATCAAAATATCTTGATGTGTCAATAAACAAACCAGATATGTGAAAATGCCATTTTCAACTCTGTCAGATATTTTTTTACAAGAAATATAAATCACTCATATTGTAGCCCTAGATGTGCTGTTCCATCTGACAACTTGAATTTTGCAAAAATATACAGGCAACATCGGGATATCTGGGCCGCAAAGTGACCAAAATCACTAAAATTTGCCCAAATTTGCTCAAATCAAGCCAAAATACCACTTTTGTGGCCCAAATATCTCAGTATTGACTGTATATTTTTGCAGAATTCAAAGTGTCAGATGGAACAGCACATCTAGGGCTACAATATGAGTGATTTACATTTCTTGTAAAAAAATATCTGACAGAGTTGAAAAATGGCATTTTCACATATCTGGTTTGTTTATTGACACATCAAGATATTTTGATGCTATCAATGTCTTCAAAATGTGCAAATCGTTCTTCTGGGCTATCTGGGATTTTATTTTGTCCAAAAATATGCTCTAGTTGTCGAGCAGTGACCAAAAAACCCAGCGGCCATCACTTTTTGCCACAGCGAGTACATGTAGGACCATTAATCGCCTAACACTGATATTGAGATTTCATTTGAACTGATTCCACCCCAAGCCTTCAAGATTTAAGCCCATGTCTTCATTCCCAATCAAACTCGCTGTCTGGGTTAGCAAAGGTCGTCGGCTACTGAAAACACACCCCAGTGCATTTTGAGAAGAGGTAATCCTTTCCGTTGGCGTGTATTACGCCATTGTTGAGCACACATTTCCACTTGGTCTTTTTACGCGAAACCTTCATAAAATTAATGACTAATATTATTACTATCCCTGGTATCGCTAAATCGCATACCTTGTCATAATTGCAAAATGCAGTGTTTAAAACTGCCCCCGACACCGTCTTCAGCGTCTTCTTCATCTGTCTCCAAGTCATCTAAATCACTGGTGATTGCTTCTGATGGCGAAATCAGGGCTCAGGCCGAGGTGGGTGCGAGGTTGTACTTCATGGAATCCTGAGAATCGTCAGGGGGGACCATCGATCTGGGGAATATGCGGGCCTTCTCCCGGAGATCCAGGGGGAAAAGGCAGAATCTCCTCTGCAGGGCCTGACATTGGGCGGTTGGCGTTTATATAGGGAAATGTATAATGAGGCATGGGCTGGCCCGATGGCGACAGGAAAGGAGAATATTGGTGCATCCTCCGCATAGCGGCCACGGGAGGCAGCGGTGGGGGCTCAAAATCAGCTACGCGGGACGCAATAACCTTGTCTTCCCATCTCTGCAATGCACAGTACAATTGAGCATCAGCGGATGTGAGGAATGAATGGGTTGATCACATGTTGAAGTTCAGCCAGGATATCTTGGGCTATCCCGGCCTCTTCGAACTCAGGCTTAATAGCAGCAATAACATCGTCGATAACAGTGCGGTATATCAACGGCTACATGAAAGGTGTCAGGTGATCTGAGCGGTGGCCGTGGGAGTAACTCACCACTATGCTATTTGACATTGCGCGGAGAACCAAATCGGCCTTATATTGGATTGGTCTTTATATACCTTTTCGGAGAGACATTCCCGCCTCCGGCCCCACTGCGAGATCCGAGGAATCGGGACTTTGGAATGAGAGCTCCGTGCTACAGCTCCGGACAATCAAAGTCCACAAATCCATAATATATTCATATCTTTGGACATTGGAACGGCTGTTTTTCTCGGTGAATATGACACCAAATTCAGATTCTACGCATAAAACATGTCCGAATCACCTCCTTCAATAATTTTCCCACAGGAAAAATAGGTTGCGGCCAAAATTTCGACCCATTTCAAAGAGGCGCTGTAGAAGTACCCAAGTAAACGGTGTCGCCGACACAGGTGCAGCCGCAGATTGCGTTTCCAAGCCTCCGTATATTATTGCGGCCACCACAGTCGACATGAAAAAACCGGCGCTGTACCTGCCGATTCCAAGCCTTTGAATCTCGCCCTCGATTTCAATCCGATCGACTTCAACCGACACTTCAACCTCCGAGTCGACAGCAAAATAATTTTCGGTCACAGAAAGCCTGACGAAACACTTCGCTACATACTGGTCGCCGTTGTCAAGAATAAGTCATTAGAAATTAGATGTTGTTATCAAGAAAGATTAAAAACTACCCACATCAAAAGCTTGTTTCATGGTACCAGGTCGCCTGAAGGTGACAGGAATATTATTCTCCGAGAGGGCCAGTATTCAGCTGATGAGCAGAATAATATTTTGAGCCCGACATAATTGGGTTCAGCTGATCGGTATTTTGAAAGCCTAAAATACGGCTGAAGGTGAACGGAATATTATTCTCCGACAGGGCCAGTATTCAGCTGATGAGCAGAATAATATTTTGAGCCCAACATAATTGGGTTCAGCTGATTGGTATTTTGAAAGCCTAAAATATTATTTCACCTCCAGATCTCAGGTCGGCTGAAGGTGAAAGGAATATTATTCTCCGAGAGGGCCAGTATTCAGCTGATGAGCAGAATAATATTTTGAGTCCGACATAATTGGGTTCAGCTGATCGGTTATGAAAGGGCCACTATTGCAAACCATGACTAGTGGCTCCAAACTGTCACTTCCCCAAATACTGAAATCTAGTATCAAGCTGAATCTTATGGGTTGGATTACTCTAGGTCAGTGGGATTTCACACCTAGGACTCCAATACCGGCCCTGTGGTGCTTACAACCACTACATTGTCCTGAAAGCAGCCAAAATTGGATTTTTATTTGTACACATGACACACCGATCTAATGCGTACAAAAGGAGGGAAATATCCGGGAGTATCAAACGAAGTGGATAGATCCGTGGCAGACACCGCATCTGCAGATGTCTCGGCAACCCGCACCTCACACCACTCCCGAATCAAATCCATTCGCCGCCGCGGATATCCTTGCATTTGATGGAGCAGCAGCTCTTGCCGCCGAAAAGGCAGCTGAGCCTCAGACTGTAGAACCCCACTCGGTCTGGATTAAACTTGATGATGCGGATGACGAGAAAAAGCACACAAGAAGAGTATTTTGTGCACCTTGATGGATCCCACCTTGGACATTGACAGCGTCAAAAGCCACGATCGCCTCCTTCGTATTTGTTGCTTTTGAATCGGCGGCGATAATTGGGATCGCAAGACGGCTAAAATTCACGATAAGACCGCGACTGAACATCTATTAAAGTTGGAGGGTCTCTTCGCCATTCTGGTTGCCGTAAACAAGTCTCAGGTTGCACTTGCGATATTACAGTGTACAATTATTAAATCGAACACCACCAACTCGCCAACTTATCTGGACTCCGCTCCCATTGCTGAGATAGGTATTCCTGATACTCCTTACGCGGTTACCGGCCAAATACTCTCCTTGGTCCCCTTCAAAAATTCCTCTGACACTATTTCCTTCGTCGCATTTGAGTCGGCAAAAGCTAAGCAGGCAAACTCCAGCTCATCTGCACGCATGCGACATCTCAGTATATGTGTTGATGGCCGTCTTGTGCTTCCACTCTCGTCTCCTGACCTCATGCCTACCCGGGCAGTGCTCGAAGATCTTGCCGAGGATGTGATGCCGGACGTCGCTGAAAGCGTCGAGACAACTTGGGTATTTTCAGACTCGCAGCTCGACGCGCTGAAGGCCACGCTGTTAACTCGTGTTCAAGATGAGGATGTGCGGCTGAAAATTCCGGTTTATAGCCCAGTGAAAGATGGCAAGCATCCGTACGAGACTCAAGCCGAATCAACTGGTTCGTAAATCACCAAATTTCCCGGGTTGATGGTTAATTTATGTCTAGACGGAGATCTGATTCAGACATCACATTGTCTTTCTTCCGTTACTGCGCCGAGTCCAAAGGATGGCCGTCGTAAATGCCTGGTCTGTGGGAAAGAAGTTGCAGCAACAGATCGCCAAAACCACATGGGCAAACACACTCTGCTTCTTCTGCGCGGAATCACAGAAAAACAATATACTGGTACCGGTAATCATATTTTTTTTTACTCTTATTTAACATCGCAACTAATTATTCAAAAGGTTTCTCCTAATTATCCGTGCGGTTTCTGCGGCAAAAACCACTTCTACTGGACGCTGTATCATCAGCATTCGTGGTGGCAAGGTCGTTTCGACATGCACTGAAGTGTACGAGTTTCAAATTGCGGCGGCATCCAAGTCTAGCGCCGCCAAGCCGTGTACCAATGTGCCGTTACGGTGCTCCTTGTGTGCTGACACTCATTGGAAGTATAACATGGCTGCCCACCTTCGTGATAGTCATCCAAATAGGGAGCTCACAGCTACGCCAGAGACCCGCCAGGTCTTGTTATCGAAGGCTGCCATCACACATTCCGATCCATCGTTGCCCAGCCGGAGTCCTAGGCGCAAGAGCCATGTCCCGGCGATAAAAGGCCAGCTATGTCTCCTGCAGGTACCCCGCGTCGCCCCCGAGTGCGACGCACGACTCGCACAGACCCAGCAAGCACCGAGTCGGTCGACGACTCAGACTCAGACTCAGACTTCGTAGCATAGCCTCAGAATCAATAAATTTTGTTCATTCAAATTATTGTACGAAACACATTAAAATGTGCATAATGAGATACAAGAAGAATGAGTCGACTTAGTTGAGCGGTCGAGCGCTTCGGCAAACCTGATCGCCACGAAGCCGATGTTGTGCCGACGTCCGTCAGTGGCGCTCGGCGCCACCTCGCGTGGCCAGATCAAAGTCCGTGATCCAGAGATCGGTCAACTCTTGGTACACTGAGAAACCGTTGCAAAGGAAATGGACATGCTCTGGAGAGGAATCACTCTCTTTATAAGATTATGCTTCTCCGTCCGTCTGAAGCCATTTAAGCTCCGCTCATCTCCGCCGTACACCGCGGCAATTTGCCCCCCGGTTCCGGAGTACTCTTTCCCGCCGGCACATGGCCAAGCAATGCTTCGGCATTGGCGGCATTCGACGTCACCCTTCTAACAAACTTTGCCCTGGCGCTACCATTGACAGATGGCTCCCACCACCCTGAAACAAAGGCTGCCGCGGCGAGCAAGTAGGCAAACATCAAAACAGTACATACAATAAGAAAGGAATCTCAAAAACAGACATATTTCATCAGAGGCAGAGTGAAAGAGAATCAAACTCAACTCAGTTGAATTTCAACGAAGTGCGAGATAATTTTGAATGTCATCTTGCTCCCAATCAACTACCCACCACTTTATTCAGTTGCAAAAAAGTGCTGTAAGGGAATGGGAGGTCGCGAAGTGGCCGACCAGTGCTCGCAAGCTCGCATGTTATAGTCTGTTGACTAAGGTGGACTTGCGATCGCTGATGAAGTTATTATATAATCATCGGAGTTTGAAATGCTGTGCTTCACGACGCGTCGCCCATTCACACTTGATTCACGCGCAATTCACGCGTCTTTCTCCCTTCTGTCATTACAACTCCCCAGAAAACCCGTAATACTCCACTAAACCAGGCTTTTTGCGTCCCCTGTGGCCACCAATCCTCCCCCAGTCAAAAAAGTCCGTGACTATAATAAGATACCGTCCCTGGTCATTCCTCCCCTTCCACGACTCTCTTCCACGCTCTTAGCAACCCAATCAGCCTACACAGGCTCTTATGCGGCATCTACAGCCTCATCCGTGCCCCCAGAAACGCCGTCCACGTCGACAACCTCTCCAGTGTTGTCTTCAATCTTCTCTGTACCCTCCGCAGCCCCATCCCCAACCACAGTCTCTCCTGTCTCATCCACGACGTCTACACAGCCGAGATTGCATGCCCCCCAGAGTCCCAAAGCGCACTGAATTCGAAAAGATCAATACTTTGCTCGAGGATTGGCCCTTTTCGTCTCTTGGCAGTTTTCTGCAAACACTCTTCTACAATCGTCGCCGCGGGGAGCTCGATCCGCGCACCAAACGTCACGAGCGCGTTGTCACGCGATTTCTTCAGGGCAAAGACAAGGTAAAAATGGCGGATATCATTCAGCTCATTTACGATCATCGCCAAAGCCGCCCGAAACCGAAGTATCCAGCCGAGCGAGCTGCTGTTTTTTCGGCGCGTATCCCCTTCAGCACACTTAAACACGCAGCTCCTGCCTTGTCTGCTTGGGCAAGGCAGCTCGTTAAGGCCTGTGCTCATTTTGTTGTCGGTAAACTGGCACAGAAGAAGCGCGGCGACCCAACCAGTAGAACTCACATCCGTGCGAGATCGAATGGTCGGCAGGAAGACGTGAGAACAGCGACCTGGGAAGACGTAAAGTTCACGATATCGGACGTCGCGCAGCACTACGAAAGGGAAGGCTAGTTGATATGGGACCTTACGGAAGCGATGGCAGTGCCCAAGAAAAATGGAGTGATTGTAGTTCGCAAGAAAAGACCCCATCCCGTGGTACGCCCTACCCTCTCTTTACCGCTTTTGAAACATACTGAGTTCCAAAAGATACAGGTGGGAGCCATAAGCTCGTTCGTCCTGAGCCGTAATCGATATGCCAGCGGCGATCTTGCCCTGCCTCTGGCTCTGTGGCACTTTGTGTGCAAGTCTCACGTCGACGTCAAATGAGTCTATTGCCGTTTCGGGTCCATCGTCAGCGACAGCGCGGCACGAAATGCCCTCAATACCATGACAGATGCGAGCTTTGCGGCTCTGCGTGACAGCGTAGCAGAGGCGGCGGAGAGAGGAGAAGCTGTCTGGGGCAAAATACTCGACAATTGCCAGCAGTATTCGCCCGTCTGGGAGCATGGGATTGGCCGTGATAATCAGCTGAAGGTCGGCACTGCCTGCAAGGCGTTCCGTCTCTACGACTGTAAACCAGGCGCATTCAACACCGACGACCACATCGCGCGTATGTATACTCCAGGAAGAGCGGCAAAATATGACCACGGATGGCCTGCTCGACTCCATCGACTGGGACCACGTCAAAGGCGTGATGCATTTGCACTACGTCTGCATCCTGGTCGAGTTTGTCCCTGTTCTACAGCCGCTCTCCAAAGAAATTACGGCCCTCTTTCGGAACAAATACGCAATCCATCGCATCCCCGACCGAGGGATGACAGAGCTGCAGCCTCTTGGAACGAACAGTGAACATTCCACTGAAACACAAGGGATGTCCCGCGCGCGCGTCGACTTCGACCAACAGATGGGAATTGACCCGGAAAAATCGAAGAGCATCCTCGATTGGATTCGAGGAGACGGCGCCTCGTTCGCTTCCTGCTCTCCGCTCGGAAGCCTCAAAGAACGACGATATTACGAATGCTTATGTAATAAGTAGTCGTCCATTTCAGAAATCGAGATGAGGTTTTGAGACCAGGTGAAAATCAGTCTCTCGTTTTTGTTCTAACATTTTTAGTGGCTGTGTTGATAGCTTTTGTAGTCTCTCTTCATTTTTTCATTAGGTTCGAATCTTATGACAATAGTGGCCATGTTTCTGCTTTGGTAATTGTTTTCCCCCTGGTGGCGGTTCGATTCTCTCAGTGGTCATTTTTTTTCTGTTCAATTTATAGATTTAATTCCTTCAACCAGTGAGGTTTTCTATTGTGCTGAACCATGTATAATACTATTGTCATCATACTCCCAACCCAATATAACTGTGAAAACAAAAGAAAAAGAAAAAAGACTTCTCCTTTTTGCGATCAGTGGCTGTCCACAAGAGCCCATCAGCCACCGATCAACACTTGATCAGCACACCCGCCACAAAATCTGGGATTAGAGACAGTACTTGTGATCAGTTAAAGAACACAACAAACTATGAGTTTTCTATAGATCAATGCATCAAAGAATATTGAATTTACATGTCCAGAGACCAAAGGAAGACACCTTTTCAGGCACTTTCCTTTTTCAGTATCTACTAGAATTCAGATTACAGAGAACACTTACCATTTGTTATGGAGCTTGAGGGCAATACTATGAGATCTTTATGGGCCTATGCATCAAAGAATATTGGTTTACTGGTGAATTTACATGTCATGAAGACAACTTTTTAGACAATTTCCCTTTTCAGGTATGTACCAGCATTCGGATTACAGACAGCACTTGCCATTGGTTATGGACCTTGAGGACACAGCTTATGAGTTCTTTATGGTACTATGCATCAAAGAATATTAGTTAACTGGTAAATTTATGTGTACCATAAGACAAAATTCCACACAGTTTAACTGTTTAGTTTCCATTCATCTACTATGTCCTGGGCCCTGTGGAATATTATTCCGAATATATGAATATTTAAGCGGTTATTTCTGTTTACAGCAGTTTGCGGAACTTAGGGCGCGGCTCATTTTTTATCAAATTTTGATGTTTCCACCAGGATGGCCGCTGTAAGCTCAATTCCCAACCGTTTCCCTTGAAAGTATGACCGTTGAATTCGCATTTCCATTCCGGAGGGCATGGCCTCCTCAGATTCTTTGATGGCGAATCAAATTGCCTGATTGGGAAAATATCCAAGTTTTGAGCAGGATGGCTGTAGTATGAGCTATATTTGTTCTATTGGGCTAAATTTTTGATACGATGAACTCACATGTATTCCAGAGGGCACCAAATACCGGGATTTTCAATACAACTTGTATATTTGATGTAGTGTACATTATGACAATGGTTCCAAATGATAGCAAGCATATATTTGAAGTAAAGGTCACATTGAAAATCCCGGTATGTCCTGCCCTCCGTAGTACTCCCAAATACAACATAACCAAAAACTAGGTCAATCGGACAATTACACAAAGTATGCGGCGTGTCCTGTTCTTCAACACACTTTACAAAGAACAGGACACGCCGCATACTCTGTGTAGTTGTCCGATTGACCTAGTTTTTGGTTATGTTGTATTTGGGAGTACTACGGAGGGCAGGACATACCGGGATTTTCAATGTGACCTTTACTTCAAATATATGCTTGCTATCATTTGGAACCATTGTCATAATGTACACTACATCAAATATACAAGTTGTATTGAAAATCCCGGTATTTGGTGCCCTCTGGAATACATGTGAGTTCATCGTATCAAAAATTTAGCCCAATAGAACAAATATAGCTCATACTACAGCCACCCTGCTCAAAACTTGGATATTTTCCCAATCAGGCAATTTGATTCGCCATCAAAGAATCTGAGGAGGCCATGCCCTCCGGAATGGAAATGTGAATTCAACGGACGGTCATACTTTCAAGGGAAACGGTTGGGAATTGAGCTTATAGCAGCCATCCTGGTGGAAACATCAAAATTGGATAAAAAATGAGCCGCGCCCTAAGTTCTGCAAACTGCTGTAAAGTGTTTGCAAAGGAAGCCAATTAGACCTTAGCTACCGATCAAATTCCATTTCATGGCTCATTTCGGAGAAATACTGCGTAATTCCATTGGCAAGTAAGTCTTCGACTGCAATGGAATGGACTCCATGTGGTTGATAATCCTTCAAACCGAGACGTTCAGCTCTCTGACTTGCTACCAGCTGCCCAGCTTGAACTCAGGATCCCGAAGGTATGCCAAAGGTAATATTTCATCCTCTTCGAAGAAAGCGTCTTCAACCAAATAGAAATCTTTGGAAGCACAGAGGACTCTGAAGCGTCGTTGATCCCGACGTTCATCGCTCCAAGGGACGCGCTCATCCCCATTTGACCATGTTGAGGTATCTGCAAAACACAACATTGCACTGCACATTGTGGCCCTAAACCTCATCGATACCACTGTACATCTCCATTGCATAGCAAATTATGTCTCTCCGTTCATGCGACTGATCTTATTATTTGTTTCCTCATGCAAACAGAGGGTTTTTACGGATTTCTGCGATCAATAAAGGGGGGAGGGGGACCGCGGAGCGGTCCCCCGAGCGCTTGTACCACTAAAAATACCTCCAGCTCTGTTTGCGTCCGTGCGTTCTGTGAATGAGAGGATGCGGCTGTTCGTGCTCGGCGAAATATCCCCTTTGATGGAGAAGCCTTGGAGGCTGCACGCACGCTGGTCGCCGATGATTCGGGAGCGGGATCGACTGTAGCCGAGTCTGAAAGCCTGAAGACGGAGATACTCGGAGCTGACGGGCGGATTTGAGGGTTTGACTATTCGGTATCACCTCACTCGGAGATTCGGAGCGGGAAAGTGCCTGGGAGGTGTAATATTTGCATACTAATGGTGCGCGACGCACGGGCGCAGTGGTCGAAGGCTTCAACTGTAATCAACATTACAATCAATTGTGCCCATCCATACTGTAATATAATCATAATATATCGTATTCCAATGGAGCCATAATATTAGCCTTAAAATTACTGCCGAGCTGTATTTAATTGTAATTCTACCATTACATTACATTATAATTGAATGTATTCATAATCTTAGCCAGCCCTCGTACCGCAAAGAGCTGTAAACTCTAACATGTCTCTCAACTCTCCAAGTCCATGGTAGTCCTGCAATATTTGAAGCCAGAGAAAGTTGCTTCATTTTTCATTTTGAATTGATGGAGCACCACTTATTTTTGGGCAAAATCCGGAACAAGTTGGTCTCATTCAACTCAGAACAGAGAACTATCCATCTTTGACTATACAACTTTTTACACCTTTTCTGAAGGTATGGGAGGTCTAAAATCCTAAGTCCAAAACCTTGTTTGGCGGCATCAGCCAAAATCGCAGCATGATATCCCAGCCGCTTCGCCAACGGTGATAAAGCCTTATCATAAGCGTAGCACGTGCTTGGCGAACGCGGTTGGTCACGAGCCTAGGCGGCACGAACAAGCGATCAGGCAAGAGGCGCTTGATCTCTGGATCGGTCAATTTGATGTCAACTAAGCGAAATTGTGATGGGAATACTTTTCGGTGCAATATGCATTGTATAATAGGGATTGAGGCTCTAAGATGTCCAGAAAGTAAACAGGCATGTTTTACAGCCCGAGAAAGCACCGATGAGACGAAGTGAGGTCGTTGGTCGACTCAATAATATTATGTCAGCCGATGGTTTCGTCAGGAAGACCTCCCAATTGCTTCCAAGTACTAATACCCATTCTAGATATGTATTTATGAATTTAAGAGTGAAAGAAAGGGAGATACTCGTGTAGTTGAGTGTTGGTTGAATAAAAACGCGACAGCTGGAAATTTGATGAATTGACGATCATTGCCTTTTCTGGGGGGTGGGTCGTGGGAATTATTGGCTGATCCAGAGATCGAGCACCTCTTGCGATCAGGGCTATACGGAAAGGCCCTGGGACTTCATTAGAATTGCAATGGTCTGCAGGATGTCAAGTCACGCAGTTCAAAATGTGGACCATTACAAAGGCAACAGGGTTATGTGTTTCAAATTGTAAACCAAAAATTGCGCTCTGGAAGGCCCAATAACGCCTCTGAGCGCGATCTGAATAGCTGTAAATGTTCGCAGCGATCAGGGCCATGGAAAACAGCCCTGGGGCTTTCATGGAATTAAAATAGTCGGCAGGATGCGTCACGTGTTTCAAATGTAAACCAGTAATTGCGCTCTGGAAAGCGCAATAACGCCTCCCAACGGGATTTGAATAGCTGTAATTTTTTGCAGAGAGAGCAGGGCTATCCATTCCTGAATTTTCATCTTTAAAAATTGTCATTTGGGGTCTACTCCAGCCTAAGTTTTCGTCAGCCATTCGGCCGCTGTACAAAAGTCGCGGTGACATCATAACCGTATTTGACTGTCCGAAGCTGTATATGCTCTACTCTTAAAAGCATCCGATCGGATTCGTACTGCGGAAACACAATGAGGAAGGGGAACAACGCCACACGGATTTCAAAATGCCACTCCCTCCTTCCAACGGTGAAGCACGGCGTCTATTACCAAACCACTGAGAATGATCTTACCCAACAGAGGCGTGCCTAGGAAAAGCCGTTTGCAGTCCCCGGGACAGTCGATATCGGTACGCAACAACGCCGTCAGTAACATCACGCCCGCATCACCGACGCTGACGTAGAATGGGATGCCTTGGTTGTTCAACACACCACCATATGTCAGGAGACCAATAAACCCCAAGGCAGTCCCAGTACAGATTGGAATAGTGTATCCGCGGCAGAGAAGCACTGGTGAGTTGATTCCGATTTTCAGGTCGTCGATTTTGTCCTGGATGTGAGGGAAAATTAGCCGCGTCTACACAACTGAACGCCCGCCGTACTTGGTGCTGGTAGACCGTCTCATGCTTCCTCGGGGTATACATGTCGTCCCTCCCAAAATACTAGGTCACCGGGACCTGTCGTGTGCATTCTAGACAGCATTCAGCCTGAAAACGGCCTAAAACACAAATTACCTAATCCATGATATTTTCACAAATTCCTCTCTGTCACGAATTGCGCACGAATTATCCTGACATATCTAGCCATATTTCATCCAAATTGGTGTCGGACTGGTTGACATATTTATAATTCTCCGAAAACATCCCAAACAAGAAATTTTCATTCGCGCCTTCGGTTCTGACATTAGCTGTAAAACACGACTGCTACAATTCCACAGCGGTCCCGGAGACACTTTCTGAGGCGCGCCCATTTATCTCGCTTTATATTCCACGTACCGGGGAGAATGTTGTCGTGTGCGGAATTGTTCCGGTGAAGTGGTGCTGATACTGATAGCTTTCAGGCGTCGACTGGGTTCTACAGCTAGGCATAGGTGGCTGACAGGCTGCTCGTGGTATCGGCGAGCTCGGCTTGGAAGGCGCTTGGAGGCCCAGTTTAAAAAGGCTTCAGACATGCTTAATTTTATAAAGAGGGTCTGTTCGCATGACCATGGTAGTGTACTTCACCATGTTCATGTATGATTTCTGTACCAATTGATCTGACTCGGAATTCAGTGCCCCCAGAGTCCAATAACGGATGGCATGTCTGTACATGTCACTCCCCGCCCCATTCCCCGAAAACTCAATTTTCGGCATTGACTGGCTCAATCACTTCGTTCTTGTTTCGTGGTCTTGACATATCCAAGCTGTGTTCCTGTCAATCCCCATGCATAGGCGCGAGACGAGCAGCAACCTACAGGCAGCCTACAGAGTCGAGAATGAATATATATGGATCGAAAATATCGCTTGAAGTCAAGGCGAATTAATATACCGAGACTTGACATCAGACAGAGACCATCCACCGTCCACCGGAGATTCGCAAGAGCCGGTCTTTAGTGCTTATTGGGTCCCGTCTCGGTGGAGATAGGGCGCGGCGTTAACTCCAACTTGCAATTTGACAGACATACACTAAGAAGAGCGACCTTCACAAAGAAAAGATCTACAGTCACCACGCCATGTCCAACTGAGCCAAAGAACCCATAGCAGAGGAAGAACTAGTAAGAATATCGAGCCATGGTACTTACAGGTCACGTAGACACGTGACCTGCATCCTGAATGTTCGCCGTCGACAACGTCGCGTGGTGACGCAACAAATACCTGGCTTGGCTGGAGGTCTAATCCTTTTCAAATTCGAAGTTGCCGAGCGGAAGTGGGTACGAACCATTCGCTGCGGATTGTCAGCGCGATTCTATTGAGCATATTTTCAAAGCGATCGGACAAGAATTGAATTTGTAGCGACTGTCCTAGTCAAAAAGTTCCAAAATCGAAAAAAACGCTCCGCGCCTGTTGTACCGCAAAGAGCTGTAAGGCATTGTCAAATTTAGCATTTGTGTTTTCACCTGATTTACTTTATGAATTTTCATCTCGGCCGGTTATTTTACTCTATTTCGGAGTGCATTTACAGTTAAATTCTACCTACCGCCCGGGTCGTAATACACCTTCCTTCCTTCCTTCCCCATACGAGTCATTGCTGTCCAGGGACTGCATAAACACATATGTTCTCCGTCGCCTGCGGTGCTATCTGACCGCCAGGAATGATGGCCGAGAATCGAACTCAGGACTGTCCCGTTTTGGACATTCCAAATTGGGAAGCGCGAAAAAAAATCGGTTAGTCTCATTATTTTCGAGAACAACTGTAACAACCAAAGCACATAGCCACCGGAGCTCGGGTTCCGCGGTCAGCATGGGGCAATGCTCATCACTCCTCTGCATAGGCAGTTTTAATGTTTGGGTTCAATGCTCGTGGAATGTCAGAATTAGGTTGAGCGAGTGACAAAAAGCCTCACTGAGACAAATGAAATAAATGTCGGTATCATCGGTCTTTCCATCCCATTTCTCGAGGTTGTCAAGGCCAGTGTTGATCGACTCTCGCATATCGGCAAATTTCTCCGTAGCGGCCAGGTTTCTCCCTGTCTCTGCAAGAGCCTCAAGAAGAGGAAGAGTCACACTGTAGGATGCCTTGAGCTGGAGAACAATTGCTGAATATTAGCGGGCTCCTGTTGATGCACAACGAAACATTGGTTCAACTCTAATTTGTTGACGGCGGTATGTACCCGAAGAACTTCCCGCATCTTGATAAGCTGCTCCCAGTCCTTGGTCAACAGTCGGAAGTTTTAATAGGAGTTTCTCACGAGGTTGGGCACTTCTGCGCTGTCGTCTGCCAGAAGAACAAATCGATTGACAACCTGGAACAACGGTAAGTAGAAGTTGACACAGGTCCGACTCATATGCATACCCAAAACGCAAGGAGCTTGCTGCCTTGCTTGCGGCTCGTCAACGTGTGGGGGGGGCTTCACAGGTCACTGAATCAGTCCTCTTCCTTCCCACCTCCATACATGACTCCAGTTTCGTGACTTGCCGTTTTTTTTTTTCATGATGAACGCCAGCAGAGGCTCCACAGAGAAAATTTACAGCTGTTCAAAAAAACCTTGAGACAAATGACTTTTTTTTTTGATCCGTGTTCCCAAAAATGGATTTGGCCAGATTCGGCTGTTTGGGCGCCAAACAACGCGTCTCTCGCTTCCCTTCGTCTCTCTTGCCTCTTTCTCCCTCGTCATCGTCTCTGCAGCATGGTGTATCGCAAAATCAGCCGGGATTTGAAGGACTCGGCGCTTAGGTTGTGGGATCTTGGTTGGGAGGAAGAGGATATTATCGCTGGCCTTGTCATGTCTCGTGGAGTCCGCGCCACGTTCGTCACTTTTTCTGTTCGGCTAATTCTGAGAAAGTTTGTCCCACTGTGTAAATTTAGCATATTTGTTTGGACTCCCGGCCGTGAATGTTCGTCACTTGGGAGTCCTTTCTCCGAATATTTGTCAGTTCACTTACTTGCTGTGAATCTTCCTCAGTTTAACATTTCCGTCACACCGTGGCAGTTTGAAGCCAAACCCTGATATTCACCAACTTGTAGGCGTCCTCTTGTACTGTTCTACAGTCAAACGCAATCATCTCCAAAGTTGGTATCATTGTGGGTACCTCGCCAGCTTACGTCACGGCACCTGTCATTTTGGGTTGGCGAAATGATCGGAGTCGTACCAATCGACTCAAGACTGCTACAGTGAGTAGACACAAAATTCCTGTGGACAGATTGGTTACCGGTCTACTACTGCATCCTTGGAATAATGAGGTATTGTGCAGAATCATTAGCTGTCTGAAAAAAAATCGTTGATCGAGTACAAAAACCGGTTTGTTTGAACTTTGTCCGCTTGGTGCATCACCCAAAAGAACTCAAGCAAGTAAAAAGAAAAAAAAGGCGACACTGTGTCTATCCTCCCTGGTGCATTGCCTCATTCCGTGTCCTCAGTTCTTGTTTAATCACAGTTTGTTTGTGCCATTGAAGAAACATTTCTAAGTCCAAATTGCCACATGGTACGGGCACCTGTTTATCTTTTCCATTCAGCTAGCTCAATGGTGTTTTTATTGCCTTTTGGGGCATGCGAGCAAAAGAAAATTCACAGTGCACTATAGCCACTCCTAAAATCTGCCAAAATATTTCTAACCCTTCATAGGATGTATGCTTTTGATTTGTGACCAAAACCACTGTGAGGTCCGCACACAGCATCCGAGAAATGACGACAATCGCTAAGGTGGCCGAGTACCTGGTGGCCGATAGTAGACACATTACAATGTGTCTGGGATATGATTGACATCACAGCAGGTTTATTCTTGAGTCATTCCACGTTGACTCGAAAGATGGAAGTAAAAAAGAAAAGGGAAAGAAAAAGGGAACCGTGAACGACTCTAATGCTAGCCAAAACTTTGGATACTTGTACCACTGTGAATAAAATGGTATCCCTTCCGTTATACCCCCAGAAGTTTCATCCCGAAGTGTACCGCGACATCGCATTCGATCGCGCAATGGCACGTTTTTTTCAAAGGATGGATGGGATCTCGGGATGAGTTTATATGGGATTTTTATCGGGAGTTCGGGAACAGGGAATACGAGGATGATGTTTTGCAGCGGAGTACGTCAATTTTTTCTATCACTGTCTCGGGAGTGATCTGGTCCACTCGCACTGGCGGATACGCTGCAGCTGCAGGTGGTCCGCAGGAGCCGCGATTACCGAAACTGTGAGGCTTCCAGTGTTGGTATATGCATCCGAGGGTGTTCGAAGGTATGGAGGTCGATCCACGATTTTTCGTTTTTTGATGACTGGAATGAAATGGAATACTGACCTGTATTGGCGGTATTCTGGCCTAACAAACAAGCCGTAATACTGTATTTTCCCCTTCAAATCGACACGGGGGGTGACGCGTGACTTGTTTTACCTATTCGACATTTCGGCAGAGGTCCTGAAAGAGCGTGACATTGTCAAAATATTCGGCAATCACCCCAAAATCGCGCGAGGAGGTCAGTGCCGGCAAGATATTTTTGCACCTGGAACCCGAACCTGACAGATAATATGCCGCTTCTTCAACGAGAACTGCACGGCAATAGACTGTCCGACTTCGTTCAATGGTCACTGTGCCGAGTTGTACCGTGTCTTGGCTATTTTTTGTTCGCCTCTTTGCAAACCCTGTTTTGCGGGTCTTTTGTCCCAGAACCTTGATACAGCGAACTTAATCCGACCGAGATGTCGCAGCAAAGCCCTCAGTGATAGTATTTCGGACTCAGATGTCCGAATCTGCCGTCACAATCTTTTGTACTTGTAGGAGCTTTCTGATCATTTACCCCGACTCCCCGCCCCATTGGGGTGGGCTGGGGCGAGGGAATCGAGTCGACCGGAGGTCGGACAAGGATCCCGAGCCTGCTGGCTTGTTATTTTATTATTACACGGAGTGTTAGCGGTATATCTAATCTTACCTATCTTACTTACATTCATCCCGTCATGCCAACATACTTTACAGTTTATGACATTCGGTTAGCCTCAGTTACTTTTTCTGCTCTGTAACTGAGGTGTGCATACTTACATTCATATTTTAATTCACCGTACTAATTATTCCGTAGAACTACGCTAACAGGTAAACTACAAATATGAGTTACTTTTTCTGCTCCGTAACTGAGGCTACTACGCTAACAGCTTCTTAGGGTCTGGAAAGGTAGTTCTACTCTGGGACTTGATCCAATGCAGTTCTACGAACCAGAGGTGGCGCTGACGGGCCCGCTGCTTGTTCTGCGGTACTCGCGCGTCTTCCAGCCAGTTTACCACGAGACGACAACCTTGACAGATTTCTTGACGTGTGCGTGTCGCCTTTCTGTGTGAACTGAAGGCGCAGCTTTGCTCAGCTTCCTGGCTTTCAACTTCGATATTGCAGCACGTTCATTTAAGAGACGTTGCATCATTACATCCAACTGGCCATCGGCCTCAATCTGGCGAAACCGAGCTTCGTCATCTGTAATTTCCGAGTCCGATGCAGATTCCTCATGCTTGGTACTGGTTTCGTCTCCAGGACAGCCTCACCCGGTCAAGACCTTCGCCATTTTGACAAGCATGACCGGGCGCAATAGAGCTGCATTCAAATGGCTGGCATTTTGAAAAGCATGACATGGCGCAAGAGAGGTGCATTAAGGGTAGGCATTTTGAAAAGCATGACCTGGCGCAATAGAGGTGCATTCAAAGGGCTGCCATTTTGAAAAGCATGACCTGGTGTAATAGAGGTGTGTTCAGATGGCTGGCATTTTGAAAAGCGCAACCTGGCGCAATAGAGGTGCATTCAAAAGGCTGCATTCAAAGGCCGGGCATTTTGAAAAGCATGACCTGGTGTAATAGAGGTGTGTTCAAATGGCTGGCATTTTGAAAAGCGTGACCTGGCGCAATAGAGGTGCATTCAATTTCAAAAGGCTGCCATTTTGAAAAGCATGAGCTGGCGCAATAGAGCTGCATTCAAAGGGCTGCCATTTTGAAAAGTGTGACCTGGTGCAATAGAGGTGCATTGAAATGGCTGACATTTTGAAAAGTGTGACCTGGTGAAATAGAGGTGTGTTCAAATGGCTGGCATTTTGAAAAGGAGTGACCTGGCGCAATAGAGGTGCATTGAAATGACTAGAATGGGCATTCATTTTACGGCGTAATCATGATCTGACGAGTTGAACGCCTCTCTCATCACGTCTCAGTATTAATAACTAATTGGGGTTTGAGAGATGATCGTTATATATGAGGAGCCATTGCTTCAAGCACGAAATTTGCGGGTATTCCACTTTTGCAGCTTGAGCCCCGGAGGCCAGGTACCCAGTTGCTCTTTATAAACAATAGTATTGGCCAGCTCATGTAAATTCTTTGGCTGGCCCAAATTCGCCCCGCCCTTTAGCATTTCCTTCTTCTCCCTTGCAATGCTTCTAGCATTCCTGATCCTTCTATCTTTTCTCGACCTCGTTCTGGGCTCGTTCTACAGGCATAGCCCCCGTCACCCCACAGAGTCTACAGCAGCCTCAAGCTTTGCAGTGGGAGGCAGATCATGCAGGAGCAACAATACGTTTAGCGCTACCAGTGCCGCTTCTTCGCAGCCCCTGACAGTAACTCAAACTACCGCTACGGTCAACACTGCAGAAGTTGCTTCAGGCAGCCTTGAGATCACAAAGCCCACCGGCTGGCCAACTGCTACCCTGCCCGCGGCGGCCCCCACATCCACGGTCACCAGCACCTTTGATCCCTACCTCAAGGAGCTTTCGAAAGCCTCCAACAACTCTGGAGTCTTCGATTTCACGTCTGAACACAAGGGGGACATGACCTATTAGTGAGTTTTGCGCTGGATATTGTGTAGAACGCCCACTGATTCCCTGCAGTTTCGGTGATGATATCTCGGTTGCTTGCGGTGATGTTTATGACGACAATTTATACACAGCCGCCGTCTCCTATTTGATGTACGATGGTCTATGGATATTGCCGACTCAGCGCATAGCTAAGCGTGTAACACAGATACGATGCTTGGCCCGGAGCAAATACAAATGAGACGAACCGGTATGTGTACCTAGTCTCTTCGTTATCCGCGGCTTCAACCGTCCTAGAAACCCCATCTGTGGGCCGTTTGTACCGGGTCGCACTCTCCTTGACTCCGCCAGTGGCGATGTTGTCAGCGTTATCAAATCCCCGATTGCCGGGCATGCTGAGATTGGTGGCGACGGCCGCATTAACTGCATTGGCAGTGCTGACGTTCCGTGCCACATCCCGCTTACCGCCACAGTCACTCATGGTGGTAAAAGTATCCAGGTCAGGATTGTAGACCGCTGTGCCGGCTGCAAAAGAGATGACATCGACCTGAGGCCTGGAGCCTTCACAGCGCTAGCGGACATGTCCATCGGTCGGACGGACGTGGCATGGAAGTTTGACAACTGGTAGGTGGTACAGTGGCGCTACAGTCAGACTGGGATAAAGCCTCGACGGTCGCGGAGACATTCGAATGAAAAGCAACAGCGGTGCCAGCGCCAGAGATTCAGAGGAAGAAAAAAACGGAGTGGGTAGTAAAGTTTTTGATCCAGATTGAATGGTGGGCATGGGTGGCGCGTGACATGGCAAATAGGATCACGCTAGACTGAACGGACCAAAGTCATGGTGAAGAGAAATGGAGTGGGCTTAGATTTGAGAGAACGAGCGGGCACCTCGCCTCGATCAGTTTCGACAGATTCCCGGATGGAGTCAAGTAACAGTTGCGGACGTCCACAGAGAGAAGCATATTAGGCTTCGAATGATGTACTCGGAATAGAATGAACGGTTTTGAGTGGTTTCGGAAATTCAGAGAATGTACCCGGTAGCCCAGTTCGTCGATAAATTACGGATGAGCTGTTGGTGCAGCGACCAAAGGCCTCGGAGGAGTGCGGATAGACAATTAGAAATTCGAAGGCACCTGCGGTGAAAAGGAAGTAGTAGGGAGAATGGAAATGACGAGTTTAAGTGGGATCGGAGCAGGCTGCCAGGAACAGATAGAAATTCGAGTAGGGCGTAGAAATGTTTGCGGATTGAGTACGGCGGGTTTGACATAACGGACGGTAGTATCCTTTGACACGTACGTTTGAACGACGCTATCAAAGATAGAGCAGTAAATTAGATTGAGCGGAGCGGTGTAAAGGGTGTGCAAAATGTTCCCGAGAGTCAAGTAGACGAGATAGACCGATTTTCCGCCAGTTGCGTCTTATCCGTCGCTATCATCACTGGGGAGAGAACAGCCCCAGTAGGGAGCCTGCTCTACGCGAAATGAGATACATATCTCCCATTACAGTGATAAAGGGACACAACTTACTTGGATCGCATTCCACCATTTCCCCGTCCACATTTCGTGATAGAGATGTACATCATCGAAATTGCTACCATTATGATCGCCTCAAAAAGGTGCACAACATCGTGCATACCGTCAAGTGAAAATTTCAGATTTGAACGACTTTGAAGGCATTCTGCACCTCCAGGGACTCGCTGCGTTCAAGTTCAGGCCCGGGATAGACGGTGATCGGATCTAGATGAGCTGGCGGTGAATCCGTTATTGTAAACATATCACTTTTTTAGACATCATCGCAATTCAATGTATTGGGGTCAGTCAGAGTAACTATTTTACGTCATTTCTGGGGTCGTTTCTGACGTCGTTTCTGATGTCGTTCCTGTAAAATATTTTCGTCAGAAACGTGGGAGAAACGACCTCAGCTCTAACCGGGCCGTTGACATGGACTACGCCACCATGAGCCAAACGGACGGTAACCTCGCCCCCGCCGCCACCGCCGCCCCCGCCGGCCCGCCAACCGGGCCCAGACTCACGCACATCAGCATCGAAGCCTTGGATGCCTTCCTTGGCTCGCACGCTGTCGAGTCGCCGTCAGCGGCGGTGCAAGACGCCCCACGCCGTTCGCCTCGCCACGCTACAAACGCGTCCACGCCCATCCCCTTGCTGCCCCCCGACGCGTCCCTGGTCAATCCGCCTAATACGCCGAAGAAAAGAGGCCGCCCACGCAAGCCCGGCAACCACAGAATCGCCCCCCAAATCCAAATTACCGCTCGAGTCGGCACCGGCCCCTCTGCGCACTCGGTCGGCATCCTAACGGATTCAATCGCTCCAGAAGCCCCCCACAAGGTTACGACGGATAAGCGTGCAGGCCCAAAGGGTAGCAGCTCCCGTGGAAAGCGAGGGGGGACAGTCGCCGAGTCGTCTCGCAGTCTGTCTCCACCTCGTGGCGACAGGCGAGTCCTCGCGACTGTTCCCCCCCGTAACCTTGACTTCTCCTGCTGTAGAAGGCTTGGTCCCATCTCCAACGTCTACCAGCAACGAAAAGCAGGAGAAACAGGCGGCGTTCCTTGCGCTCCGGGACAGGGCGAACGCGGCTGGCTCCATGGACGACATCGCGATCACCTTTCGCGACCTTGTGTCGCTCATGCGCGACTACCGCAAGACAGGACCCACAGCGGCGTGTTTCGAGGCCCTGGACGCGGTACATGCCAGATTGGAAGCGGCACACGAGTTTCCGCGCGACGCTGAGTCCCCCGAGTCGTTTAGCGCTATCCTAACGAAATCCGTGGCAGCCCAGTCCAGCTCATGACTGCGCAGCTGCAGGCACAACACAAGGCCCTACAGTCCCTCACCAAATCCATCGAGTCAGCCAAATCGCCCGCGCCCCCGATACCTACGCCACCGCGACTGCCGCCCCCTTCCAACCACCCCAGCTGTCCCTGAAGACCGTCCCCGTCACCAGCACCCCCGAGGAGCGCATCCTCCTGCGCTGCAACGGCGAAACACCCCCGATATTCACGCTTCCCTTCCACGAACTTGTTCCACAAGTTAACTCGGTTTTGGCCCCGCTCAGCCTTCCCCGCATCACCTGCGCAACGCGAACCAAGGATGGTGGGCTGTTCCTCGTCCCGGAGTCGAAAGAGGCCGTCAAAGCTCTCGTAGAGGCATGGCCGCGCTGGGGTCCGGAGGCGTTCCCTGGGGCTCGCGTCATCCCTCCGTCGATTCACTCACATATCCAGATTGACGGCATCCCGCACGCAGCCGCACCCGACCTCAAACTTCTGGCTACGGAGTTCACGGAGCGGTATCCCGAGCTCGGCCCGTTGGTAGGATCGCTGGTATGGGTCAACAACCCCCCCAGCGAGGCGCAGATCTCGGCCACACTTAGCGCTGGGGGTAAACCTCGGACTGCGGGGTCTATCTTTGCGCGTATTGAGTCCCGCGAGAAGGTGGATCTTGCAGTAGCGATGGGGCGCCTGCGTCTAGCCGGGTCCGCGCCCACGGTCGTGCGAGGTTTCCCGCACCTTCGCGTCACCCAGTGCTGGGGCTGTATGAAGTTCGGACACGTCCGGGCGCGTTGTACTGTCAAAGAGCCGAAGTGCGCAGGTTGCGGCGAAAAATCTCACGGAACAGTTTGCTCTCTCAAACCCCGGTGCCTAAATTGCGGAGGTGACCATCGCGCTGACGCTTTCTTATGCCCAGCTCGTAAAGCCAAAGCGCAAGCACTTCGCCAACGTGCCGTGGAACTCACTGCCTACCTCAACGCTACCTCCACCATCCCCATCCCCTCTCTGGCGCCCCGGCTGCCCGAATCTGTTTAGATGCTCAACCTGGTCCAGATCAACTCGTGGAAGTCTCGGAACCCGTTGGACATCCTGACTAGCGACGGCGACTTTGACATCATCTGCGTCCAAGAACCACACCACAACGAAGCTCTGAATGCCCGCGACTTCCCTGAGTACGCCCTAATCTACCCCGACGCCCACGAAAACCACCGTGTCTCTGTCTTCGTCAAGCTCTCGAAAATTCCCCCGTCAAGTATCTGCCCGCGACATGACCTCTCGAAGGACGGCGATATCCTCGTTATTGAGTTTACATTCGGCTTAAAGAAATTTACCCTGATTAACCTATATAACGATTGCGTCACCCGTGCAGGTGTCAAGTCGCTACGGTTCGCCCTCCCCCGTCTGGACCCCCACTCCAAAGTCCTTGTCGTTCTTGACTCCAACTCGCACCACCCGCACTGGGATCTAAATACCAAGACGCCGACCTGCGAGGACGACTTCGAATTGCACGACGTCCTCATCTCTCACGGCCTCCTTTTGGTAACCCCGCCCGACGTGCCGACTCATATCTCGGGCAACGTCATCGACCCTCGGCTTCTGCTCGCCATCGCTCTTCATGGCAGTAACGGCTACTGTCGACCCCTCCCACTGTCTAGGAAGTGACCACTTGCCCATCCACTACACGCTCGACTTCGAAGTGAAGATCTCGAAGTCTATCAAGTTCAACTCTGATAAGATGGATCTTGATGCGTACCTGGGGATTCTGAGGGACCTGCTCGGCGTCCGCCCCCTGCCCGTCATCTCGACGCCGGAGGAACTTGACAACGCAGTAGAATTCCTCAATGGTGTCATGCTGGCTGCCATGGAGGGCTCTACCCCGCGGCACACTCCGTCGTCTATGGCCAAACGCTGGTGGTCTCCAGGCCTCACTCGACTCCGCACAGCTATGCGGCGCTCTCGGCGCACCTACCAGCGCACCAGGGTTCCCTCAGCTCGCGCAGACTGGCTTGCGGCACGGCGATACTTATACGGGGCAATTGCTAGCGCCAAGCGCGAAATCCTAGCCGTTTATCTCAAAGAGCTGGAGCGTGTCAACGTCTACAAGGCTCTGAAACGACTAAAGGAGAGTAGAACCGCAGTTTTTTCCAGCCATCCGCGATCCCGAAACCGGCGACATGATCATCTCCCATCATGAACGCGGGCGCGCTCTCGGTCGCGCTTGGTTTGGTGACAAGGCTGTGGAAGTCGCTGATGCTGCATTACCACTGTCCCCAGATGTGCGTCCGGCCACGCGCGCAGACCAACCTGGCAGCGGCGCCCGGACTGAGCGAGGGGGGGTCCATTCGGAGGCTCTGCCTCTGCGTGGACTTCCGCCCTCGGCGGACAGGCAAGATTCTTTGCCTGCCTCCCATATCACATCTGAAGCACCTGATGCCCTCATAGACCCAATCGAACTGGCCGAGTCGATCGACATCGTAAACGAACGTGCCTTCGTCCCCGTCACAGACACGGAAGTCGACTCAGTGATCTTGTCGTCCTCGCCATGGAAGTCCCCGGACTACGTCGGCATCCAGATGGGTCACATCCAGCGCGGATATTCGGTAACACGCGACTGGATCCGCCCAATTTTCAAAGCATCGGTCAAGCTCGGTACTAAGCCCACTCCTTTCAAATCGAATCTCGCCAACCCCACCCACAAGGCAGGGAAGAAGGATAAGACATCAACGAAAGCCTGGAGACCGACAGAGAACGTCAAATACATGCTCGGGAAAGCACTGGATCGCCTCATTCGGGACCGTGTGTCGCACGAAGCAGAAGCGCTGGGATTCCTGGACGAGGCACAGTACGGCGGGCGTCCCGGCCACAGCACTCAACAAGCGGTCGACGGCTACATCCACCGCGTCCGGTCGCAGATGGATGCCGGAAACACGGTCTCCACGGTCTTCTACGATCTCAAGGGTGCATATAACCGCATTTCGCACGAGGTCGTTATCCGTGAAATGGCAGCTCTTGGGTACTCGCGCCCTCACATACGCTGGGTCACCTCGTTCCTCCACCACCACCGGGTCACTGTGGTTATTGACGGAGTACCCACAGCGACGTTTATGTGCACTGAAGAGGGCGCCCCGCAGGGCTCCGCGCTGTCGGTGATTGTGTTCGGCCTCGGTATCAATCGCCTCCTCAGACTGCTCAAAGCCATCAACGTCTCCCTCAGCTGGCGCTACGGGTTCGTCGACGACACCAATTTCAGCACAGCGAGCAAGTCCCCCTCCCTGAACATCATCGCGCTTAACAAGGCGGCGGAACTCGCCGTGAACTGGGCGCGGACCGACCACGCTACGTTTGAGAAGACGAAAACTGAGCTTTTGCATCACTCACCTGGACGCACAGATCTATCAAGTCACTACATCACCTTCGACAACGAACACATATACCCGTCGGAATCGGTGAAGTGGCTCGGAGTCTGGCTCGATCCAAAACTCAACGGTGAACTCCACATCAAAAAACGTGCGGGCTCGGCAGCGAGAGCTCTCAACGCGGCCATGGCACTCACCCACGCATCCTGGGGCCTCAAACCCATCCTGGTACGCGACCTCGCACGGGTGGCGGTCTTTCCGCGCGCCGACTACGGGGTCAACTGCTTCTTCCCCTCCCGGCACCGGCCCTAAAGCCTCTCGAACGGGTTAACAAGACTGTCGCGCGTTGCATCACGGGGGGCTACCGCACCGCATCTCTCTCGGCTTTGGAGAAGGAGGCGGCGATCCTTCCGGTCTCCCTTCGTCTTGAGTCTCAGCTTCTCCACCGCCTTGCCTCGTACCTCACTTTACCAGAGTCGCATGGGATCACCCCGCTCATCCGCGATGCTATCCAAACGGCGCCCAAGTACACCCACCGTGCCTCTGCCCTGCACTTCGTCGAACGCGTCCCCCTCGTTCGGTGGCCGACAGCAGTCCCGCCGCGCGGTGCGCGCATTCGACTGCGAAGATCCGAACCCCCCACAGATGTTACGACGGATTCGCGTGCAGGCCCTGAGGGTAGCGGCGCCCGTGGAAAGCGAGGGGGGGCAGTTGATGAGCTGCCTCCGCCTCCCAGCGGCAGGCAAGTCTTGTTGGCTGCTCCTCCCGTAACACCTCATGCACCTCCCACTCAGATCTCCACAACTGCGCTAGCCGACGTCGACCTGAGGCTGGGAATGGAGCAAATCTTGCCGACCTACGCGCCTCCATGGTCTGAACCTCTACCTGTCAGCACCCACATCCCTTCGAAGGAAGACGTCATCGCAGCCCTCAATGCTCACCTCGCGCACCACCGTCACTCGGCCGAGATCTGGTATACGGACGGTTCACTCTTGGAGGGCTCGGCGGGAGGGGCAGCGGTCAGAGTCATTGGACCCGAGGTGCTGGAGCGCATCCTTGTCTCACTCGGTGAAGGACAGGTTGCGGAGGGCGAAATTGAGGGCTTACTGAGGGCAACGGAGCGGGCGCTGAGCAGGGACGCGGATCAGATTCTCATCGTCTCTGACTCCCAAGCTGGCCTTCGAGGCATTCTTTCCACGGCACCTCGCGCTGGCCAGTCCCGCGCCATCGCGTTCGACAAGATTGTCCGCGCCGCCGCGTCCCGCCTCCCCAGCCTGCGCATCACGATCCTCTGGACCCCGGCCCACATCGGCACAACTGGTAACGAGTTTGCGGACGATGCAAGCGTCAACTCGCCTACCCCCGTCTCCATCTCTCACCATCTCCCTCACCTCGTGCAAACGTCGGATCGATATCGCCATCCTTGAGAAGTGGGACACCATGTGGAAGTTTTCGTCCACGGGCCGCAGGCTACGCGAAATCGACGACTCTCCGCCGTCGCTCATTCTACGCTCGCCTTACCTCTCCTCAGCGTCGCGAAGTGACATATCCATCATCTCCCGTCTGCGCACCGACTTCTCAGCACTCAATGCCCATCGCTTCCGGTGCCGCCTTGCCCCGTCTCCTTCATGCGACGCGTGTGGTGCTGCGTATGAGACCCGTGCTCATTTCCTCCTCCACTGTCCGGCCTGGGAATACTTACGTCCCCCGCTCCAAATGGCGTCGTACAGTGCCGGACTACTGGGTGCCGTGGACGTTCGTTCTCTCCTCAATCATCCCAAGCTCCTCAAAGTGACAGCCCGCTTTATCACCGATACTCATAGATTTAGTTAAGACTGCATTTCATTTCCTCTTTTCCCTTCTCTCTACCTCTCCTACCTTACCTTTACAACATAATTCCTCCACCCTGCCTTGCACCAACCCGACGTCGCCTCACCCACATTCCTGGTTTCCTGATGCATCCCATGCACCGTTACTCACATCACCGTGTTTCCCCTCTAGTTTATAATTCTGTTTCCTCTCTCAGCTTCCTAGGTAAATAAGCATTGTATAAACCTCCTCTCAGTTACTTACTTACAAAACCCCCACCTACATCTAGTAGAGTACTGCCGCGTAGCCCCTGGGCCAGGTACGGCATATATAGAAATAATGAAATGAAACCCGTTTCTAGAGTCGTTTCTAGAGCCGTTTCTACAAGTCAAAAGGATGAGCCCGGGAGTAGGTGCGTTGTATTCGCATTGAAAATTTGCCTGGGACGAAATACCGCGTTTTCCTTGATCCAATTACATAATGAGATTTCTTCCGAGGAGTCTCGGCTTCAAGCAGGAACACTGTAGCAATGTGGGTACTGCCCCGATTAGCCTAGTTTTTGAATATGTTATACATCCAAAGCAGTTTTTACAAGTAGGATGTCTTCAACGAAAAAATATCTCCGAGAGTGCAGATCAACATGTAAAGCCAAAAGCACGAGCAAGTAAAACAGTGGAGAATTGAGGGTAGCGAATAACACGAATATGCAGAACAAATATTTGTTGCGTAGTAAGCAATATAAAGGGCGAATATTCGTTGTTTAGAAGCAGTATTTGTGAAAGGCTGGCAGCATTGAAGGTCATTGTGATTGATCAAAATGTTTTGAAAATAGTGAGGATTTCAACTGCTTATTTGAGGGCAGAGCTCCGGTGCTGGAAATGAAATGAAAGATAATAATATTTCTTCCGCCAGCATCGACAGGCGCGTCCAGATCCGACCGCCAGCTGGTGGCCAGATAGACATGGCCACAGCATGGGACCATAAGAGATTGATGCTGGAAGCCAGTCGATCTGCAGCTGTCCGCTACAGTTTAGTACCCGGTAATGGGACGATCAAATTTGTTTCGATCTATAACACACATCTGCAGTACTTTCCTCACAAACCGAGCCACCCAAAATGTTCTTTTAGGTTCAATGTAAGTAAAGTCACTGACATCGGGGCTTATCTGTCTCCATTTCCGTTATCAATCAAAGGATGTGAAAATGGGATGCACAGCCACCACTTGCTCGATCTTCCCTATTTCCACCGTTAATAATGTCATTCCACTGGAGACTCTCTTTTGGTTGATTCCAGGAATCCTCTGATGCAATTTTGTGCCACCAGGTGGACTGCAAGTGGATGAAATGAGGTCTGAAAGTTAAGGCTGTCACATATGTCACACATCCATTTTGGGCTTGAGATTATTAGTGTTTCGGACAAAATGTGGCCACTTCAGCGATGTTATGGCCAGAATAAAGCTCTAGAAATGTAACTAGTCCATTGTTTAACCCTGAGGAATTTTTAGAAGCTTTTCTGGCTGGGTCAAAAAAGCGTGGACTGTGGCGGAGTGGTGCAGTTTCTCATCGAGGCATGGGAAGGTGTGTAATAATAGATGAAAATATGTCCAGCGGTGCACCAAATAATTATGAGACACTATTACAGCCATATCAATGTGTGACCAGCAACTTCAAGTTCCGCACCCCGACACGCATCATTATGATGCGCCCAAAACGTGAATATCTTCTCCTGACATGCCTCTGGGAGAGATTAAAGCATACAGATAATTTGTTAATTCTCTTTTGGGCTCGGGCCCGGGCTTCATTGTATTTTTTGTTCAACTGCAGGGAGGTAAGAGCCCAATCTAAAATGTGTTGTTTAAACTGCAGCGAAAATTAACACATTTTTATTCCGGTATCTACAGTTGTTGAAGCTGTTTGATGGATGCGGAAGTTCATCACTGCACGGGATCTTCCGTCCCCTTCTCCCAACGTGAGGCACACACCTGGAATATATGTTCCGAGTGTGCCGAATATAGTTTTCTCCGGTCAGTGATGTTCTCGTAGGGGCAGTACTTGAATTTGATCCTGAAAACATTCGATGTATCTGGAAAACACCTTCCAGATCTGGATCGGAGATTCCAAGGTGGCAATGCAAAATCTCGTTCAAATAAGTGTGAATGTACGTACATACCTGGATTGCCTTTGAGAAGGCACTGGAGACGGGTGCTGGCTGGTTTGTCGAAATAAAGAAGACACTGTTGCGAAGATAAACAGATGAGTACAGTATAGTAGGGTTCTGTCACGTACCGTGACTTTCAAGCCCCTTTTTCGGCTCCTTCGGACTCCGACTATCTCCGACGCACAGCCTTTCCACAATACTCTTGTTTCCATTGGTTCGTAGTGCATTTGACTCATACCTATGCCTATGCTATGTTTTGACTCATTTCATCACGGGGATCTCGGACCTCCGATGATTTCCGAGTCATACTGATTTACTTTGATTCATTATGACTCAATCCATCACGGACCCACTCGGAGCTCCGAAATTCCGGTACTTACATTATATCCCCGCTAATACTTTACTCTTCTATAAATACGAGCCATGTCCGTAGTTAAACTTCAGTTTGAATATCGACTTAGTTCCGCCCTATACTCTTCCTCTTGGACTTCCATCCTCCTCCGAGTCTCTTTCCGAAATCGGGCACTAGGCGTAGAGAAAGGCGCAGCGCACGAGCTGAAGCCAAGCCCCTTCCACTTCCAGTATACGGGTTCGGTATTCCGTTCGGACTCCGACCTTCCCACTGTATCTCAGCCTTTTCGTCTTGCTTATACGCACTTCATTCCTCAGGCGTATCTCGGACTTCCATCGGATTCCGATTGGGAACCGGTACTTGACAGGTTCCTTGGATACCAACTTTGAGTTTTACTTTGTAGTGCTCGCAAATAGACACCAAGAATCCTGAATTTAATCGAGTGAATACTAGAACGTATAATGACTTGTGCTACAGTAGATTTGGAGCCAGAAACGCACTAAGATGTGGCGGGAAAAATGAAATATGGTGGGTGACAGAAATATGACATGTACGGTTCCTTGGATAATTGATGGCCATACATCACCTTGTCTTCCTCTTGCAATCTACCACTGTTTGTCTTCGGTTTTTGTGCATATTAGCCCGGAAGCCAATCTATTCCTCCTGGGGTCAAATTCAGGCAACTGGGAACACTGTGAACTGGAGAGATGGACAGATACTGTGACATGGCCATGACAGATTTGTCACACTTCTTGCTTGGGAAGGCTTGCAAAAATTCTGGAAGCACCGTTTGTGCCCTGGATGCCTCACTCTTTTGGACATTATTGTAGCAAAGATGGTCGTATATCATAATAAAATAGTCTGAGCCAAAAAGTGTCCAAATGAGTGTATAAAGGACGAAAAGAATAGTGGATCAATGCTGTGATCAAAGACTGATGCACCTCGAAACACTTCCCATCCCACCCTCAGTACAACTACAGGCTTGAAATTTTTTCAGAAGATGTCAGAAGCATATATTGTCTCATATCTCAACGGGATTCAGACAAAAATGGGTGCATCTCATTTTAAAAAAGAAGTATCCAAGGAACCCTCCCTATCCAAGGAGCCCTACTATACTGTATGGGATATCTTATCTCCACTGCATACTCCGAGCCAATTCTTGCCTTGGTTCAAGTTAATAATAGGTATCAATGAGTGACATTTCAAGCGGGAACCTAACGCGAGTCAGACACGAGTCTTCAGTCGATACTATACAGTAGATCTATCAACAGTGAATTGAATAAGGGATAAAGAATTAATGAACTGAAGTGAACATAGCTGAAGTCGTGCAATCATAGGTTTTCGTCGTTGAGGGTTTGGTGACGAATAGCACACGTCCGGTCTTTCTGCAGGTGACAACCTGACGCGACGTAAAGTCATCAAGGCAGTTGGTAATGAACTGATACGACGTACAGGTCCTAGTGTAAGTGAAATAGAATAGCATTAACCAGCCTGTCGTATCGAAATCTTTGTGTCGATAGACAGGCTGGTCGATCGGAGTTTGAATTCCCAATACGCGTAAATTGTCCCGAAAAGGCTATTAGATAAGCCAGTGTGATTTGGCTTTCGGTGGGGAGAATTAAATATATGAGCAATGGTGAACAGAAGAAAGGTATAATTAAGGCCACTGGCCATTTTCTCTGGCCATTTTGCCTGGACTGAGGTGTGTGCCCTCTTTCAGTTCATGTTGCCACTGTTTATATCAAATGTTATCGGCCCGGCTCCGCCAAAAGATCGCTTACAAATAGCCTTTTTGGGATAATTTACGCGTATTGGGAATTCAAACTCCGATCGACCGGTCTGTCTATCGACACACTTCAGCCTACAGTTTCGATACGACAGACGGTCTCCGGTCTACCAGCAATTGATAACCCTCATCATTTTGGTCATTTTGGTCTATTCAGATTCCCCTCGGACGCGATATTGCCCTTTCTAGAGGCCAACAAGTCCTTTACATTGCCAAACATGTGACTGCAGTGCCCGCAATGCAATTGGTAGTCGGCAACGCTGCCGGAAATCAATGATGGGGAAAAGTGGTATTGCCGCATTAGGAAGTTTCATCCCTATTCCACCTCTTTTCTGTCCACAAAGACTCCGAGAGAACTGGTATTGGCCCCGGACTGTGTGGAAACCTTGAGAAGAACATCCAGGTCTATATCTGAAGGTTTAAACCCCCCAAAAGAGCTTGAATTCCAAGATTTGGCATAAGGTTGAGACCTCTTCCACCAAAATTTTGTGTGCCATAGCTATCGTCGGGGCCTATTCACTATGCTGTTCAAGTTGCACAAGTATTCCCCGGAAGCTTCTTTGAAAATTTCCCTCCGAACTTTTATTTTCACAACGCTCCGAAGATCCTTTTTTGAAAAATTCCCTCCAAACTTTTTCTCTATGAAGCTCTGGAAACTTTTATTTCTCTCCTGAGGAATTTGGAGATTTCGGTCATCTCGGACACGTCTCGTGAGCATGGCGGGCAATGAGCAGGTGTGTGGCGGCAGTGTCGAGGCGATGGCCGACGGCTCGGGCCGGAATGCCGTCAGCACAACCACCGTCTGTCAGCTTGTTTCCTTCTCTCACAGCATTTTCCCAAGGCATTTACAACCAGAGGTCCTCTGGTGTTTGCCCTTCAAATTGTCCAGCTTGAATGCTTGAAGGTGAAATTGGCGCCGTAGCCAAGCCGTAGCTGTACTTTCAGTCACTGGGGTATATAAAATAAGGATTTGATCCGGCCGTCTAACCAAACATCGGCAAATTCGGTATCCTTGAGCAAAACTCCCGGTGGGCCAGGAGAGGTTGAAAGGCTTTGTGGAGCCATATCTATGCTTAGGGAGGCAAGCTTGTCATTTGTTTGCCGCTGTCAAAAAACTTTCCTTATTCGGAGAGCGTTCAGCACCCGTGGGAACGTTCGCCAAAATCCGGATCAGTCACCTGCTCAAACGGGACTCGACGGGCGGCACTCCAGGCAGTCGGTCATTGTCTGCCACAGTGCTGCCATGTACCCGCTCATTGCCTGTCATGCTCGTAAGGTGTGTCCGACATCCCCGAAAGTTCGAAATTCATCCGACATAAAAATAATAATGATTTGGGATTGGGCCTCTTCGAGGCGGGTGCTGGACCTTTAGGTAGGGGGTAAACACTAAGTCAACATTCTCACTAAATACACACTATACCAGCGTTTTAGCCTGAGGCTCAACAAATTATTTCTTGATTTGAAGAACTTGAGACCATTAAATTGGAAATACTACCATTCTCTAATGCAATGAACATGTTATCTGTACAAGTGGATAAGCAATTGAGAAGTATGCGGGTTCAGTGCCCGAAAATTGGCAGAATTGCCAATGGAACTTCAGATTCACAAAAGATGGGGGCTTCCGCACTGGGGCATGATCCCTGCTTTACAACCGTTTAACCTGTTGCACCGACCTGTTTTCTAGAGGTCAAGCCATTGGCCTGGACTAGTGAAAGTCGCAACAAATGGGGCATTTTCTTTTGCAAGCAGCCATTGTATCCGAATTGATAAGGCAAAAGCTGTCCGTCTGAGTGAGAATTATGCAAAAAGTCTTGTCAAGTTGTCCTGTCCCCCTTCTAGGCATAAGCATGACAACACAAAGATCGATTCAAATAATAGTAACCACTGAGGGAACGGAGTTCTAAGCAGGTAAACCATTCAATAGATGCTAATGGTCCTGTTTTGCCAAAAAAAATTGGGGGAGAGACTTGAAAAATGCCGTTGACCTGTGCAACCCGGAGACCCAAATTGAATTTTTGTTTTAACCCACTGTCAGAACCTCTACAATTTCAGGTCACAAAGTTGAACCAGTAACCCAGTTACCAGTCCAAGGCAGACACCAGGTCAGAAACCAGAGAAGTGGTCACAGAAAAATTGTTCAAGAACATAGACACATGTTGCCAACATCACATAAAGCATCAGGAGCCCAGAGGCTTAGGGTTGTGTATGGAGCTCAGAATCAATCACCCATTCCAGAGAAACACGGCGGGTTCGAGTTGTGTGGCATGGCTGTTGAACCCAGTGGATACAGCACATCACAGTAGCCAGAGGACATGGAGGAGGGAGCAATACAGCATGTGAGGTATTGTTCGACCACAAGTTGAAGTTCAATTTTACCCGAGAAGGCCAAGGAATATTATTTCGATTTATGGTGTGCATCACGAATCTTCCAGTGGTGTGACCTGTGACTGAACTGGTGGTTGAACTGGTACAGTACAATGCACAGGTATGTTGCTGCCTCTGTCGGACTAGAAGCAGAGACAAAAGCAAGGAGTGTGGGCTCAAAGTATCTACTCGGGCTCGAACTTCGAAGATGATCGATCGGTAAGCTCGATTGACTAAGCGACGGATACTGTTCCGAACATCAAGCAGAAATGACTAATGACAGAAAATCGAACTTGGAGAATCCCTTTGGTTCCAGGGAATGAAATGGGCTTTCACCAGGGGATTCAGGTGGGTAAGAAGTTGGAAAACATATCCTGGCATTTTGATTTATTTCTATGTCTTACCCCTCTTTCTTTCGATTTATTTTCTCGATGACCAATGTTGCCTGACTAAATCTATTTGTACATGTAGCAAAAAATGGCACGAAACCCAAGTGCCCTTTCCCGTAAGTAGCCGAACCTAAAGGTCCAGCAATGAGCAGATGCAGTGAATCTCTCTCTTTATAAAATAACGGGTGTCTGAAGCCTTTAACGCCCTACATATGGTCTTTCTGACCCTCATCTAAGGATTGTCTCACAACAAGCGCTCAGCGCCAATTTCTTTCACGGCGCTTGGGCCTCAACCGGCGCTAATCTGTCTCTTGCCGCCTTAACTTCCCACGTCTTTGTTCAGTAATGCAGCGATCTTTCAATTAGGCTCGAGCCTCACAGTGCCTTGAAGTTCCCACGGCAAGCAATTTTCCAAATCTGCTTATCCCCCAATTTTTCCACCGTAATAAGAGAGACACGAGTCTAGGGATGGTATTCTCATCTAATCTACCTCTTTATAAAATAACGGATGTGTGAAGTGTTTAAACTCCGCTCTGGGTGAGTCAGCTCCAGAGTTATGGAAAGCACAGGGAAAGCACAGTTTACACGGTCACCGGACGATCCTTTGACGCTGAGAGGCTGTGAATCTTTTTATCTTAGATGGACGAGTGTGATTCTTGTCGGAAATTGAGACGGCTTTATTGACGGCACGGCCGCCGATCCGGTTGAAAAGGCACCTCCTCGTCTCAGAGCTTGGCTCAACTGATCTCAATTTCCAACAAGAGTACTCCAGTTCATTGTCTACATTTTCCGATTTTTTCTTTTCTTGAATCTCCGCTGTCAGTGCGAAATCAACGCTCGCTGTCATTGGGCTGTCACCAGAAGCGCCGCTCCCACGTAAGTACTGCACCCGAGCAATGCGGCGACCACGCAACATCCTCAAGGTCACTCCGGGCACTGTGGCTACTATCCTCTGGCTCAGCTGAAAATCCAACTGATCTGCATTTCGAACAGGACTACTGCAGCTCATTCGGGAGCAATATGGAAGCCTCGCTCTCAGCTGGCTGTCGTCGCCAAAGCGCCACATCAAATGTTCACGTAAGTACTGCACGCGAACAATGCGCCAAACTTTAACAGCTTAATTCAATTTGTGTCTGGGATATTCTAATTTTTGGCACTAAGGCTCCAACCATTTCCGTTTGTAAACGTTTGTACACGGTTTTAATCGTTTCCGTTTCCCTTTAGTTTGCCTCTGGGTCAAACGGTTTACAAACTGTTTGTACACAGTTTAAATGGTTGAAAATCTTCAACCACGGCGATTCAATACGATTCAAGAGCCACGCTCAGACGTTCCGTACGTTCCGATACAATCCACAACTTCTATTCCTTCTAACACCAGTGATATTCACAATCCCCTACAAACTATGCTCGTTGGTGGCCCTGAAGATCGACAAGAAGTCTTCCAAATCGCAAGCACTAAGGCCTACTTCGCGACACTTTTATTGGCCGTCTCGGGCCCCATAAAAGTGTCGGAAGCATGTAAATTTCGCAACAAAAGTGTCGGAATGTCCGAAAAAGTCCGAAGAAGTGTCGGAACATTAAATGTGCATTTTGACCGCCATAATGTACACATCGTGCCGGCTATTTTGCAATGGATTTTTGCGAATTGATGAAACGGTCGAAATTAATATAGCCCTGGGGCCCAATGTAGCCGGCAAGAGTACATAACTCACCCCTTCTTGCATTGAAGAAATGGGAATATTTGCCGCTTTGAAAGCGGTTGTTGTTGTCAAAGGTTCATTTAGTAGGTTCCTGTTAAGATTCGATTCCCAAGACTTGCTCAAAGTCGCCGATCTGGTAGACGTCGAGAGGATTAGCTATGAATTCAGGGGACAATGCGCTGAACCTCGAAAGGCCGCTGCCCAGAGCGCCGATACCCAGTGATGTGGAAAATCCTCACCACGTGGTTCAACCGTCTCCCTTGTACCCGCGCTCCTACGACTGGACAAGAAAATCTCGGTGCTCTCGGCGGATTTTCGAATATCATGGTCACTCAGAACAAGCGCTGAATTACGTGAAATACTTATGGAGGGAGAAATGGAAGAAAGAAGGCGGTTTCACGATCGAGTTTGCTGAAATTTGGGACGATGGGTACTCCCCCTTAGCAGATATATTACCCGATTATTATGTGGTTTAGTGTAGTTTTCGCGAGGTGTTCCCAACAATGTTCTCATGAAATGCGACTCAAACCCTATTGTCAGTGAGATCTATTTTTCAATGAAAAAAATAGCCGGCTGAAGCCCATTTTTAGCATCAGATACTTCTCCTTGTTGGTATGTAGCCATCCTCACATTTTCACATTTGTTCCAGCATCGACAGCAATGCCTTCTTCTCCCCACCCCAGTTCCGTCGCCGGTCTCCCTGGAGTCTTGCCATCTGAGACGCGGCTCTTGATGTGACGTCAATCCGTGTGTGCGTTTGGCGTGGCTCTGGGGATGTTGTGATTCGGATGCAGTGGAATCTCGGCCAGATACTTATCCTTGCTGGTATGTAGCCACCCCAGTGCCATCCTCACATTCTCACATTTGTTCCAGCATCGACGGCAATACCTTCTCCTCCCCGCCCCAATTCCGTCGCCGGTCTTCCTGGAGCCATGCCATCTGAGACGCGGCTCTTGATGTGACGTTAGTCCGTGTGTGCGTTTGGCGTGGCTCTGGGGATGTTGTGCTTCGGATGCAGTGGAATCTCAGCCAGATACTTCTCCTTGTTGGTATGTAGCCATCCTCACATTCTCACATTTGTTCCAGCATCGACAGCAATGCCTTCTTCTCCCCACCCCAGTTCCGTCGCCGGTCTCCCTGGAGTCTTGCCATCTGAGACGCGGCTCTTGATGTGACGTCAATCCGTGTGTGCATTTGGCGTGGCTCTGGGGATGTTGTGCTTCGGATGCAGTGGAATCTCGGCCAGATACTTATCCTTGCTGGTATGTAGCCACCCCAGTGTCATCCTCACATTCTCACACTTGTTCCAGCATCGACAGCAATGCCTTCCTCTCCCCGCCACAGTTCCGTCGCCGGTCTCCCTGGAGTCTTTCCATCTGAGACGCAGCTCTTGATGTGACGTCAATCCGTGTGTGCGTTTGGCGTGGCTCTGGGGATGTTGTGCTTCGGATGCAGTGGAATCTCGGCCAGATACTTATTCTTGCTGGTATGTAGCCACCCCAGTGCCATCCTCAGGTGCGGTGGGCATGGCACTTCCTTTCGGAGTCCTTGGTATGAGGAATGTATGGGTACAAAGAGGGGAGGCACTTTTCTCAGATAAAAATTCGTTCAGTGGCTCCATGAAATTGTTGACTTTCGATTCAATTTTTGGCCTGCCTCGGTCAATTGTCACAGTGGCAGTCATGCAGTTAGCTAAATTTGTGTATCAGGTAGTGGGCTCTGCCGCAAAGCGCGCTACAAGTGTTATTCAACTGGGGCTTACCTTTATTCACATGTGGCCCGCAGCACTGGCACTCTGACCGTCCCATGGAAATGTATTGAAATTACGCGAAAAAATTGAACCCGAGCCGCCTCCGCTGACATAGGCGGAGATGCTTGCATCATCATACGAACTATCGTATGCGGTTGACCCCGACACTGACTGGTGCGCAACCTTTCGACGACGTGCAAGGGCTTCTGCCCAGGGATTGCCTACTTCCTCAAAATTTTGCGGAGTCTGCTTATGGTAGACTTGTTCAATTGGCAAGGTCCACCCAAAGATTGTTGCTTCTAAAAAGTCAAGGCGTTCATTAAGCTTGACGAGAGCTGCGGTGATTCCATCTGGATCAAAGATATTAATAGGTCAGCGGTTTGGGACATCAGTACGGAGGACGGACCGATGTCAGCGCTTGCTTTCAACTTCCGTTTAGCAACCTTTATCAGTTCAGCTGTGGGCCGTTCACAATCCTCAGAGCGTCTACTGTATGAAAATGTGAATGCCGCTATCGCATTACATATAGCCACTGACCTGCACTGGAGACGCGGTGAATGGGGATCGCATCGAGTCTTCCTCCTCTTGCAGCTTAGGCAGGCCTAAAGGGGGGTCAGACTTCTTCGACATTCTCCAAACATTTGTCTCGCCTTGTTCGGAAGCAAAGCTCCATTGACTTTCGGCATCTTGAGATAACAGCCATGGGGCGGAAACCCGTTCTATATATCTCTTGGCCGGAGCCCGCTTGCCTTTGGGGCCGAGGAACTAATGGCGGCGATGGCATCTGAATGGCACCGAGGAGGGCAGATTCCCGTGCTACTCGGTGGACTGGCCGTCCGTTGGAATGATATGAACAGCGCGCTACACGCATTCGTAGCATAGATCCAAATTGGGAATTCTTGCACTTTGATTGTTTGGCAAAATTCCCAACTCAGCCCGCAAGGAGGCTCCCTAAAACCCGACACCGCGACACACTTTTTAATTCCGACACATGGCAGAATATGCGACACACTCTGTTCGAGTTTCACAAAGCCCGACACACCCTCTCAACATTCTCTGCAACATTCTCTGCAAATCCTTCGTACTTACTTCCAACCCGCCATCGCGATCCTCGTGGTGATGGAATCACAGCAATTCCTTCGGGCGAAATTTGACCGCCGGCAGTATTCGGTTGTTCAGTATGCGGATCGCCTCGTCAAAGTATAGCGGCCAGTTCGCTGGGAGCTCGTCTTTAGTCATCGACCTCCAACCATCCTCACCTACGTCTGGCGCGCACAAACGCGCCAATATATATATTAACAACTTATTGACACCTTCCACCAAACCACCAATCCACGGTGAGTACGCTGAAATGCAGTGAAATTGCACCCCAGGAGCCAATGGACACAATAATATTTCCACCCCGGAAGGGAAGATTTCGCGGGTGGAAGGTAAACAGGCGCGCTGTGAAAGGGAAAGAGCGCGCGGACACTGTGGAAGGGAAGAGTGCGCAGACGCGCTGTGGAAGGGTAAGATCGCACGGGTGCACTGTGGAAAGGGAAGAGCACGTGCACTAGCATATCGTTGGAACATGATCGCGATGCCGCCCCCAGCGGAGCCCTAGTGTCTTTCCCTGGAGGCCATTTTTTTAGCCCATGAAGGTGCATCGTGTCGATCTACACTGCACTTGCGCTTACCTCGCCCAGAACGACTCAAAATCTGCACCGTCAGGTGCCGCCCGCCCGAGCCCCCCTCGCACGCCGTCTGTCCGCTTCCGTTGCTGCAGCGGTACTTCGAGGCACAGCCCCATAACATCGTCCTCTCGCTGGGCCTGAACCGCAAACCTCTGCGTTTCCCTCTTCACATCTTTTACTCGGCTACCGCCTTCGCGAGAGGATCGCCTATCAATCGTTCGATTTACTACATAGCTTCGGGAGCCGCGCAAAAACCGTGGTATGGCAACACCATTGTGCTCAAATTTAACGGTGCTCGCCGCCAAGGATATACGGATGCTGGCTCAAACGACCTCCCGGCTTTGTCGGCGTATTTCCTTTCCCTTTCCGATCAGGCACACAGCCATGTAAGTTCAAAGATTTGAATTATTTCTAGCTAAAACGGACAGGTCGGAATCTGCGAGGATTGGGTACGGACAATGCTGTATAATGCCTGGCCTAAGGAATTTCCAACCGGATCAACCGTTACAGCCCTCGATGATTTGGCTACGAGAATCTTCGGAACTGTCGATTGGGGAGCGGGAACGGCAAAATGTACCCAGTGCAATCACATTGAAACCTCCGAGACCGGCTTCTGTGGGGCCCAGACGATAGTGTATGAAAAACACTTGCACTCACAGTTCAAGTTCAATTATGGCATATCCAACTGGCTAACATCCAGGAAAACGTACAAAGCAAACAAGGTCTACATGTCATGTGGTAATGGATTAGTAGTAACGACTACACTTGAGAAATTCCCGCCCTGTTTCTATCTGTTGTTGTCAGACTAAACGATTTCAATAGATCCTGCTGTGACTTTGAATGTAGTTGGGATGAAAGTGAAATATACAATATACAGTGGCAATTTTGCACTTCACATGTAGGATTGTTAAGCTCAACGGGTCAGTGTGGTATCACGATGGGATAGAAACTGGGAATCGATCAGAAGCAGAAGGATTGATTCACAAATTGGACAATAAATTCCTCAATTCCAGTACCCGAGGGGACATTACGAAGAAGGCAGCTGGTGTAATTTATGCACTGGAAGATGAGTAGTTTTTTTTTCAGGCTGGGAGCGTCCTGAACCGAGATGCGCACGGTACTTGGGGAAATGAGAATAAATCGACATAAGTACGAAGTTCTGCCGAGCTTTGCTATGGCCCCATCCCCCAAGTTATATTTTGAAACGAATGGCTTGGTTTGGTCGCGGGAAGCTCAGGGCGGTGGTTTGATCCAACAAAGCTTAAATTTGTTAACTATTGCCTTATCCCCGCCGAACTCGACGGAGATAATTTGTAAGCCAGAATCTGGCAGAGCGCATCCCATTTTGAAACCCAGACGTATAGACTTTTAAACGCGTGACCCTATTGCCCTCACCACAATTCTTTGCATTTTTAAACACCTTCAATTCCAGTGTCGTCCCAGAGCCATTTTTTGAGGCGTTGACCCCCGATGGTTGACTATTCCGGTCATTTTCTGCTATTCAGATTCTCCTCGGAAGCATTATTGACCTCTCCAGCGGCCATCAGTGGTTTAAATTTTCAAACGCATGACCCTATTGCATTCGTCACACTCTTTCAAACACTTCCAATTCCTGCGCTGTCCCAGAGCCATTTTTTGAGGCGTCAACACGCAATAGATAGTCCCTGACCGTTCTAGTCATTTTCAGCTATTCAAATTCCTCTCGGATGTATTATTAACCTCTCCTGCGGCCAATCAGGGCTTCACATTTTTAAACGCGTGACCCTATTGCCCTCGCCACAATCCTTTGCCTTTTCAAACACTTTCAATTCCAGCGCCATCCCCGGGCCATTTTTTGAGGCATCGACCCGCAATGTTTCTGCATTTTACCTCTTCCCGGTGTAGAAGAGGAATGAGTGCTCATTTTCTGGTTGATTCATAGTCCGGCTGGGTGAATGCATCCTCCAACATGCGAACAGAAAATTTAACTCCCGGTGTGCAGCAATGCAACAAGAAGCAGCACACATCGGACATGCCACCTCTCATGCAGCTGTTGCTGTGTTGTATCCAACACCTCCGGAGTTTGTCGTCCAGGGTCGATTGGTTCTACTCCGGGGTCATTGGGGTCATGGTGAGCCCCAGCAACGTCCTCAACCAGAGGTATATTCGATGCTCTGTGGATGCCAGTCAGAAAGCAAGTGATCTGACACAAGTTTCCATACTGTGCAGGGTGACTCGGATCCGCATGATATTCGACTGCGGGTTCGACCGATGACCTGATCATTGTCAGAAAACAAAGTGGAACATCAGCTTTCAAGGTACATACGGTGCATCACTTGATCCAACCCCGAGGATGGATGTAGTTCTCACAGAGGAGTGACCACGACCCGAATGAGCAGCTGGGAGTCCTGGGTATGATGCATGTCCCCCACGTCCAGAATATGTGGGCAAATTTTGTGAGTGTCGGGAGGAGTATCCTCGACTTCTGGAGTTGGACTGTCCTCTTGGTATCATCTCAGTAGGGGAGGCGACTCCAAGTTGTTGCGAACAGGGGGAGGGGGTAAGATAGAAAAGATGAATGGGAATGTTAGCTGCAAAGGACGACAGGTATTTAACAGCAGCACAATTTCACCGAGATCAGCCTACTAACATGATATTTTTGCTGCAGCCAATGACGCCTAAACATCGTAAAAACTCGAGGAATACCATATAAACCACCAATCGGATTTGGCATATTTCTTCCTCAGCCAGTGATGCCTGAATCCCGGGGTAATACCAAATAAACCACCAGTCAGGCTCGTTTTTCCACACCTAGATCCTGTATGACCTCCGGGGTAATACCGAATGAACCGCTAGTCATTGCGGCAGCAAGTGACGCCTAAATGCTGGAGGAATCCCGGGATAATATAAAATCAACCAGTTAGATTATCAGCAAAACGGATGATATCCGGCTGCACTGTGGATGTATGGATTCTCAAAAGCCTCGTACTTCGGAAAAACCCTGGCTTGGTCTCTGTCCTATATATCCAAGTGAGCCGACGGTAATGAAATCTGTGGTGGCAGATGATCAGGATCCATTCAACAAATCCTCGTGCCATCGACAGATGGAAGCGGGGGTAAGTCAGATCAAAGAACAGCTTTTGCTGTGGCCCCTCCTGTTCTTGGTACTGTCTAATTCGCCATGTATGCGCGCGCCTTCATCGCTCGTTCAATTTGGCATCGTACTTCCGAAATTGATCGGCCCTCTCGGCCGAAGTTCACGTAACAGGCCGATAGTAAGTTCACGCTGCGTTTTTTTCAACGCCGCCATCTACGATAACCCAAAGACACATCTGCGACGGTTCCAAAGGGAGTAAATACCATATTTTGATTCTGTGGAGGTGGCTACACAGACCTTCTATGACCTACACTGACCTACGCTGACCTACACTCACATAAGCTGACCTACACTGGCCTGCGCAGAGCTAAATAGAGCCTGTCCAGCGAACTACACAGACCCATCTGTGAAGCTCTGCGTAGGTATCTGAGCTAAGCCTCTGTGCAGGAGGGAGCTGAACGCAGTGTCTGGCTCACCTGCCTTGAGTAACAGGTGCTCTGTGGTAAAATGGTGCTGCGCAACTTGTAAGTAACCCAATAGGGAAGGTATTCAGAGTGTGCGGGTGGATTGCTGTCCCAACTGGAAACAGTGTGTTTAAATGTGCCATGGGAAGTGAATAGATTATTAGATAGTGTGGACTGAGTCCACCTGCTCTGGATTCATAATAGGTCTGGAACTTGACTCACGGTGATCAGAAATGGCTGTGAAAGTTCAGTTTCAGCTATTTCAAATTTATTAGTGCAGGCAGTTAGGGCTCGCTGCATCGGCTCTTGGAAAGTAGAGTTATATGCCCGCAAAAAATACGGTCGGCGGCGGATGCCGGCGACCTTCGATGGTCGTTGATGGGCGACGGTCACCAGAAACAGCTGATGTGGCTCGGCAATATCTGCGAGCCGCCATGCCGGTGGAATTAGGCGGTTGTCGAAGGACCCCTGATAATACCTTTGAACCCTAGGGCCTGTGCCGGACAAAAGTTTGACATTTTGGCTCGAAAACCTAGGTTCTGGCCGGACAAAAACTGGGGTTTGAGGCCGGACAACCTAGGTCCTGTCCGGACAAAAAACTTGGGGTCTTTTCAACGTTTGGATCGATGTCTGGGCGAAAGTTTTCATCAAATTCAGCTGGAAACAATTTCTTCACCTCAAATTCAGGTTCGACACGTGTGTCTTCCGCATAGAAGAGTAGAAAAGATATACGAGGAAATTTAGGCAATTTTTGGGTCGCAAGAGCGGAAAATTACCCTTTTTGGAAGCCTGGGCTAGGTCCTGTCCGGACAAAAAACAATGTGATCTCGAGGAAATCTGTCCGGACAAAAATCGAGGAATTTCAGGATTTCGGGCCCTAGCCTCCAAAGAGATTGTCAGGGGTCCTGTTGTCGAGGTCGGCCCTTTCGGCGGCACTGGAGGTTGATGATTGTGTGGTGGTTGTCAACGGCTACAGCCGCGGACCACCGGCCCGGTTCACTCCATTCCTTGCGGGCAGTTTAGGCCTGCAGTCAGCTCAAATACGTAAAGGAGTGTATGACTCACAGAAAATGAGGTAAAATATTCCCATAAATGGAAATCACAGCATTTAATCTAAACTTATACATACGGTAATCTTTCCAACACAAATCAACTACGTCAGTATCAAAAATCGACCTGGGTTGGCGGGGAAAACATGACTAAATAACGAGCTTAAAATAAATTTTAAGACTCGTAATTGAGTGAATGACAGCGTGGGACTGACGCTTGCTGTCAGCACATGTCATTATCACGTGCATCGGCCAACCAACTTTCCCACCTTGTTCCCACGTCGAAAAACCCCCCACAACATGTCCGCTTCATCCGCCGCCGCCGCCTCGAAAACTACCCCAGCTAAGAACGCCGCGCCTTCCCCTCGCACTTCTATCTCCACGTCTGCCTCCATAGGCGCCACCGCCGCCTGTCCCAAAGTAAGAGCTACCAACAAGCCCACCGTGACCGCTCACCCTTCGTGGAGGGAAATCATCAAGGTTCGTTCAATGGTGAATCCATACCCTCAGCTTCTAACATTCTTTCAGGAGTGCATTGCTACCTCCGATGCGCCCACTCGCCAGGGCGTCTCCCGCCACGCCATCAAAAAGGTTTGTGGTGTTCGCTGACATCTTCTTTGTTGTTCACTGTCGTCGGTCACCAGTTTGCGGCGGACAAATACAAGCTGAACACCCCCGCAGATCTGTCGCACCTCAAACGCGCGATCATAGTTGGGGTCGATGGCGGCTTCTTTCGTGCAGCCGAAGGTGTGTCGTGGTTCTATTCAACTCATCCATTCTTTCCAACTCGACAGGGTCCCTCTGGCTGCGTGAAACTTGCCTCGAAGGTACGCACGAAGTCGAACTTGAAAGAGGTATATATGGGTCTCCACGTTTCATGTCTTCACTTCACTGTTGCACACAGAACTCTAAGCCGCATGCGACCACCGCTGAGTCCAATGCGAAGACTGCCTTGAAGCCCGTTTTAAAGCCCACCTCCAACGCCAAGGCTTCAGCTCCCGAGACCCCGCGAAGTTGGCGAGAGATGCCCCCCCTAAACATGCACTGGCGGGGATATCCCAGGCGCTGAAGAACGGCCCCTTGAACGTTTGTCCGCCTCGTCTCTGCGTCCCACAATCTACTGACAACGCCCCCCCCCCCCCCCCCCCCCAGGACGTCATCGGCATGTAAGGCCGTATCCGCTGTTACAGTTAAGTACGGCGCGTTGAAGAACATTTTGCTCTGTTTTTTTTTTGTGTACAATTCCCATGTTGTTGACTGTTTTGCACCCTATTTTATTTTCTTCCTCTCTCTCCTTACTGTACCCGGCGTGTATGGTGTATGGTAGCAACGTAATGCGTAACGCGTCCTCAAAATCGTTGCTTAATTTTGGCAAAATAAAGCGTAACGCTGGGCTCGTTGCTAACTTGTAGGCTATTCAAAAAATCGATTTTTTTTTGGTGTAAATTGACTGAAAATATGTTTTTTTTTCTCGCCCGCACTAGATTCTACATCTGCGAAGCTTCTCCAACTAATCTTCGGCTCTCCAAGGCACTCCTTCGTCATTGTATGCCCAGATATTCCCCTGTAGCTTTTGTTGAGGTGGCATGTTGCAGTGAGAGTGGAGAAATTAATTTTGTTTCTTGTAATCACCCTCTTTTTAAAATTACGGGTGTCCGAAGCCTTTTCAAACTCCGCACCCGCAAAATCCCGATCATCTTCTAACCTCTTTCGTTCATCTCTCACTTTGCTCTTAGGCTGTTGGTGTTCAGTAAGGAGTATATCCGCCCTTCTCATCAATTACCAAGATTTTCAAGACTTTGAAGGATGTAATATGGAATAGGATTTATAGTTCGCCGCTTCCAGTTGGTACTGAGGTGTAAGTAGTAAATGACGATGTGTTTCATCGATTCATGCGGGCTTCGTCGACATAGCCGATAACAACATCGACTTCACTAGCTTGCGGACTGTTAAATAATCGGATATATTTCGCCAGTTTTACATGGAGATTGCGAATCGTGCGCTCTTGGGCTTTGTATAGGTGTTTATGGCGATAAAACTAGCTATTTTTCCTGTACCGAAGTCTCATAACATATCCTTCCTTCTGCCAGTTCCTCCGTCGCTTGACAAGCGCCCCGAGCATCATCGGCTTGGATACCCGACATAGCCTGTCCGCCCCTAAACACAATTTATATTCAGGTCATAGCTTTGCGCACTCACATCTTGTTAATACCCATGTCAGTTTCCGTTGACCTTGGTGACACGCGAATGAAGAAAGGTTGGCCCAGGATGTGGACAGGCGGGAAGGCCCCTCGGAAGTGAGTCAACCTTTTGTGTCGCGGTTGAACTTGTACCTGACTCGACAGACCAGAGTTCCTTGCAGACGAGGCGGAGGAAGCGGATGAGGTGGAGGGAGGTTCAGAAGAGGAAGATGAAAATCAGGACGAGTATGAAGAAGACTTCATAGATGATCGCTGCGGCGACGAATGGTGAGCATCGCTTGACTGGATCGCCGCTTGTATTCGCTGCTGAAAAGTTGGCTTGCAGGGAGACAATTGCGTGGTCTCGTACCGCCAGCCCAGTAGACCAAGATAGTGTGATGCTGCACCTTCGTCTGGCTCCAAGAGTAGGAGGCTGCCAGAGCCCTCGTGAGTTGATTGTACAGTGCTACCGATGGTTGCTCACTACAAACAATGATCCAGAACACCGTTAACCACAGGGAGTCGTGCCAGGGCCAGTGCGAAATCTGATTCAAAATGCCATTCCGAGGCATGTGGTTCAAAATGCGAATTAAACCATTCAATAGTGTTCAAAATGGCATTACAAGGCATGTGATTCAAAATGCCATTCCGGGGCATGTGGTTCAAAATGTGAATTAAACTATTCAATAGTTCTGCTCTGTAACCATGCCTAGAGCTACTAACCATAAAAAGGCCCAGCAAAATAACCTCCAGAAGGCCCGAGACTCTCATAAAGTCACTGTGGAAGAGGGCTGAGCTTCTCTTTGATGGAGCGCGCCCCGGTTAGGGAATAAGTCACGTGATCGTGTCTCGGGACACGGTATGCTCCTGTTTGATCTCTCGATTACTTCCCGGCTAACGCTGGTCATCAGTAAAACTACACATTTGGCTTTGGAGTCTTTCAGCTTTGGGACTCGTCTTTGAAAATCTTTGTCTTTGAAACCTCAGCTTTTGGAGTCAAAACTTGAGGTGAGCATTCAATTGGAAAGTGGTTTGGAAGTGACACAAAATAGAGAGGTTGCGCAAAGCCGCATGCGGCTTTTTTGGTGCGCAAACTCACCGCCTGCGGCTTTTTTCTTTCTTTGCTCTGGTGGTCAAAAGAGGCTATTTGAGAGTCCCAGTGATGCTGCAGAGCAAAAAAAGGATATTGCCGTGTGCGGCTTTGAAAGCTGCATGCGGCTTTTGCGCAACCTCTCTAATAAGCCCCCCAACAAAACAAAGTGACTTCAATATGTACCCCCGAAATGGGTGTGATCTTCCGGTGGTCCTCCAGGTGACCTGGACTCGGTGTGCCATCCACCCTCGAACAACTGGATCAAGAAGAGTGCCGGATGCGTCCACATGGTGCGGTGCCTAATCACACCACACACACTGATTCACCGATTATGTCATGTCGTGACCCTTTACTTCCATGGACTGTAAGTACTGCTTGGACTGATTCCCACCACTGCAGAGGTCAGCGCCAACAATGCCGTAAGGTACAGGTGCCTATAGGGAACCCTATATAACTTCCAAACAGAGACCTCAACACCTCACTTGTTCGACAACTCTGTATCTAATTGAAATTCAGTTTTTGTGCCCCTTCTCAAAGAACCATTTAACTCACGGGAACTCTCATGGAGTTATTGGCTAAACAAATGTTCCTGCTCTTTCCACTCCCAAACAGCACCCTATCATCTGCGCCATTTGCTATGTGGAACATAACAATAGATTTATGTCCCTGTGCTGGTGCAATATGCAGTGCTGTTCCATCCTCTCCCGTCCCGAGTGATCTGTCGAGTTGCGATCGGTCAACCAGGTATAGCCATCTTTCATGTCAAGAGCAAAATTGGTGTTAATGATTGTTGCCGATGTCAAAGAATTCAGAAGGTGGGTATCTCCTGTATCCTTAACACGGGCGTGGCGAAATTTTGGAAGAAACTCGGTCCCTAAGGAATGGTCACTTTGTGGAAGCATGTAAATTAAGATGTGCACAGTCTTTTGTTGCCAAAATGGTGTCTCGGAACACCGTAGGTTTGATATGATTGAAAGACATTGTGTGTGAATATATTTGTGTGACGGTTTCTATTTTTGCTCTTCCTTTGATATTGGAAGCAGATATGATGTCAGGGCTTGATAATGCGATATCATAACGCAATTGCTGCTCCGAAAATTGACGATACATACATCATGGCGGAGTCGTGCTTCAATGACATGGATTATTGTCTCATCAATTACGTATTAATTGTGGATCCCATACCCAGAGTTGATTTCGTGGTATCCTTCACACCACAATTGAATGTGGATGGAGCAGAAACATGATGAAATAGCTCCACATTGGTCATCTATGATATCATATCACCTTCTGTTTCTGTTATTTATACTCTTGATATTCCCGCATCCCGTCCAGAAATTTCCATAATTTTTGTTATTATGGCACCGAAGACTCGTGCTACTGCTGAGAAGCACAAGTTGATCCATCACTTCTGGTTTAAACCCTCTCTGATCACCCTTGACATTAGGATCGATTCTGACGATGATACTCCTCACTCAGACACAAAGCGTGTACACCTTTCTGACTCCCGCGAATCCTCCGCTACGGCAGACTCTAATCTCAACAATGTTAGTCAATTTGCATTGAAATAAAATGCAGGATCTTCACTGACCTATGCCAGGCTTCGACTAATGCTGCTCCATCTGTGCTTGGACAGCCTACCCCAGTGGATACTCTTTCGTGCGTACAATGTTCGTTTTATTTCGTGAAATGCATCTGATTATTATTTCCATCCAAGGCTTAATCCACTCAACTCCTTTGAGATTACTGCCGATTCTGCAGCCTTGCATGAACTTCTCATGCCGGCTGTGTATGAGTGGATCACCAACTACGAAATAGCGATAGGTGTTGATTTCCAACTGGAAAATCTCGCCATAGCGAATCCAGCTGACTATGAGCTGCGGGGTAACATTGTATTCCGTAAGGGAGGCAATAAAGCAGCCAGATTCTTCATCATCGGCTGCGTCACTGACCAGTCCACCTTGTGTTACCGACTCATCAATAAATGTCACTCAGTCAACATCATTCCCTCTATTGTGGGTTGGGGTCGGGCTACAGGGGTGATTCAAGAGCTTTTGGGTGATGTCTCCGCGTATATCTTTCGTGGTGGACTGTCTTTTTCCACCATGGGAGAAAATAGACCCAGTAAGTGAATCCGAATTACTTTGTCTTGTTTTAGCTCATTGTAGTCTACTCAGGTGGCATTCCGACTTCAGCCTCCCCAAAGAAGCGGGCGTCAACTAGCAAAGGCATGTATCACTTCTTCAATATCATTAAAGTTCTCATTTGTACCCAGTGCCAGCAAATATCCCTGTCTCGCGAAAGAAAGATGACAGCATTCAGTGGGACACTTTTGCGGCTCGTACACCTGATAAGCCAGGTACACCTCATTATTTCTTACTGAACACGCTGATGTTTATCATTCTTTATCAGTTCCTGTCTATGACACATGTTCTGTGGACTTTGACATTAAGAATTTCCAATGTTTGCCAAAATACGATGGAGAATTGGATTCTGGAATGGTTGTCATGGTCATCTTTACCCTTGGACGCTATTCCGTTGCAGAGGGTGAGAAGTTGTCGCTCAACGTGCAGGCTGCTGTGGCCATGCACAATGCAGTGCCCGAAGAGGACCGCCCTTCTGAGACCATCATTGATGCGAAATTTCCGCTTCCTGTCAATTAAAGCGGATGTGTAACAAATATGTACTTGAATTGAACTATGCACTTGAAGAGATCAAATCCAGGAAACATACTGAGCATTTGATGAGTCGATTACCATCGAGTTTTAACGTCGAGAATAAGCATGAGAACCATGGAGTCGCTGGTCTTCGTGTCCGGAGGATCCTCGTTCTTTTCTGCATAAGCGGCCCGTACTTCTTTTTCCCAGATCTGCCGACGCTGCGGAGTGGACCTGACGTGACGCACTATTTTCCGCAGCTAAGCAATATTTAGTTCTTTTCCCTGCGATGCGAGTGAGTCAGACCTTGAAAACAGCCTGCGCGACTGTGCCATGTGCAGGTGGGGATGCATCGTCGGCAGCATCATCGGCCCGAGCTGCTTCGTTCTCGCTGTCCTATCCAACTTCCAAGTACTTAAGTGGTGTCCGATCTTCTCGTAAGACGGGCAACCGTATGAGTCAGAAGGAGTAAGGTGAGTCAGAAAGAATAAGACACACTAGAAAATGACAAATTTCACCTAGTAGAGTGAATTTGTAACTAAACTTTTTCGATTCGCTGCTGATCTAAACGTGTTTGTAAGTTTTACGTGCGGGAATCCGAATCCTCGCTGCAACGCCTGTACAATTTTCTTCTTTTTCTTGAGAAAAAAGAACACGAAAGCCCCACCGTTTGAAATTAATGGAGCCGCGAGGGTACTCCCTAGCGCATTCCTTCAACCCGCAGGAACCCATGAGAATGGCCGGTTAGAACCCTCTGATACATGCTACCAACAATTCCATCAGTGTGGCAAATATAATATATCAAAGGCTGTAGTCGTCATCAGAGTTATGCCCCTTGTTCGGGTAGACTCGCAAGCCAGTCGACGTCCACTCGGTTACAAGACAAAGCGGGTGGGAACGGCAACGGATTAGGATAGAGAACAAATAGCTACAACATCGGAGCAAATAATGATGGGACGTCAAACAACAGGTAACCTTGTGGACGGACTGGGCCCGCATGTCGCCTGTTTCAGTGATGGATTTCCGCCCCGCCATTTCAGGCCCTCGACTTAGAACAAACGCGCTGAATACCTTACAAAATAGTCTCAAAGTACCTTAGGCAAAGATGGATAACTTTGGATTCTCTATCCATTGACAACAACATGTTTTTTGGATGGCAAAAAAATGAAGGGGGTGTCAATGGATAGAGAATGAAAAGTTATCCATCTTTGCCTCAGACGCCCCCTGGCTCTGCTGCGTAGTTCGTGAGTTGCAAAAATGTTGTTTCCATTTTATTTCTAAGTCAAGCGTCTGAAATGGCGGAGAGATCTGCCATCTGCCAAACAGGCGACACGGGGGCCCAGCCTGTCCCGGTGAATGCCTGAGTTTACGATGGCATCAATTTCACCGGGCCGGGCTGGTTTCACGAGCCTATTGTTCGGGGCACCCGAACATCCAGGAAATATCAACTCTGATAAATAAAGGCATACACGGACACAGAAACCCAATCTCTCAGTGCAGTGTAAACGACGCTTGCCTTATGCGGGGTGAGCCTGACTTCGAGTACTTCGAGGAGGAGTCCACACTGGATGCGTCTTAAGTACTCGGTGATCGGGTGATGGTCGGACCGGGAGCCTTAGTCAGTTTGATGCGCCATCAATTTAATTCGGCAGTCAACGGCGGCGGGGTGCTCGATGTTTTTAAGGCTTCGGATATGGATGGCAAGCTGAGGGATGAAGTCTAATTTGTTCAGATATCTTACAGGACTCATAAGGTAGGCGTCAGTCACTCACAACGAGCGATCACATGACATTGTCACGTCACAGTCACGCGGCAAAAATTTCGAGAGCTCAGACCAACATGCTGGAAATCAGCCAAATTTGATGTTTTGGAGGTTCAATTTTTTTTTTGGAACATGATGTCACCAAGCTTGCTCAGAATTGAAATATTTGAGTACTTCCACAGACTGGTACACCAAACAGAATATAGTGCATCATTGTTATTCCTCAGTAGGCAGCAACTTAACAGTATGATCTTGTTCTGTTCCAGCAACATTGCCTTATATGGTGCGTGAGAATCTTACCTAAGCGGCAAAATTTACGATGTCCAGAACCCAAATCATCTCCAATCAACAAAACAAACATTTCTGCACCTCAAAAAAAAATGGGTTAGAAAATCTTGTACTCCTCCATGAATAATGAATATTTTGAAAATCCGAAACTGAGGATGTCTCCACAGGACCCAAATACACCATTTCTCGGCTTTACTTTGTGTCTAAATATTTTGTGGCCAGAGCTTTGTCGCTGTCACGCTTTGGTCATGTGACCGCTCGTTGTGAGTGACTGACGCCTACCTTATGTTTTTTCCACCAGTGTTGGAACTTGAGGGGTGTGACGCGTGACCCATTTTACCTATTCGACATTTCAGCAGCCGCCGATTTTTTGCGTGGCACCTCGAAAATTTCGGCATTTGAACCGGAAATTTTGCCTTTTTTGCCTTTTTTTTTTTTTTTTGAGGCAATTTGGGGCCTGTGTGACCACTTGGAGGTTCGACAGAGGCCCGAGTGACACGTGACATCGACCAAAGTTCGTGATCGACAGGGGGGTGCGTGACGCGTGACTGCCGATTTGAACGAAATTGTACAGCATCCGGAAAACATGAAGTTGCATTCGCACCTCAGGACATTGCACCAAAATAGTTATCTACATGTTTGAGTTGTCTTTGTTCTCTAGAAAGGTGTTCAATTGGCCCTGAAAGCTGTCTTCCTCAGTAGTCAGTTGCTCGCAATTCACCACCAAGTAGCAAGTCAACCTCAATCAAGGATGTAGTTGGAGCAACATGCAAAAGGCAGTTATGTACTTCTAAAAAGTGGGGGTTGTCTTCTTTCTGAGTTGGGCTTATAGAAGTTGAGAGGATGAAAGCTGTAGTTGTGGCTTGCAAATGTGTCAAAAAAAGAAGTTGAATATTCATTTGCTGCAAGTTGCACCTGATTTGTTGTCTAAGAAGACCGAAGTTGTCCAAATACTTTTGGTACAGTATGTGTGCCATAATGTATGGCACAAATACTGTGCAAAAAGTATTTTAATGCAACTCACACTCTGACGCGGCACTGACGCGCATTGACACGGCGGTGGCTGTGTTTTGCCGCGCCAGTGCCGCGCCATGTTTCCTTCTTTCCACACGCCATCTCAGCCCTCAATTTCATCTAGGATGAGGTTTATAAATCTAAATACATGGTCTGGATCCAAAAAACAGTTTATAATAGTTTGTAATACAAGTTTGAGAATAGTATCCCAATTTATGACTAGAATGTGTATTCTGTTGGATTTGCAGCCCCAAACCCGTAAGCATGTGGCAAAACAATTTGTCTGTATCAGGTAAAGTTGCAATTCTTTTCAGTAACTTATTGTATAGTTCCCTGACATGCAACTGCACTAAGTATTCCATTTTAAAGGCAGGGACCCTGCAATTCAATGTTTAATGACCTCACTTGTCTTCCTCACATGTTTTCCATCACCAAAATCGAATTTTCCTGCTCTAGATAATTGTGGACTGCTGGCACTGGCGAGCCGCAAGTGGAGCGATATTCATCGCTTCATGCGCGTTGGAAAACCCCGGCAATTCTGAGTCGGTTTTCCCTCAAAACCTTCGAGCAGTGTACAATTTTGAGGGAGTTATGACACTTTTCAAAATGCGGGCCATTGTTTGCATTTGTATTGCCCTAAGTCACGCTTTCCAAAATGCCGGCCAGTTGAATGGACTTCAATTGCCCCGGGTCACGCGTTTCAAACTGTGGGCCATTTGAATGGACCCTGGGTCACACGTTTCAAAATGTGGGCCATTGTTTATGCTGTAGAAAAGGCAATCATGACTTCGGGAGGAATCTGAGCATATGGCAATGTTCACAGAGGTTAGGGCTATCCCCTGGCGATCTGAGCGCCTCAAAAAAAAAGCGATCTGGGACTGCGCTGGAACTGAAAAAGTCGAAAAGCGAGTGATCACGCGTTTCGAAATGCCGGCCATTTGAATGCACTTGTATTGCCCCAAGTCACGCTTTTCAAAATGCCGGCCAGTTGAATGGACTTCAATTACCCCAGGTCATGCTTTTCAAAATGCGACTTCTCGAGTCGACTTGATTTGAAGTTCGACTCGACTCGACTCGACTTCGCTTAGTGAAGTCACTTGGAGTGACTTCAAGTCGACTCGAGTTGGCCAAGTCGACAAAAAGATAGGGCGCAAATTCTGTGTCACCCCATAGCACCCGCACACATTCGAGTATGTCCCGAGAGTACAGATGAAAGACCTCCCCGTTCACGACGACCTCGGATCGAGTAAACTTAGGGCGACCTGGGAGTTTCTCGTCGATAATTTTATTTAGTTGGACTGAATTCCCGTACGAAAGGCCAAGTGATTTGCGCATCTGGACAGGAGCATGAGTATCAGTAAAATTAAGACTGAGGGTTTAGGTGAACATACCCCATCGAGGTTCAGCAAATCACTGAATGCTGTCGACCCCGCACCACGGAGTTTGGCCCATTTCGCCACTTCCCAATCCATTTTCGAAGTAAATGGTGCATAGGGATTTTCGTTTGTGGAGTCGGCAAGAGAAGACCTGTATAATTCCTCGGCAGATTTTTGCGTTGTTGAAATGGTTTTTCCAGCACGGCCACCAGGATAGTGCTCGACGATAGGCTTATGGTGGAAGCGATCCTCGGCGGCTTTCCGTGTTGCCTTCGATGGCGCTGCAATAGTGGGCATATTTTCGGACCGCTGCTCAGGTGTCGGCATGGGGATATCCTCATCGACCCGATCCACTGCCCGCAGGGGCTCATACTGGTTTGGGAGGTCCACCGCATCGTCATCTCCCTCGTCATCCACATCACCGCCCGCTCCCGTTGTATTTTCCTCTTCATCGTCGGAATCCAAGTGTCCGAAGTCCTCGGGGGTGTAGTCTGCAGCATCGCCAAAGTAATCGCCCTCGAACGCAGCATTCCCGCTCGGAAACCCATTATCGATCGTGTCACCAAACTGTGCCTGGTCGGCTATTGGGACAGATTCCTCGTCATTGAGGCCACCAGCATTGGCGCACTCAAAAATTTCCCGGCACGTAGGATTGAGACTCTTTCGTAGATGCAGAGTGTAGCCTTTACCCTTGTACTCGATATTGCAGCCAAGACATAGCACCATGGTGGAGGGCAAGTCGTGTATTCAGGAACTGCTGACAACGGACTCTATACCAATGCGGCGTAAAATGACCGAAGGATGACCGCAAAGTTTGCCGACTTGTGCCAAGTGGCGTATCTGGAAATGCGAAACAAAACATGACCCTCAGAAATTTTCACTCTTAACGACATCGCACCACACTTACATTTATTCCCTCTTTTTCCTTCCCCCACTTCCCCACGCCAACAACTCTCTTTGACTTCCTTAATCTCATTCAAACAATGGCTGAATTCACTCCTGCCCAGAAGAGCGCGATCACGCGTTCTGCCAAGGCGCAAAAACAGCGCCTAGACGACATTGCCTTTGTCTCCAAGAACTGTGAGTATTTTCCGTATTCAAGGTTTTGGATACCGGGTCACCGACTTGTTTCTTCAGTACCTCCACGTAAAGCAAAGCAGACGGCAAAAAAGAATGCCAGTATGTCGTATAACCCTTGGAAGTGGATGAAACTTGATAGTCACTAGTCTGGACCGGGGATCTGCCAGCATCCCGCAAGAGAGCATCGTCGACAGCCCAAGCGTCTCAAGTCACCAAGAAAGTCCGCGGCGGCGATACAGGCGAGTGATTTTCCGGTCCCTTGAAGCCTGCAGAAGCTAACGTGATGTTCCATGTGCAGTTGAGAGCGACGAGGAAGAGCCTGAGCCAAAAGCCAAGTCCAAGGCAAAGGCGTCCACCGCGAGAAGTAAGTCGGCTGGATAAGAACGCAAGTCATATCGTGACATAACATTGTGACAGAATATGTTCCTGCTCCCACCACCATCGACACGGACGAGTCTGAGCCCGAGGCCACCAAGAAAGCAGGTGTGTTCATTATTTCTTCGTCCATGTTACGATTGACTGGCATTAGTTCGTATCGACTTTACTAAGCTCCCTTTGTCAGTCAAAGCCAAGTCTAAAGCTGCCGCTGCCAACTTGAACACAGTTAAGACGAAGGTTGTGAAAGCTCCTTCTGCCGCAGGTGTGTACTCTCTCATGTCAAATGCTACCCATTAATCTTTCGCACCAGTTGCTTCCAAGGTCACTGCGTCAAGCCGCAAGCCGGTTAAAATGGTTGCAGAATCTGCTTCCGAAGAGGAAGAAGAGAGCGCCGGTGACAACTCGGACGACGCGGACGATGCCGATAAAAGCGATGATAGTGAGGCCGAGAACGACGATGACGATGGCCCGGACCGGGATGAATTCATCCAGGAGGTAAGCTTCTTTGTTTGCTCTTTATTTCGAAATTGTCCGACAATCAAAACAGGTTCCTCGGGTAATTACCGGCACTGGGGGCCGCACCAGTGACGATCTCAAGGACGTAGATTCGGGCTCCGAGACTGGTGAGATTGACGAAGCTGTGAGGAGTTTCCTTGTTTTATTGTTATACTTGCTGAGCATTCCATCATTAGCCGCTCAAGAATTCCGGAAAGGGGGCCAAGGTTTGTCGTGTCACTCTCATATCTAAAGATCATCGGTTCTGATTGTGCCCATCAGAATGTGCCCGCTCCGGAGGAGCTTTTCGAGTCCGAGGAAGATGAAGATGATGCAGTGCGTTTTCGCTTCCGTGTGCTCACTCAATTAATTACTGAATCATGATGATGTAGATGCCGGCAGCACCACCGAGGCGGTTCGCCAAGCCCCATCATATGCGCGATGACAGTGACATCGCCATGCACGAAGCCATTGCTGACGCGCTTGTGTCTGTTCCTCGCCGCGCTCACAGTCGCCGGTCATCCACCGGCTCCGGCTGGTCCTCTGGAAACGACCTCGTCATTCCGGAGAGTGAACCCGACAGTAATGCCGCCTCCGAACCCGAAGTTCCCGCACCGCGTGTAAGTTCCGTTCTATTTCATTGGATTCCACGCAACCCCTGATGTCGTGTCAGCCTGCAAAGAAGGTCACCGCTGCACGCCAAAGGAAGGCCGATTAGAGGTACAGCTTATTTTCTTTGTCTTGCTCTGACTTGAGCTGTATTTCAGCGGCCCGAGGTGCGCCCGGCCCCGGCTCCACCTCTTGCGGCCAACAGGAATTTGGCTGCCGACACCTCTGAGGCCACCCGTGCTGAGTCTACCTGGCATGTATCTACACGGCTCGCCCTTCCTGCCCCCAACAAGGCTATTGGTCTTACGGCTCAGACGCCGGAGGTTCAGCTCGTCTGCCGCGGCACTATGGATGAGATCAAGATCTCGCTTTTCTTCACCGAGTTCTTCCCCGTTCTGGCCGCTCGTGCCGGATTCGTTAGGCCAATTATGATCACTGTTGCCGAACGCGACGCTGTCTTGGTTCATGTTTTGGAGCGGCTCCGTAGTGATCCCAACTTTGCGGCCATCTTGGCGTGCATCGTAAGTCGTCTGTCTGCCTCATATACCGGGTTACATTGACAGTCCTTTCTGGTAGCCCCTCGACCGCATCAACATTACGCGCGGTGACACGAAGCGATGCGCTGTGAACGTTGTAATGACGATGTACAAGTTGACTGACCTGACTCCCGCAGAGGTCAAGGCACGCGTCGAGGACCTCCTCAAGGACCATCGGTACATATTTCCGGTTGACTCGAAGACGGTAAGTATTCGCACCGTTAATAATCCTTAACTCACATCATTAAAGGGTCAGATGCAATTGTCGTTGCCGTTCCATCACTCGTCGATCAAGTTCATTCTCAAAGATCAGATCATGTCAAGCCCCATCTTCAAAGGCCGCAACTATGGGCTCTTCCCTGCCACACATCCCGATCGACCTGATGCTCGTGAGGTGGCTGACCCCATGGTGGCTATCTCTGCGACTGCGGTGAGGTTCTATTCAATAGATCCCATTTCAGACATTCCTGAACAATCATAGGTGTACGCTTCCCTCCTCGAGCTCCGTATGACAGGTGAGCGCCAGCCAATGGCGTTCACCGAGGATGCCTTTGAGGACATCTATCGTATCCATATCAAGACTCTGGAGGATACCCGCAAAAATGCGAAAAAAGTGTTGCACAGAGTGCTGCACTCGCTCTTCACGGACGTGACGTGAGTTTTTATTTCTAATTATCCTGCTATCCGCTGATAGATGTTACTAGGATCACCACCAGGGGCCGTCCAGACGGCGTCCGGAAGTTCTGCAACCCTCATCAGCCTCGTCGATGTGCCTGACTCCGACTAATTTCGCACTCGTACTTAATTTGAACCACACTCCTTTGCGCAATTGTACCTGCATATAGTTTCATACCGGCCCTATAGTTCTATTACATATATTTTGTTATGAGCCTGATACTGTAGCCCACATTTTAAATACAATCCGCCGTTGCCTACTGCCGCTATATGTCAGGATTTGAAAGAAATACAATCCATTGTTACGTACTGCCGCCATATGTCAGGATTTGAAAGAAATGTTACCTAGTACCTCCACTCGATTTGGTCCAAATAAGCGGAAATCACGTTGAAAGTTGCGCTAAGTTGGTCCAAAATTGGTGGTAATTTATTTCCCATGTTATTCCTGTTCGTTGGGTTATGTTCCGCTCCAAACTTTATTGCGATGCATACACGGTCAAGTTGAATGACGAGGTTATATTTCTTTGGACTTTAAATTAAATCTCTGACCCAAATATTAGAACGAGGCAACAATTGTCAACGAGAAGACCACCCTCATCTGCGCCAATGATCTTGCCGACAATTACTTCGACCTTCAGCACCAAGGAACACTTCCGAAATGGAGTGGTACGCACCTCAGGTCCTTCAACAATCGGTATCTGATCTTTTGTAGCTACTGCGATTGAATCTGGGTGCCCCGAACGAATGCCAAATCCCAAACGGGAGATCGCAGGAGGTAATCCCTTGTACACCAGCTTCGTTGATTATTTTGGGGAAGACGTGTCTGGAAATCGGACGAAGTCCTGGAACAAGCATTGGAATGCCTATATGACACACCGGAACTTACCTCGCAAGCTTCTTCAGCAGGAATTTCATGTCCATTTCGTTTCAAACGTCGCCAAATGCCAGCGTCTCGGAACAGTTCCGAGAGTTCAAAAGCACGGTGGAGTACGGCTTTTACACAGATTCCAAACAGCCGATAATTCATCTGGGCAGATCCACACACACAGATCCAGTGCGGGTTCAAGACGAGGAGGGAAACACCACCTGTTTTCTGCATCCATGTCAACGCGGGGGCCATCGGATAATCCGATGCAGAGTGAAGTATCGGCGCACATAGGGGGAAAGGGCAATAGGTTTTGTCGGAAGTGCGAAGTTGGCGGCACACAGAAGGAGAAGGCGACGAACGAAGGGTACCATGCATTATTTGAGGTCAGTATCCTTCCCAGGATTTATTTTTATCTTTCTCATGGTTGCGGGAATATGTCTGACTAACGGCGGAGGTGGGGGCAAGAAATACAAGCCCAAACCGACACCGCCAGGTGCTCGGAGAAGTTCTCGCCTCCAGGAGGCACGGGAGCGTAACATAAAATAGATTGTGATTGTGCTATACGTAATGTTATGGTTCCTTTTGCTCCATTCCTTCAAGCAGTTGGTGAGCGAGCTTTGATGGTGAATCATTATAGTACCAAAGTTTCCAGTTACAGCACTTTGCAAAGCTAATGACACTTCGATCATTTTGTAAATAAGAGCAAAATAAATACTTGCCTTCTTGGAACGCTCATTCTGAGCTCAATTCTTGACGGATTTCCTCGATTCTAGGTGCGTTCGACGTCTTTTTTCAAGCGCTTTCGAGTGGTACCTAACCCATCGTTCAACTCTGTTGAGAGTATGTCTTCGAGAGAGTGTGAAGATAAAAAGTCTTAACATTAGCTGGCTAAAAACCCGGCCTTATATACTACACAATATATCTAGAAGGTTCTACACTATACTACAAGGTCCGTCTGTCATTTCCCTCGGCCTCGGGCATACGGGCTCGGCATACTAATAATAAGCCCGATGCCTTCGGAGGCGTACCTAATTATATTCCTTCAACAAACTCAGACTTTGAATTTTGGCCTAACTCGGCCTACCTGTCTCTGACCTGCCAACTTCCGACGCGTCTTTCTCGCCTAATTCTCCCCCGATTTCGCTGAAAGTAGGCGCGGTCGACTCGGATTTGATGCCCCTTTCTGACCATACATCTCATTCATACGGAAAGGGACCACGCTCCTGTGATAGCCAGTGATTACATGCTTGGGCACCCTCATAAACAAATTCCGGATGGCGTGAACTGTTCGTTCCACGTTGCTTGGTGGACTGGTTAAGACGGTTTCCGGCCACCGGATGCCGCGCGCTGGGAGTGGAGAACGAGTTTTTGAGAACAATACCTGCCAGTGCTGGAAGTGATGCATAAGGCTCAACCACTACAGATTTCAACTTGGCATATTTCCCAAGGTCGAGTATCGGTGCATTTCTGGCCCTTGCACACTTCCCTATCTCAGGGAGAGAGAATGGCCCGTAGCGAAGGGAGCATATCACTAGGTGATGAAAGTGCGGTAACCTGTTGGTGTTTTCAATATGCACATGCTCTACTCTCTGTAATAGATAATTCTCACCTTCAAGGCATAAATTTTATCCTTGGTTTGAATCTGGGTAATGTCGACCCGGGGAAGGCTCTCCAGGGTGCTGCTGAGAAAGTGCAATGAGATAAAGCTGAGAGGATGAAGAGAGCGCATCTTGAAGAATATCATTCGCCAGTGTTTCAATAGCCATCGAGTCTGAGACAACAATTGCCGTGATATGTGGTGTTAATTCAAACCGAGGGAGATCAGACCAATCTGTAACTGGCTCGACGTCCTGAGTCAAAGAGTGACTGATTGCCTCGTGGAATGTCCGCTCGGCTGAACGATATACTGAGCAACGTGATTGGAGAAAAATTCCGTGAACTCACCTTGAGGTGAGTCAGTGTATAGTATCTGAGTTGGCTGATTTTGGGAATTTTTCAGGACACCCTCAAACATTTCTTTGACAAAGTCCAGTGACTTGGTCAGTACTAGGGAGTGGCCCCGAACTTCTTCGAATTTGTTTATGACAGTATAGGCAGCAGTGAACACAGGTTCGCCTTTCACTCCACCGCAGTGTATAAGGAGCTGTTACAACACCGAATTTCAAGTAAAGAATAGAGCATATTTTAAATTTCAGGCACATCATAAGTATGATCATTTTTGGCGAAACGCAATGACAATGAAGCAATGTCACGCTCAATGTAGATGCGATGGGCTGTAACAGTATCGGTGAATAAACCTTTCATATATATTCTACGGAGGGCGGCGATTCTGCATATCCCTTGGGATTGTCAAATGTGGAGAAAGGCTGAACTCCCATCTGGCCATAAAATTCAGCTGCAGCAAGATAGTTGCTTATAGAAGAAGTACACATGATCCCACCTTTGAGTACATCGCGAAGCTCAACATGATTTCCGGCGCACAATACCACCGAGTCGCCACATACTCTGACATTGGACCACCACCAGTTGAACTAGTGGTGATGCTCCTCGCTAGACCGAAATCGCAGATTTTGAGATCGCAATTTGCATTGACCAAGAGGTTGGCTGGTTTAAGATCGCGGTGGATTATGTCCGCACTGTGGATGAATTTCAGGGCCCTCAGCGCTTGGTAGACGAAGTACTGCAAGGGAAAGGGAGGATGAGGACGAAACTGCATCGTGTAGATATACTGAAAGAATCCGCATACTTGGACGTGGTCATCGGTGAGGTCTTCTTGAGTGTAGATCAGCCGATGTAAATCCGTCTGCATCAATTCTTGAACAACTACTAAAGGATTCAAAATTCAGCCATATGAGGCAATTGGATCGTAAGTATATTTCGGTGAAGGAATCGAGGGTGGGCGGGATGATATCTATAATTGAGATGATCTGCGATGGGATGGGTTAAGCTCTATGTAAGAAAGAGGGAGCGCTCACGTTTTCATTGACACCGGCGTCGGAGAAGAATCTCAGCAGCTTCAACTCGCGTAGAGTTCGCAAGCAAAATATGCGATGGTGAAAGGGAATTATTTTCTTGATTGCAACATGGCGACCGGTGGGCTTGTGCACAGCAGCCGCCACTTGACCATAGGAACCCTCACCCATCAGATGAAGCAACTGATAATTCTCGCCTAGCAATCATCAGCGCTGATGCGAGACTATCAACAACTGAACCTAATACCGATCTCAAACCTGGGAAGGGGCTTGGGGCAAGCAGGCATTAGCTCGGTGATTATAAACAGCGTATGGATCCGGTCCGGAGAGTATTCAGAAGCGAAGAGAATTCAGTGTATGTACTGGGCGGTTAAATATTTCAACTGGAGCGTCGGACCCCTTATCCCAGGATGGACATAGTTGGACCGTAATTCTCTGCAATGGTGGGGGAGTTGGCGTGCGGCGTTCGGCTGGAGTAAACAGCAGCTGAAATTGCCGGAGGAAAATCTGAAGAAGAAGAAGGAGAGTCGAAGAGGAAGGAGCAGAACACAGCCGGGGCCAAACACCTTCTGGCTTCCATCTGAGTCTAAGCGCATAAGATCGTGTGCAGAAAGCGCAGCAAGAGGAGCGACCAGCATCTGCTCCAATGCTGGACTGGGCAGAAAAGAGCAGGGTCGGACCAGGGGAACGCCAAAGTGTTGTTTGCGACCCTCGCCTATCAGCTAGCACTCAACATTCCCACCTGAAGTCCTTAATCTCTCAGAGTGTGGCCGACAATCCCTCTGTCGTGGGGAGACACATGGATGTCCAACTGCACAAACTGATTGTTGAGCCACGCAAAGCTCTCCGGGATTCTGCGGCTCCAATAGTTCTTATTGATGGCCTGGATGAATGCGATACTCATCGTACTCAAGTCGAGATATTACGCGTGATAGGAAGCGCTATCCGCCAATATCCCAGCATATTTCGATTCCTTATCGCCAGCAGACCGGAGGCCCATATTCGTGAGATTTTAGAGAACCCATCATTCACTGGGATCCTAAAATCTATCAATGTCGACCAGTCATTCAAGGACATCCGGACATATTTTTGCGATGAGTTTGCCCGTATCTATCGCGAACATCGAGATACTATGGGCAGTGTTCCGACTCCATGGCCATCACCACATATCCTAGACAGCCTGGTTTGGAAATCTTCTGGATATTTTGTCTACGCATCCACGGTCATCAAGTTCATCGACGACAAATATTCTCGTCCAACAGAGCGGCTGGCAGCGGTGCACAATCTCACTCCCACTGATCCAGATGCACCATTTGAGACCCTTGACCAGCTATACATCCAGATTCTATCTGGGGTTCCAGTACGATTTCACTCCAGACCTTGTGATATTTTGCACTGTGCACTTTTCCATGCATTCAGGAACAGCTTAAGCTTGCGCCAAATCAACAGGTTGCTTGAGCTGCAGCCCGGGGATGTTCGGTTGATTCTTCGTGGCCTGCATTCTATCCTTCACGTACCTTCGGATTCTGGGGCCATTTCTGTGCATCATGCATCATTTTTAGATTTTTTACAAGATCAACAGCGGGCAAAATTCTTTTATATTGGTTTAGAAAACCATATGAATGTGGCCCGAGCAGTCCTCAAGGCATTTTCCGATGATAACCAGTGGCTTGACAATGTCAACGACCCTCTTGCATGGTATGTAGATTTACTCTCCGAGCGTCCGTTCTCTGATCATTTCTTATGTAGGCACTTGGATGGAGAGAATTTCATTTCTTTCATAACCTCTATTCCACCGTCGGCGGAGCTTGTACCCCTCATTCGATGTGTCAATGCAGATTTCCTTTGGTGGGGCTATTTCCAAAGCAGCTTTAATTTCGAAGCCAAAATAGAAGAGGTTTTGGCTTGGTTTGAGGTAAGTCTCAATGTCCTACTGAAACTATTCAGTCACTGAGATCTTTGATGATACAGGCAATTTCACCTATGCCTGAGGATTTGATTGAGCACTGGCAAGGATACCGTTTTATGTTCCAGTGGGAAAAATCACTCAAACTTGGCAAAAATGTGGTGGATTGGGAGCAAATACTGTCCTCACCGCCTCAAATGCTTCGTGTGCTCCAGACCAAGATGTCCAGCTTCTCATTGGCATCACTGGCAGACTGGGATCAGTTTATCGTCCAGTCTTCCAAATCTGTTTATATTCTCCAAGCCACATGGCTAATCAACCAATTTCTTCCCCCACACATCAATGTCGACTTGACAAACTTGTACTATGTGCGGCTTTTTTTGGATCTATCATGGGATGATATCATGGCTGCTCTCTCTGCTCTGCACTCAATCATAGGTGGAGGAACTTATAAACAAGTTCTTGCAGACGCAATCCCAATCCTCGCACTTTCTTTCGAACCTTATCCTGCCAATGCACCATCCTTAACCAGTGACTTGGCTGGTGGATTCCTTCGTCTCATTCAGCGGATTGGTGCAGGTGAATTACCCATGTTTTTCTGGTGAGTTCATTTTAGTCATTTTCAGTTTCCAGGATAATCACCTATGGATGGAGGGCTCGCTTCTCAACCTACAGTAAGCATACAAGATGGGGTGAACTCATCAGATGTTCTCCACACTCAAGCCCCAAACTTCTTGCGTCAACTCCATGAATTTGTTCCCCCCTGGGGTTTGTTTGACTCGTCTAATTGTCCATGGAATTGTCTATGCCCAAGCGAGTTCTACAATGTTGTGCAATGGCTCAAGGTGGGCCAATGGCCAGAGACCATGATCATGTACTTACTCTCAGATCATCAGGCACTCCCAAATCCACCATTGGAACTCATTGAACGATGGCAAATTTACATGAACAAGAGTCGAGACATGTGCAAGTCCTCCAAGAAGATGCTGATGCTGCCATGAAGAAGATATGGCAAGAATCGGTGAACACGATGAACTTTAATAAACCCAGTCCGTCTTTTGATGAAGAGGAAGTAGTTCGAGGATGGGGGAATGTTGTAGAGGGCATGGGGGACGACTAGTATATTCTGCCACAAATTCAAGCCATCGTTACACACATCTGCTCCGTATCTCAAGCCGGTTTTCGAATATGGTGCCGTAAACTGGGCTCGGGGTACCCCTTCCGATGCATATTTCATCCCAGCCAACTCATACCACTGGGTCCTTGTTGGCCCACGTAACTGCTATAATACGAAAATTCATGATGGGCTATTAACTGACGGGTGGTATGTTGATGGGTATACCCCAGTTCCAATTCAGAGCTCTGCTTCTCACGGGACATGAATATTGCCCTCAATAAACTGAGCGCAAAATCACGTTGGCTCAGGATATTGCTTATGGCGGTGCGCCATCCCCCAGTAATATCCCCATGAGGGCGTGTGAAAGGGGCTGTATTTGGCAGGGATAAGGATACACTTGATGAATTTAAGGTTTGGTCATCCAATTTCAACTGTGGATCCCCTGAGACTTTTTCCTGATGCCCAGCTTCTGATCATTCTTTGATCCATGGATGCTAGGTCTAGTTTTGATTTTTTGCTGTCAGGCTAACATCCATCCTCTCTGGAGGCCAGGCCTCGCTCTAGTGGACGACCATTTGTTCAGAATAAATTGTTTTTCCACTCGGTGATTCAATTCAGGCTTGCCCATGATTCCCTTAGCTTTCCGAGGATACACATCTTGGAGTGTGTCGAATTCACCCCAAAATCTCAATCACGGAGTCACGAAAAAATACTCGCAGGTGCGGCAGCTGTTTTGACCTCATGCAATGCATATGCTTCATTTCTGAGCCTTATGTGAGAGCACGTCGTCATTTTCAGGGTCGCTCCTGTTAAAGTTGGGGGATGGTGATGCAGCTGGAGGTAACGAGCGTGGGATGCTCGCGAAACATTCTCCAGCAGCTTCCACATAGGAAATATCATTAGCTCAACTGTACATACCACCATTTAAGATGTCGGAGAACACGAATTCCGACACAGATTTTTTTGAAACTCGTTTGTTTTAAAATGAGAGCTACAACACCCGCAAAAAGCGTCCTGTCTTCGAATTGGACTATTAAAAATGTTGTGGCTCGGAATTCGTGATCTACATGGTCCCATCTACAAATAATCTGCATGAGTCCAACCATCAACCGGCCTGTATCCTATAGTGGACATCATTCTTTCCTGCCAGGACACCGTGGGAACTGGAAGCTCGCGCGGCTATGCAAGTGAAGGTCACCGATTTGGATGGTTATTATGGGCTGGAAAATTACAAATACGATATACTGAGACTCTCTTGCGGTTTTATAGCCCCTTTTCAGCCAAATTGGCTGAACTACACACTGCAACGATAAATCACACAAGAATGTGACACTTGTGACTCAAGGCCCTCAGACGATGAATTGTCCAATATCTGTACGAAAGATGTTCAAAAATATTTCCTCGCAATGAAAGCAAGCAAATTCAAGTATTCTGAGTGTATAACCCCGCCAAGAGTCAGATTTTCGAAATATTATTTTTTTCTGTTAGTTGACAGGGGGGTCCTGGTTTGAGCTCAACATGTTCTAACACAACAAGTTCTTATCTAATCTGGCTCAAATTTTGGGAGGGAGAACTACAGTACATTTCTAAAGGGGTGATAGAGTCAGAATTTTAAAATTCATCTACAGAAACTCGCTATGGCATTGGGAATGATCTGCAGTCAACATTGTTCAAACCTATATATCTCAGTCATTTCTGAACCGAATGGATCACCAAAATTGGTTATAGTGACGTCTCAGACCAACTAGTCCACAAAGACATGTACTAAAAACACCCTAATTAGAGCGTGTTGGGTCCACACGCGTCACAGGCTGTCAATTTGGTTACATCATTTGCGCGCACTCTAATCAGGGTGTTTTTAGTACATGTCTTTGGTTAAGAGAACCATATGGGGGGACTAGTTGGTCCGAGACGTCCGAGACGTCACTATAACCAATTTTGGTGCATTTGATTCAGAAATGACTGAGATATATAGGTTTGAACAATGTTGACTGCAGATCACTCCCAATGCCATAGCGAGTTTCTGTAGATGAATTTTAAAATTCTATAATATTTCGAAAATCTGACTCTATCACCCCCTTACGAATGTGTTGAGCTCAAACCAGGACCCCCTGCCAACTGACAGAAAAAAAGGATATTTCGAGAATCTGACTCTATCACTAATGGCGCCTGAATTATTCTGAAAGAACGAGCCTCATACCAAGATAATCCGATGCGAAATGAGTGAGAAATGACGGAATCGGTTGTGGAATCCAAAAGTTGTCCAAATTGGGAATTTTTGGTCGCGCCTTCGGTTCTGACATTAGCTGTAAGCCTAACGGGTCAGTGTGGTATCACGATGGGATAGAAACTGGGAATCGATCAGAAGCAGAGGGATTGATTCACAAACTGGACAATAAATTCCTCAATTCCAGTACCCGAGGGGACATTACGAAGAAGGCAGCTGGTGTAATTTATGCACTGGAAGATGAGTAGTTTTTTTTCAGGCTGGGAGCGAACTGAACCGAGATGCGCACGGTACTTGGGGAAATGAGAATAAATTGACATAAGTACGAAGTTCTGCCAAGCTTTGCTATGGCCCCATCCCCCAAGTTAGATTTTGAAACAAATGACTTGGTTTGGTCGCAGGAAGCTCAGGACGATAATTTGATCCAACAAAGCTTAAATTTGTTAACTATTGCCTTATCCCCGCCGAACTCGACGGAGATAATTTGTAAGCCAGGATCTGGCAGAGCGCATCCTATTTTGAAACCCAGACTTATAGATTTTTAAACGCGTTACCCTATTGCCCTCACCACAATTCTTTGCATTTTCAAACACCTTCAATTCCAGTGCCGTCCCAGAGCCATTTTTTTGAGGCGTTGGCCCCCAATGGTTGACTATTCCGGTCATTTTCTGCTATTCAGATTCTCCTCGGAAGCATTATTGACCTCTCCAGCGGCCATCAGTGGTTTAAATTTTCAAACGCATGACCCTATTGCATTCGTCACACTCTTTCAAACACTTCCAATTCCTGCGCTGTCCCAGAGCCATTTTTTGAGGCGTCAACACGCAATGGATAGTCCTGACCATTCTCGTCATTTTCAGCTATTCAAATTCCTCTCGGATGCATTATTAACCTCTCCTGCGGCCAATCAGGGCTTTCCATTTTCCAGCACTGATGTTGACAACAGGTTTCAATGTCGGCCTTGCGTGAGAATATTGTTTTGACAGTGAGCCCGATAGCTTGACGTGAAATTGATCTGGCTCCTCTTGTAGATATGTAGCTAGCATCGAAAGGAGCATTTCTACGATACCGCCAAGCGATATTCCCTTCGGAGGATAAATCGCACCAACACCCGCAGCCGGATGATATCACCAGATGGGGTGATGTTGGGTTAGACCCATACCCCACAGAGTTGTCTGACTCCACATGGAATGGCGAGAGATCGTTTTCCGCACCTCGTGGTCTGAGGTCGAGCACGTCGTTCACATCGGCCGCACGCCGCCCTGCCATCGGCAAGGGAAGGGGGAACTACGTCCCTGGGCGCCACGACGTTCTCCCCCGGAGGTCCAAGCTCCGGACCCGAGGAACGTGTGAATTCGGACAGCTCTTCATCCCGTACCCGGTGCCTACCACCATAGCTGGGCCCTCAACCTGCCCACCGCCGCAAGGATTTGCGGAAACCGGTCTCCCGATATGGGAGACATCTACGAGGCTCACCGGCGGCTCGGAGATTGCAGCACTCCTCCATTCCAAGAGCCGATCCGTGCCTTGAAAGCAAAGCAGACGTATTTTCCTCGGCGCCTGTTGGTTGCCAATGCCCCTGACGAGCAGCAAATCCAATTCCGGCGACGTCAGAACACTCTGGCCGCGCGTCGTACTCGTAAGCGCAAATCACTACACCTTCAGGAGTTGGAGGAAGCAGTGGAACACCTGAAAAGGGAGGAGGAAGTTTGGAAGGCGCGGGCACTGGCGCTCGATGATCTTCTCGACCAACATGGACTGGCTTGCCCCGACGATTTCCTCGACAAATGATAGGTTCATCGTTCGGGCTCCCTTCAGAGCTCTTCTGATTGTCTCTCCTTTTCAGGGACTCCCAGTCTCTTCTTACTCATCGTCTCCCTTCCATCCGCCTCTGCCAGTAAAGGCTGGGATCTTTTGACCTGCTATTCCTCTTACCTCTCCTCTCTGTTGTCCGCCAGCTGCCCGCCTCCCTCTTGCTGCTCCCTGGTCTGAGAACCCTTCCATCCACATGGCATCTCCCCCAATACCGTATTAGCCCTCCACAGCCGGCGTGATATTGGCGGACAGGCTCGCAGTCTCCTGATCTTTTTGCTTGTGCCGGAGTGAACCGTCATAGATGGAATAGAGCTGGGTGTAGCTGTGCGCAAAGTTGGGTGAAGAGTGGAACGTGTCCTCATAACCCAGGAAATTTCGACTATCTTTAATTTTTGGTTTTATTGGAGTCTGTTTGTGGAGACTGGGTAACGTGCAAGAAGAGGATTTCACGATGGCCCTACATCACCTGATCGGGTACGCTAGATTTTCCTTAGATTCTGATTTCAATAGAATGTCACATTTGTCACACTTTCTCTTTTGGCACCAACGTCCACTTTCTCCGCTTTTGTTTACTACCATCGCACCTCATGCACGTTGTACGCCGTCGACCTGCCCCTCGAATCATTGGCTCCGCTATCCGCAAGCGACGTACTGCGACTCATGGTGCCGTTCTCGCAGTAGTATTTTTTGGGACGGCTCTACTTGCACTGGAAAGACCGATACCGCGCCCTACTAGTATGCATACTTCTATCCTCTCAGGACTGGCTTGGCTTGACGAACTCCTTATTGGCCATCCGGAGCGTTGTCGTAGACAACTGGGAATGTCTTCACGAGGTTTCAGCGCTCGGGAGATACCATTAGTCGGTGTGTGTTTCTGCACTGTTCACCAACATGTCCTGATACATTCCCCGAAGCTACATTGATAAGGGCCTCCAAATGTTCACTACTGACTTTTACGACAAATACGTGAAAGACCCACGCGACAAAACTCCAGACAAAATTTTGTCCAACCCACGCTGGTACCCCTTTCTCAAATACCCCAGAGACGTTACCTTGTACGGCCTTTCCGCACAATACTGAAACTTCAAAGTCCGAAAAGGAAATCAAGTTTTGCGGATATCAGCTGGTGAATCTTTGTTCCCAGGTGCCTTGGGCAATCACATCCCCACCAGTAGTAATGGTACAGTTGTTGAATAAGGCAAGCCATCCGCTGCATGCTTAAATGTTGTAATCTGATTATTCTGAGGTTCAACTCTTTGAGACCCAAGAGATTCTAGCACAGATGTAATTATCTATGTGTTGGGTGAATGAAACTGTCGAAGTAGAAGTTGTGTCGACGATCAAGACAAGGGTCGACTCCGCAATGAGCAGCAGGAGCAAAACAGGCAGCAAGAGCGAGAGTAGTACCCACCTTCGTCACTTCGTTACTTCGCTTAGTTTCGCTTAGGAATGAGAAAGTTCATGAGTTTGATGGAAAATCATGAAAGTTCGTCATTCGATGGATATCTACTCGTTATCATCAAAAGTAAATACAAATTGATCTACTGCGTCATAACCCGTGCTCCAATTTCAACCACCACCTACCACCATATGGCCCGCCATAAAGAGAACACCCAACTCGACTCTCCCCGGAAGAATCGATTCATAGGAGCTGTACAGAGCCACGGCAACATCAGTCGTGCCGCCCGCGATTACGGTATCAACCGATCGACCGCCCAGAAGGTCTGGGAAAAATTCCTGGACACCGGTTCGACCGCCAACCGGCATCGCAGTGGACGCCCCTCCATCCTCTGCACCCCAGAGAAGGCCATGGTTGTCGATTATTCCAGACAAAACCGCCGGAAGCCGTTCCGCGACATCGGCAACGAAATGACACCGCGCGTCAGTGACAGCACCATTCGACGTATCCTGGCGGACGAGGGCTATCACAGACGCGTCGGCAGGAAGGTCCCGTACCTCACACCTGCCACGAAGGAGAAGCGACTTGCCTGGGCCATGGAACAGTCCAAAACGCAATCAGCCAAATCTTGGCGTGACATCGCCTGGTCCGACGAGGCTTACGTCTGCCTTGACAACAAAAAAGGCCGTGTGTGGGTCACCCGCAAGGCCGGGGAGGAGCTCTTGGACGAGTGCTGCGTGCCTGTTGTGCCGCAGAGCCCGGTTCGAGTCATGGTGTGGGGAATTGTGATGAAAGGTGTGAAAGGCCCGTTGGTGGTTCTCGAGTACCCGGGTGGCCGTGGCGGCGGCATGACGGCCCAGCGGTACATCGATCAGGTGCTCGAGGGACCCCTCTTGCAATTCTACCACAGCAGAAAGCGAAGTCGCCCCGGGTTCCAGTTCCAGCAGGACGGGGCGCCGGCGCACCGGGCCAAGATCACGAAGGCCTGGCTTGCCGAACATTCCATCCCCATTTTCCCTCATCCTCCGACCTCTCCCGATGTTTCACCTATTGAATGTGTTTGGCACATTCTCAAGACCCACCTCCGTGATTACCAGCCCCGCCCGTACAACGAGGCGACGTTACGGGGGGCAATTTTCGAGGTGTGGGACAAAATCACCTGTCAAGAAATTGATCAATTTATCGACCGGATGCCAGCCGTTCTTGAGGCGGTAATTGAAGCAAAGGGCGGGCATACATCCTACTGAGTGTGAAAATGTACTTTAGTCCAAAAAATACTACATATTGTGGCCTCAGGCAGCCAATTTGTATTTACTTTTGATGATAACGAGTAGGAAAGCTCGTCACTTCCGGGCGCCTGCGTGGTAAGTGTATTGTTTGATTACCGGAATTAGAGAACGACGCAAACAGATTCCATTCTTTGTTACCACCCACCATCCACACCCTGCTGCCGGCGCTTCGCAGTCGCGTGCCTGCCCGTTATGGACTACACCGCGTTCTCAGATGACGCATGGTTTTCTGGAACCGATGAATGGATGCTCTACCACTCAAGGTTTTGTTTTGTTAGTGTGCAAAAAAAATTCAACTCGAACTCGTAACATGGTTCCCCTGAATGCATCGACGTCTGTTGACAATGAGAATGTTCCGGAAGAAACAATACCAGGTGCGACTACTAACCTGGGATATTTACTGAAGGCGTACCATGAGCTGAAATTTTCGCAGCATCAAATCTCACCACCTCCCAAACATGCGACTTGGGGACATTGCTGTCTCGTGTCCACACATGGCGGTCGCGCAACCACTGGTTCTCGCAGTCGCTGAAGGCAACCTCGTCGAGCGCAGGGAGAAGCGCCTCCAGCATAAGAATCGCCCGATGCTGCTCCGGGGATGTGAATACGATTTTGACCAAGCACGCGGGTCGCTGGGTGAAGCGCAGAACTTGGAGGTGGGGCGGAAGAAGGATCCGCCTGGTGTGGATGAGGTCCATCGTGATCTAGGTACACAGGACCTTAGTTGGCGGTGCCCGGGTCAGGTTCGCAGATGCCACATACCGTCACGGGCGACGCTGTGCCCTCCTGTTGAAGTACCTCGCCATCGGGTGCGTGAACCGCATTGGAAGGTCCTGTGTATGGGTGGTAAGCCTGATTGGCAACGAGGTGAACAAAAACGTTATACCATACATATACCCCGGCTGTTCTGCGGAAGGCGCAGGGACGACCGGCGCCGCCGAATATTCCGCATCACTGCCCGCAGAGCTGCTGTCGTCCTCATCATCCGTCGTATCGCCATCATCCGGCACCTCGATTGGCCAGTATGTCTCATCGGTAAGCTCTATGGACAGACTTCGCAGCTCGGGGAAGAGTTCCCTGACCAGGGCGAATATTTCCCGCCCGGGTGCCGGCGGGAATGATGCTCCGATCGACAGCCCGCGTATGGGAATGGAGCCATGCGAGATGGCCACAAGTGTTGAACCGATCTGCTCCACCGTCATCGCCGAAATAGGTCGGGACAACTCCACGTCATTGACGGGACGATCCCGTAGGAAAACCCCCGCCAAGATGAATGGACCCCGAAAAGAGTTGAGTACGGGAAGGATAGTCGAGGGGAGCTGATCTGGGGGTGTTAAACCACCTGGGGCGTCTCCGATACGTTGAATGGACTCGTCATACCAAATGTGGATGCATTCGAGTTGTGGGCAGAATTCCAAGCAGGCGAAAAAGAGGTCGGATATCCGGGCCGTCAAGGCGACGGATAAATAAACAAGCTTGGGAAGAGGATAACCGACCAGGGTCGTAAGTAGATATTTTCCGTCAATCAAGGCGCCGATGATGAGCCGCCCCAAGCTGTGCGGGGCAACAATGCGAATTCGAAGCTTACCTGCACTGAATGCATCGACCATTCGCTACGCAATTGTACTGCACCAACCCCATCCGCTGATGGCACGTCGCTCCAGCCGGTGATGCTGAATGTCTTTAACGGCAGCAGATTGCCCGTACGACATATGATATTGCATCTCGACAGCGATAGATCCTCCAGCGACCCCAAAGATTCCAATGTTGTACGAAATCCGGCATCGATAGTGAAATCGTCGAGACGGAGCACAGTGACCCGCTGATAAGCCCCGAGCGTGGTGCTGAATATCTTGAGAACGGTCTGCCAGGCGTCCACCAGAACATGGATATCAGCGATCGAATGGAATCTCTGTTGGAGGTCGATGCTGCGACCACCTATACACTGCCACTCGCGAACAGATGCAGCGTGGGTGCTGGCCGCAAGGTCTTTGAGATTCTCAGCTGTCTGGTGTACCTTGTCGGTCAATTTTATCCAGTTACGATGCCGGACATCGGGGTGTGGTGCTTTGACGCATTGACTGTGAAAGAGAAGGGGCTGGCATAGGGTACGGAAATAGCGACACACGAGAGAGAGAGTCGGCGAAGCTCTGCAGCGTCGCAGAAGTTCCAACAGTGGATCCAAGTCTCGGTGGCGAGCGTATTCATATAGTCGACGTCGAGGTGGCTGAAACGGTGACGTGGCACATGGTCGGTGATATCATTACTGTCCCACGGCCACATCTATCTGTCTATCTATCTATATATATATCTACTACAGTTCTGGACACAAAGTCCGCCAAAAAAAAAGATTTAATTAGCCGAGATAAGTGTGCCAATCAATAGATCTCATCAAGGCGGTCACGGCCATATAAAATCAAGTCATTCTGTCGAGCCGTTGTGCCGGAATTCATCAATTATTGCACCGGGCCGGTCAAAATTTTGGCTCCCGCTTAAAAAGCGTGGGGAAAATATGAAAAAAATATGCAATCGACTCGTCTCATCGAGCCGTATCTGAATCTGTAAGAAATTCAACAATTCATCGAGCCGTTCTCGAGAAATAAAATGATCTTTCTGAGATCACATGCTTTTTGACAGATCTGTCAAGAACTGTCGCCAGTGACAGTTTCGGAAAGTTACTAAAACATTGTATGATCAAATTTGCGACAGTAAGAGTTGTGGTAGAATAGACAGGTTGCGCACAAGCCATTGCAGCCATCAGATGGCTGTTTTTGTGTGCGCACACTGATGGCTAATGGCTGATGAAGTCCGACCGATGAATAAATCTTTCTCGTTGAAATGAAGCTAATTGAGAGTGTGTGCTGGTCTGGGGCTCAAAAATAAATTATACCCATCCTTGTCCACGATTTTCTCCAGGAATTAGGCTCGTGACCAGTCTGCCAAAAGAACAGCAATCCCAAGTGCAAGCACTTTGCCATAGCCAAGCTGGTACAACTCGAGATCGCCAAAAGGGCTGAGTCCGGAGTTTGAATTTTATGAGTGTTGCCGAATGACGCCGATGACGTCAATTCCGGTGATCTCGGTTCGCAGATAGATTTGTCGCTTAAATCGTTCCTCGCGCGCAGACTCTCAGCGCAAAAATCGAAAATTCTGAGGAGACAGAAGTGAAGCTGGGAAGAGTTCATCCCTACTCATAGCTTGGACCGAAAAAAATTGTCAAAATTGAGCCCAGGACAATGAAAAGAAAAAATTTCAAATTCCCCGTTCAGCCCTTGTGATCACTCCGAGTTGTACCACTTTTTAAGGCATTCCAACTGGACCACTGGCATAGATATGTGTTTATCAGAACTCTGAGATTTCTTAGCCGTTAATTCCATTAGAGTCGATCTTTGGGTCGTAATTTTGTGATGGATGGTAATGGTGCGGAACGGTTCGTAGTCCCATCCGCAGCCGAGCCGCGGCAACACTATTCACGACGCATCGCTCATTTGGGGTCCTCGGGCCCTCCTCGTAAGTCGTCGCCCTCACGCGAGCTTTGCTCTTAGAGCTCTGCTCCGTGTTGGGCTGTTTCGGGTCGCCTCCTCCTCGGGGCCCGAGCTTCCACTGCGGACGGGATTGGGCCATCCGCGCGTTTTCCAGCCCGATTCGCTGCCCCGCTTCCCGTAGCGCGCGGTCATCCCAGCGAATCGGCCGCGGAGCGGCCCAATCCCCCCGCACACCCACTCTTTATACCCACATAGACCTGAATCATATCATTTACAGCGGCCGTAGGCCGCCGACTCGGAGATCACATACACATAGCAGCCGAAGGCTGCTCTACAATATTTATCACATCACATTAGAGCGGATACTTCGACATCTCCCTTATCCCCACCACCATCGTCGCCTGCTCCCCGCCTCGTTCTCTCCAAGTTCTCTCCCGTTTTCACCGTCGGAGGCCCCGAAACTTGACACCGAAGTCTTCAATATTCGAGGCCGTGTACCTTCAACCCTCAAATCTCAGCCTTCCTTGTCTTCGAGCAGTGCGCTTCAATTCGGTCTTCAAGGCCTTCGAATCACCTCAAGCCACCTCAAGCCACCCCAAGCCTTCGTGCCTTCAAGACACTCAGAACACCTCAAGCCTTCCAATATTCCACCACTAGTCTTGTTAAACATGACCGACTTGGCGATCCTTCCTTCCTCTCTCCCTTTGCTCGCCCACGCCAAACTCCAGCCGCGCTTGATCAAACGCGACACCACGCCATCGCTGCCTCGCACCGAGTCGACGCCATCTCGCCGCTTCAACCCCATAGCCCGGGAGGCATCGCGGGCGGCATCGAGTCCTCTCTTGGACGCTACCAAAAGCTTTATGGACGGATCTGTTAGTCCTAGGGCTTCACCGGCTCCCACCTCGGTCCCAACGACTGGCGATGTCCGGCTTGTCCCACGGCCTGTAGAAGCCCCAGCTAACCTTAAAGTCCTAGTTTTGGTCTCTTTTTCATGTTGTGACCGCCGTACAGGCTCGGATCAAGATCCTCAGCGCTGAACTGCTGGATGTGAACATTTTCTCACTCAAACCAGGATCCTGTCGCTCTCAGAAAGCACGAGGCGCAGGCGAGTCCCCTTTCCGTTGACATGCTCATATTATGTATACAGCTCCTCGCTGAATTCCCTCAGCTTCGAGACTACGAACAACACTGGCCACTCCCGATCTTGGTCGCCGCGCGTCTAAAATACACCGCAACCCGCAAGACAACGGCGAAGGTGAAAACTATCCTGGCTGCGGCAAAACAATGAGGTGCGTAGTTTCACCGTTGTGTCGATATCTCTCACAAGCTCTTAAATTTTCTTGATATCTGTAGTACTTACGCGACATGTACTTTCGTAGCCAAATTGTCTTATTGACTCATTTCGATTCCGCGATTAAGCCATAAGATAATAGAGATTGATCTCGGTCGAAGTGAGGATCAGCCAAACACAGCCACACCTGATAGCGCTTCTTCTTCTTCGCTTCCATCTCCCGCTCAGTGTTGCACACCTGGCCATCAATTTGAATGCCCACCATTTTGAACCCCGTGCGTCGCAATGGAACAGCCCAATAGAGCTTATTTGCAATCGATGAGAATTAAAATTCAGCTGAAAAACGTAACGAGAGTTATTGAGAAACGGAGGCTCCACCGTTGGGAAACGTGACCTGAAAACCAGCCAAATCCACGGTTTCCCACTCGACTTGTTGAGAAACGGCACGCTCCACAGTGGAAAATCACTTGCGACTTGGTACAGAAAATGCGTTTTTCATCGGTTGCAAATAAGCTCTAATGCATATTTCAATGCATTTTCGGTGAGGCTGTTCTCGTCATTTTGAACCCCGTGCCTCACAATGGAACAGCCCAATGCAGTCATTTCAATGCATTTTCGGTGTGGCTGTTCTCGCCATTTTGAACCCCGTGCCTCACAATGGAACAGCCCAAGAACAGCCACACCGAAATTGCATTGAAATGAATGCATTGGGCTGTTCCATTGTGAGGCACGGGGCTCAAAATGGCGGGGATTCAAATTGATGGCCAGGGCTCGGCACAAAGCTTGAATCCGTCAAGTGCTCCCTTATCCCTGCCGAATCCGCCGAAAATGCACTGAAATGACTACACGCCGGGATGTCTTGTTCATCGTCATTCACAGGCAATGCGGCGGTTTCCGACGCAGGAGGGAGGGCTAGCAGCGACTTGACCAGATTCGACATGATGGTGCATAGTATATCTTTGGCGACGTCGAAGCCTCGAAGGCTGATGCTGGGAAGAGAGAAGCACGACGCAACGGCCTTGATGTGACAGCGTGATATCAAAAGACTAAAAAGTACACTACGCTTGCCCGCAATACCAGCGCCCACGAGGGCGCAACGGCGACGAAGAACGGGGCGCGAAGTTGGCGGGAAGTGGGTGGCGTACGGTCTTGCAAAACGCATGGGGAAACAACCCTCGAGTTTAACCGCGCATTGACGTTCAGACGGCATAAGAGCGCGGCCCGAGATTTGGAATACGACTGTTTATTGATGGCCTTGGCTCGCGAGATTTTGTAGCAGGCTTGGGCTAGCAATTGACGGTCATAGGGCGGTGCTTTGAGGAACAACGAACATTGTTACAAAGCGACGGAAAGCCAAAAAATATTGATGAGGTCTTGGAGCTGGGATTTGAGGTACTGGGTCAATGGGCTCCGGAGAACTTGAAGGTTAGGGTGCGAACGTCGTTGCGGTCAAGGCAGCAGTGAGGCAAAGGTATGGTGAATTGCGGCGCGGCTGCAATTTTTTTTTTTTTTTTTGAACTTTTCACTAGAACAGTCGCTGTGGGGTCAGTTCTTGTCGGAATCCCTTGGGAATATGACTGGGCTTTTGAAACGTTGGATCAGATACCGAAATGGAGGTGCTACCCAAATGGGACAATTTCTATGCGAACTATGCGCCTTGCCTTGTACGCGACATAGCCGAACTATATAGGCCTACATAGTTTGCGAGATCTATAGTAGTCTACATAGAAAGCTGAGTTCTATCCAGCTAAAGTGCGTTTCCTGATGGCTCCCCTAAGCGAAAGAAACGGCAACACGAACCCAGATGTGGGTGCCAAAAGAATGGTCATCTCCGGACTCTCCTTTATTTCAACTGATGTTTAGACATTCAATGGAACGTGAACAAACGCTCACCAAGTGAGGTCTGACTCTTTATAAAATTAGCATGTCCGTCTGTCTGAAGCCTATATCCCCATAAGGATATATTAAAGGCTCACTGCGACACGTTCGGCATCGTTCTTCAAACACTCTTTAGCACCTCCCTCGGCTCGCTCGGCGCTCCGTGCACGGCTCACTCACTGCGTTGACGGAGGGGATAGACTGGGAGCACGCCGAAATGCCGAGACGCCTCGCCCAGGCGGCGTCTAGCTACGTAGCAGCCGGCTGGCGCGGCGGAGCTAGGCGGCCATCGCTTGGCCCTCCCAGCATCCAGAAACTCTCGGCGAGGCCCGCCGAGCCGCCTAAACTTCGCCACGTCAAGTGCATTGTCACAGACATCAACGGGCCTCGGCTCCACTAGGTTGAGACGGCCTTACGGGCTGTGCATGCCGAGTCGGCTAGACGCGTATCGGCATGCATAGCCTCAGCGGGCCTAGAATTTGCTCATTCTAGGACCGGCGTCAACGCAGTAACTGCGACATGCATAACATCAACCAAATCAAAAGCGGGGGCCGGCGCGAAGCGCCGGCGAGCGCTTGTTTGTTTTAAAATGGCTGTAACACCCAGCTGATCGAGTCATTAACCGATTTCGCTGATGCCATCCTGAGCTAGGCCCCGGGAAGCTCTCCTTATGGTGACTCCGGCTCCGTACTAAAATTTTACGTGTTAGTAAAAATTATTATATAAATCTTAGAAGACAGAAAGTTGCGCAAGGGGGTGTAGTATGCCCTCCCAAAAGGGCTAAGGCTCATATGCAACGGCTGAGGAAAAAATCCGCACATATGAATTTTTTTGCTTGGACGACCCCATCAATTTGACACGTAAAAGGTCAATTTTCTCACGCTTCCCGGGCATTTACTGGGGTTTTTCATTCAAATCGACAGGGGGTGTGACGCGTGACCCGATTTACCAATTCGACATTTCGACAGCAGCCGAATTTTCGCGTGACACCTCCAAAATTTCGACAACTCCATGGAAAATTTACCTTTTTTTGCCACTAGGGGGGGGGGGGGGGAGGTGACATGCCTTAGAGGATTCGACAAACCCCTCCGTGACGCGTGACCGCGACCAAAATTCGTCCTCGACAGGGGTGTGTGTGACGCGTGACTGTCGATTTGAATGAAAAACCCCAGTATAGGCACGAAAATTATATGGGCATGTAGCTCTAGATGCACCGCATGCGCTCGTGCAAACACTGCCTGAATTGAAGCCCAGCAGCGTCCACCAAACACGGTTTTACGTCAAAAAGTTAGGGGATTTGATGGGGCGGAGTTACCTTTTGACAGCTTCCCGGCCTCCTGAGCTGCCATCATGCGCCCCTTGAGCCAAGCACATACAGACACGCCTTCACAGTGCTGTTCATCCGATCGATCTGTGATCGATCCTTCCATCTTGTCGTCAAACGGTCATGCCCACTGTTGCTGTCCCCATTGCTGGTTTAGGCGCCTGAGAAAATGGCTCTGGGACGGCGCTGGAATTGAAAGTGACAACATGCAAAGGATTGCGGTGATGGCGGGGTTCTTTTTTGAACCATCGCTTTGTGAAATAAGTCCCAGGATGCAGATTATTGCACCGCCTACAATGTGCTCCTGAAGGCCGCTGTCGACCTCCTGATCCAATACAACATCGATCTACGCGTTATACACATTCGTGACGACCCTCTGCCTGTCAAACACGGCCCGAACAATGTATATGGCCCGACCTCGGATCAGGTGTCGCATCAATTGAATGGATCGCTCGTGGGGAGCTCAAAATCAAAATTTGAGTTCTGGGTATCGCATCAATTGAATCGCTCGCAGCAAAATCCTCCCTTAGAACAGCTTGAATATGTCCACTATTCCTCTCTGCCAGTCAAACACGGCCCAAACAATGTATATGGCCCGACCCAACGCGTAAAGGTAAACGGTCAGCCCACAAACCGGCTTATTATGTCACGTAAGCAGAATTCGAATCTGGCTTGAAGGACGCGTTATTTCACCAAATCTTGAGATAAGGTACTTGTACTATTTCTATCTAGAGAATTTGTATATTGGTGGTAGAACTCGTTATTCAGATTGGTCTCATGTGAGCCGAAGACCGAATTTCGGCCGAAGCCCGACTACAAAAGAGGGAGGATCATCGGAGAGCAGCATGGTTGCCAGGCCCGACTCTGACTCGTCTGAATCGGACTGAGTGGGGCTAGCGAGCCGACGTTTCTTTGGAGGCGGTGATTGTGCCGAAACGCGGTCGGCATACCCGACGTGTCCCTCTATTAATTGTCCAAGACCAGAGGCATGCTCATCTAAGCTTCCCAGAGGGTTACGATATGGCTCATGGTCAAAGAATGTCGCTCTTTTGACGGGTTTCCAAGTTTTACAGTATCGGGCGCAGTCACAGTAGTAAATCTGAGTGGGAGCACGCTGGTGGGGAGAGCGGCCGGCCGGCCCAGAACTCATAGGGTGGGAGGAGGACAAGTAGTAGTGAGCCAAGTCAGTCAGCGAGGGCGACAAGAAAATTTGATTCGAAGCCAGCAGGGACGCCGAAGTCGAGAATTCGAAGTTTGACGCGTGCGCCAAGATTTTACGCGTTTGATCAAAATTTGGGCAAAGTTGGCGTAAATTTGCTGTGCAGTCGGTGGCGTTTTTGTTCGGCACAAAAACGCGAACGGTATGGCTATCTACCTCGATCCGCCTCAATTTGCCTCGATTTCTCGATCTACCTCGATCCCGCTCGTTTTATCTAGCTGGGATTCTCACTGAGGTTTACCTTCCACTTGGGAGTCACACACACGTGACCGCCCTGTTTTCTCCTCCCGCCATGCTTGACTCCTCCCCCGTATCCGTTCCTCGTCCTCTCAAGCGTTCTGCTTCCGTGGCATGCCTCCCAACGCCCTCGCGCACTCAGCACAAACGGAAACGCGGCGGGTCTAAGCACAGTCGCGACAGCGACGAAGACCTGACTGCCACCGACGACGACGACGACGACGACGACGCAAAGCTTATCAAAGAGGCAGAGGACGAGGAATCCTTTTGGCTGTCCACGAATGCTCCGTCGACGACAGCCAAAAACGCGCCCGCGCCCCCACTTCTCTATCGACGTCTCCTGGCTCAGAGCCAGAGCCAGACGCAGTTACACGGCGTGTCACCGGCGTCACCACCTCCGTCGCATCGCAAACCACCCGCTGAGACAGCGGTCGTTCCGCGTACCCCCACCGCGAAGTCGACGGGCACTGTCTCGCCTCCCTCGACCCCGCTGCCGCGGTGCAATGGCGCAGCTTCGATTTCACGCGATTCTCCTGAAAACCCGTTCCTTGTGTCCCCGCTAAGCTCACAGGATGAGGCCATCTCCGACTCCGTCCCGAGCTCGCAGGAGGAGAAACAGACCATGGCTTTTGTATTGTACGTGTTTCCCTCTTCCCCTACCTCAAGTCTTCGCTCTAACACGCCGTCCTCTACTTAGCCGTGGCGTACGCCGCAGCCTTCCGAATCCTCACTACAACGCGTCCATCAACCCAAACTCCCAATTGCCACCGGAGCACCCCGACTTTGAGCCAGACGAGCGCGGTGTACGGAAGCTGCTCTTCGCAGTCGGGCGCAAGAACGCGGAACAAGAGCCGGCGTGTTGCTGGCGAGACGGTGCGGGGACGGCGGCTTGTCACAGGTGCATCCAGCGCACGCAAGGTTGCGCCAGGCAGGAGCGACGAACAGGAGGCAGAAGAAGAAACAGATATGAAGCCGAAGTTGAAGCCGTTGCAGTTCAACTTTACTGCCTAGCCTAGAGTGCTCCTTCATCCTCCATCCGCCCTCTCCATTCCCCACTTCTTTTTTGATTTGGTACATACATACATACTCTCATGATCACGCATCGATTTGTTCACTGCCCATGTGCTTCATTCCACCTCTATCATCGCGGCACCACTCTCTCCGGAATCCAATCTAGCCTCGATTTGTCCGCTGAGCGCGTCGTGGGTGATCTTGGACTCCTTGTCCAATATCGACTCCGATTTGTCTGTCACGTAGTGCTTGAGACGTGTGGAGGTGATTATTCCTGCGGTTTGAAGGCATTTATTTTATTGTCCGCGAAGTGCAGGCTAACACACCAGTTCGTCTTCATCCTTGAAAGCGGACAGAGCGGGGGCCATATCCACGAATTCCGGCGTTTCTGCGGCGTCGTCGAGGAGCTATTTTCCACTCATCAATGAGTTTGCCACGATGTGCCTCCTTCGGGAGGGTGCCATGTTGTGGCGAGCTCAGCGAACTCAGTGATTGGGACGTGGCGGCGGCATAATGCATAGGGTTGGTTCCCTGCCAAATCTTGCGGATGTCTATGCATTATCAATATGCATTGTGGGCATACCTCTACAGTGAGGATTAGGTTGGTGGACCTCGGATCTCCCCAAATCCTATGCAATATGAGCATTATGCATTATGAGCTTAAAAAAGTCGACTGTGATACGGTATCCGCGCGAGAACACCCACGACTGAATGAAAGGCTCCAACTTTTCGAGCGAATTGATGGCCAAGAGATTGTTGAGAACGGCGGTTACAATGGAGGATGGGAAGTAAGATGACTTGGGTCGATTTTGGTGAATGGGTTGTTTACGTTCGGCGCGATAAATAAGCTTCTTGTCCAACGTAGAGCCGGAAGCGAGAGGAGTGAATAATGGGAGCTTGACTCCGGGAGGAAGGGTCGGGGCGGGAAAGTGAAGTTCAATGTTGTTGTGGGCAGCGCAGAGGGAGCAAGGTCGTAGCCGTGAGAGCCATGATGGAGGCGGAGGATGGGAGACGCCCGCGAAAAAAAGAGCCGATGTGCTTGAACTGAGGGCGGAAATCGGCACCCCATTGTTTGATCAGATGAGCCTCGTCGACACAGCCGTACACAACGTTGGCGCAGAAGATTTCGTACGCGGTGATCTGTCGCTCAGACTTATCACGAAGATGTTCTGGGTCGAGACAGATGACGTTCCATGTTTTACATTCTCTGATTTCGTGCACGAGGTTTCGGCCGTCCTTCCGCGCCTGTGTAATGGTCTTTTGGCAGTAGGAGAAAGCTGGGATATTGAGTTTACCGAGCTCGAAAACCTGAATACAATTCATGTATGATAAGTGAAAGATGAAGCAATTAATCGTACAATATTAGCCGCCAGTCCTTTCGTTGGTGTGATCACCATGCCTACGGGAAGTGCGCGCACAGGCAGAGCGGGATAGAGTTCGGGATGTAGGATCATCTCCTTGAGCACAAGGATCGGCACAGCGAAAAGAGCAGATTTGCCGCCACCAGTTGCCATCGAGCAAAAGATGTCTTCGCCATCGAGGATGCGTAGGACGAGGTTTAGCTGCGCGGGATAGTACAGGCCTTCTTTCCACTGCGGTACGAGCTTTTTGACGGTTTCAGTAACTGTGCGCACTCCTGGGGGGTCTTTCCAGCTATATCGAGGTGCCATTGGGGTTATTGGCTCCCAGCGAGCGATCACTGGTGGCGCGGTAAACTACAGACTAGGGTCCAGGTACCTTCCCCGCTTCCTAGCGATCCCCCAGTCTCACTCCTACCAGACAGAATCCGCACAGCCAGAAGGATATGTGGTGGGTACGACATGGGTCCTTCTGGATTCCACCCAGATTGACGTCTGAGTATTGATTTCAGATGCCGACTTCCAGCGTCCCTTCAACACTTCTGTCAACAACAGATTGGGGAGGCGGGGTTTACACTGAGGTTCGAAGATTCCAAAGGTAAGCACCACCATAGTGAGGTTTGTGCTTGGGGCTGGGCAGCGGATGAGCAGGATCCAAGGCTGCGGCGGTGGCATTGTGTGGCCACGGCTGAGGCATTGGCTCCTCCGCATCCGATACTTAGCCCTCGGTACCAACCTCTATGGTGGTTCTTACCTTTGGAATCTCCCCCAGTCAAAAGATTGTCAGAATGACTGAAGCTTAGAGGGCAAGATAGCTGTAAGGCGCTAGGTCTGATGCAGAAAATCATCACACATGGTTCACTGCTTCTCATATACTCTGTTCCTGCAGCTAAGTAACTATGCAGGACATTCGAAGTGATCCACGCCCATATGGTGGAACTACTGTGGTCTTTGGCGGTGATTTTCAGCAGATTCTTCCTGTTGTAATCAAAGGCAAAAGAGAGCAAGTTGTTGGTGTATGTCTTCAACGCTCACATCTGTGGGGAAAAATTCAACAGCTTCACTTGACTCAGAACATGCGCCTTGGAGGTCTCAATGCCAGACAGGAGGACAAGAACTTCGCAAGCTGGCTTCTAGATGTTGGACATGGGAGACAGACTGATCCATCTCAGAACATCCAACTTCCTGATGTCATGAGGCTACCAAGTAATAGTGTTCACTCGCTAATTGACGCTATCTACCCTGGCATTTCAACAATACCTTCCAATCATCAGCTTGACAGATGTTTCTTGGACCGAACAATTCTTTCCGCTCGAAATGATGATGTGGATGAGTTGAATCGAAAGTTGCTTGATAAATTGGGAGGAGAAGAGACCATTTTTCACAGTGCTGACCGTGTGGTCACAGAGGAGGGAGTTGACAGTCGTTTGGAATACCCAGTGGAATAGGATTGCCTCTTGCAAAATTGGTCTTGAAGGTTGGATGTCCCATCATGGTCCGTCGGAATTTGGATGCGGCTCATGATTTGTGCAACGGCTCTCGAGGGGTTCTCACAAGGATGTCTTCTCGGGTACTTGAGATCCGACTTATTGGTGGTGACCACAGCGGTGAAAGAGCATTCATCCCTCGAATCACAATTACTCCTTCCGCCGAGCAGATTGCATTTGGTATGAGGCACCGACAGTTTCCTGTTCGTCTTGCCTTCTCCATGACTATAAACAAGGCACAGGGACAGTCAGTTGATCATGTTGGTCTGGACCTACGTACCGACGTCTTTGCGCATGGACAACTCTATGTAGCACTTTCTCGATGCACCTCGAGTCAACGAATCTAAGCACTCTTTAAAATGATACCAGCATGCTCACAAAGAATATTGTATACCCAGAAGTGTTGCTTGATTGAGTTATATGGTACACCTTTTTCCTAATCATTTAATGGCACACTGACTCACGCTTTATTTCAGATTGGTTCAGATGTCTGTACTCTATTTTAATTAATATATTTTTCTTTCATGTATTGTGTACTTGAAATCAATTTCAAACTGGCTACTGGGTAGACTCGTGAACCAGTCGACGTTAACGAAGGATCTCAGTGAGAGACGGGGACGTAAGCCTGAATTACTAAAATCACACAAACAAAGCCAACAATCAGACAAAGAGTGCACAACAGGGAGATCGTCGTTAACGGTATCCAGCCTTGTCCGAGCGTTAGCGAGTGATGCAATTTGTCTTTATTTTGCTGGATACCGGATGGGGACGAGCCTAGCTACTGGGATTCCATGCCGAAGGCACGGGTCCTACACTTGTTTACTAATGATCAACCAAATAACCATCCATGTTTTCTCTCCTCTTTCTCTCTCTCCCACCAATTTGATCCATCTTTGTCCCCCTACATTCGTCACAACATAACGGCTCTTCCACTTTCAATAGGATTCACTTGTACTCACCGTCACAAAATATGCAATGGAATCATGAGTCGCCCGACTACAAAGGAGGCTACTGGACCGATGGCGTCACTTACACAGAGGAAGAACTTACAGCAGCAGATGGTCTCGGCGGCCTGGGGGAAGACAATAGGTACACCAACGCACGTACTCCTTCGCATTTCTCGTGAGATTGACGGCCGTACATTTAGAGACCGTCCACCCCTCGCCGTGCCGAGCAATCTGGCCCTCCATGAGTGCGGATATGGTCACGCGGTCGGGATTCAGACATTGATGGACTCTCCAAGCGAGGACTACAACACGCACCGATTCAGACAAACCAAAGTGTGTGGGATGTTCATTTTCTTTTCAGGCTATCTACACCATTGTTTCGAATTCCTTCGGAGAACCCCAAAGACTTCTATCATATCGCTTCTCATGTCGCGGGAAAAAGTCCGCATCAATGTGTAGATCACTATTACCTGCTGAAGAGGAATGGTTTTAACTTCAAAGGACTGGTAAGCCGGCCTTTCAACGGGGACTTAGTCTGACAAACAATCCCGTAGATGGCCACTGCAGTGACCGGAGCCGAATCCGCTCTTTCCTTTACGAGTCCCTTGGACCTACCATTGCCCATTGCTTGTCTGGGTGTTGCGGCCCGGTTCAACCACATGGGAGAGACCGCTTTTGCTTCGACGCCTTCACCGACCCTGGCGGACTCTTCCCCTGATGAAGCACCTACCAAGTCCAGCGCCAGAACAGGAAGACACCGCGCCACGAATACGACAGTTGCATCAATTGATGCAGATCACAACATCCGATTTCAAAACTCCTGTAGCCAATACAAGATTCCTGCTCCCATTGAATGGTCTTTCGATGAACAGGGTGAGATATATATATAACACTGTCCAGCTCAAATTTTTCTCCAAGAGTCATTGTGGAAAGAAATAAAGATGGCGCGGCACTTCTCCCCCTTGCTGCTTGTAGACAGTGAGTTGATGTTTTCAGAAGCTCAAACATATCAAAGTTGCAGAACCTGGCCCAAGGATAGCATCGAAACCAAGTGCAGATTCAACATATGTAACATTAGGTATCCCAGCTGCCATCGAATTGAGGGTGAACAGCAGTGGCGCGCCTTTTACTTTAACTAGTAGCATGCCCAAGATGCCCTGCCGCTGGTTCAATTTGAAGAAATCGGTGATGTTTTAGATCATTGTCAAGCGCTATTGTTTATCTAGTGTGTTTCTCAACAGTAATGATTGAATCTGACTCAATGAACTCAAGAGTTACTCAAGTTTCCACATGCTGAAATTCAACATGTGTAGCTGGAAGGAATTTGCTTGTGTAATTGTTGGGAGTACATGACTTGGTGCGGCAGAAATAAGCTGGTGTTGGCCATTGTCATAAAGTATAGAGTATGTGGTGTGCAGGTTTGGAATTTTAATTATATTCCTTCAGCAATGGCTTCTACCAGTTATGACAATTCTGTTCCAAAGTTGTTCAGATTGGGAAGGGGATGGAATCTTACATGTTCAGAGCTACATGAAGTGAAATGCATATCATACAACATGGTTGAGTGAACAACAAAGTCAGTGCCGCGTATCAAATAGTTACATCAGTGGCTGTGTTATTGCCGCGACAAGGGAGAAGTGTCGCGCCGCCTTTATTTCTCTCCACACCCATTCATGGGCTCCAATTCATGTTGGAAAGTGCTATATAAGTGTCAATATATTGTTTTGAGTCCAAAAAAGGTTTGGGATACATTATCAAGATGCTTGAGATAGCGTGATAAATCTTGAGCTTGACAGGTCTTGAGCTTGACATGTCAAAAATTGGGAGGACTGGCTCAAAGCCGTAGAGGACGTCAGTGTCGAACGCATCGGCGACGCTGTCGAGGAGCGTGCCTTCAAGACCTTCCAAAACTCCTGGCTGACGTTTTATTCAGCTGCGTCCACTGTAGAACATCGCGGAAGACCTCTGCCAGTGCGTTGAATGAGCTAGCATCACCTACACGCTCCGTAGTTCGTGCAATAAAGTTCTTCACTGCAACCAGCTGCTGGCGTGCCTCTGCTGGGCGGTCGGTGGCTCGTTTCTGGGTCAAATCGCTTCAAATAAAATGTCACCATGATTCTTGAGCAATTTCGGGATTTATGGCATCGTTTAACCCATACCATGTCTGCCCCGATGTGCCGTAATAAGTAATCGGGGTCAGTAAGTGTATTCAAATTGCCGCACACCACACAAGAAGCTAACCTACAGAAAATACCCAATTGAACGCCAACAAGGATTTGGACAGCGAGGTACGTAAAAGAAAAGGTCATTCTACGAATTTATCCTGATTTTTAGAACAGATAGGTCCTGACCAGCTCGAAAATCCGCGGCGGCAGCCGACTGCTGAACAGCAACATTGGTCAAAGGTATTGTTTCGTATCGGTCTACTGCCACGTTTTCCTGATATAGATCTTGCGCAGTCATTGCGTTTAAGGCGGGTCTAAACTTGGACGCCTAGCCATCGGCCTTTAGCCAACGATGTGGCTAGGCGTTGCTAGGCGGCCATCTGTTCCCATTTGGGACTTGGATTGAAAAAGTGGCGGAAATTTGAATTCCTCACCTATATAGGAGCATAACGAGCCCATAATATACTCACAACTCATGGTAGAGAATCAACTACAGCACAGGAGCTGTAGGGGACCGCCTAGTACACGCTGTGTCGAGGCACGCCGTTGTCCGTAAACATCCCACGTCTAGGCGGTCGCCACCGGACCTCAGCGGGTCTAGACGGCGCCGCGGCTTGGGAGCCAAAATTAGCCCGTCTAGGCACTGCTTGACGTAAAACCTTGCCAAGCCATCGCCTAGCCATCGCCTCAGCGGACCTAAACGTGGGCAAGTTTCGGAGCTGGTTTAACGCAGTGAGTATCCACAGTCGCTGTACCCAACCTGGCCTCCTGCTCAGCAGCAAAAGAGTGGATGGAATAACAAAAATCCTAAACCATACTCCCCAAGAGCCCTGCACCGTTTACCATGTCAACGTCTGTAAAAATGGACCTTTCGCCCAGGAAGAAGATTTCCACAGAAGAGAATCAGGAGGAATATTGAGAGAATTTACAGAAGGAAGTACCCACCGAAGTCCGGTGTCAGGCCTTCTTCCTGGACAATTTGTCCGGACCAGTACTCCAGATGTTGGGCACAAAGTAAGTATTATGTCTACCGGCGAACTGAGTTGTGCAATATTTCTATATTTGGGAGTATTTTCCTTCCTGTTCGTACAGAAGTGGAATTGGTGTGGATTTTTTTGTGGAATCATGTTCGTGGGCCTGAAGCGAGTCCTCTGGGCAGCGAACGCAAAAATTAACTACCGGCAAACCATACACAAATTGCCATCTGTACTCTTCAGTAGGTTCGGTACAAGCCCCGTTCCGACGAAGCCGTGATGCCGGACCGACCAAACAGTCCAAACATCAAACCAAACACGCACAACACGGCCTTCGTCAGAAGGGGCTTGCTTCAAAGTCCGGAAATCGTGGGGGTGAGAATCGCGCTCCAGCAACACAGCGCGGCCTCAGAGCCCCCGGGTCAGTTAGTAAAACTTTTAGCTTATCGATATGGCTACAACATTATTGCTCAATACTGTGCAAATACTGTGTACCAGGACTTTGATCCCCAACGCTTTGCAGCGTATTTCTCCGCCTGAAACCAATTTCTACCATCTCCAAAACTTGGTCCTCTACGTAGGGCCCTAGTTGCTATAGATTCTGTAGTATAGGGTGCCCTCGACGTAGAGTTTTGTAGTTCGGCGCCTTCTATGTATTTCCCTATGGTTATCCTCTGGGCTCGATCGTTGAGTATCCGGAGACAAGTTCCACAGGTTTCATCGGGCATTTGTTCCGCATGGACCCACTGACTTGCACCCACAGCTACCTCGGTACGATCTTCTGGACTCCACCAGCCACAGACACAACCAGCGCGGACGACGGCGAGATGGAATGGGATAGTAGCTTGGACGCGGTGAGGCGGAGGAGTTTGGTGTGGATGACGTCGCCATATGGAGCGCGTTGCATGCCCTCATCGAGGACGTCGCATGCCGTGTCCAGCTCCGAGCGCGTCGTAACAGCCCGATTATTCTCCTGATCTTGTCTTATCTCGCTTGTCTCACACTCAGACTGGCTCGCGAGCTCGCCTTGCCTGAGCTAACAGCACATCGCAAAGGAGGATGGGGGAAAGGGCAAAGGAGGAAAGCGTGGGGACAAAGACAGGCAAGGCGAGGCGCAGAAAAGGGACGAGGAGGGCAGGGAAGGGGAGAAAGCGAAGGGTCAAGGAGAGGGTTTATCAGGACGCCAAGGAATGAAGGGAGGGTAGCGAGGATGGCAGAGTACGAAGCAAAGCAAAGGAGACAGAAGACAAGACGACTCACAACTCAAAGCACTGAACACCTCGTCCACGCTCTGGCGCCACCCGCTCTCGCCGGCTCGCTGGAGCATCATGCGGCGGCGAATGTCTCCGAGCGTGAGGGTGAGCTGCGAGGTGTGCGTCAGCGTTTGCACTTGTGTGGGAGAAAACGACAACAAGGGAAGACGAAAGCCGCGGAGCGGAAACGATAGAGGGAGGAAAGAGGAGAGGGAGGTGGAGGAAGGGCAGGGCCTGAAGAACGAAGCGGAAGAGGTGCAGAAGGGGGAGGAGGGCGAGAGAACGAACGACCACGGCCCCTTCGGAAGAAGTATGTCCGTGAGTATCGACGTGCGCAGCGGAGGTTGGTAAATGCGTGCGGGGGAAGACGTACGCCCAAACGAAAAAAGATGAAGTAGGGAAACGATGCGACTTACCGGCCCCCCAATCTGCCGAGGACTCGTCACATGACTCCCCCCCTCTCGCTACGCTACGCACATCACTCGCGCTCGGGCTCACACTCGGGTACGCCCCAAATGGTAGAACACGCACTATCTGGACGCGGGTCCTGCGCATGGCATACATTGCTCCGAAGCGCCGGTTAGCTGGAGTCGGCGCAATAGGGATGAAATACGACTCGTCCGCGCCGGGGAAGTCGGGGCCGTACTGGAACCGAGTCTGGTTGCCCTGAAGGTCCGTCACGCCCCAGACCCTAGGATAAATCGACAACGTGGACACGTATTGGACGGCAGTGGTGGACATAGGCGAACCAGAAGAAGCAGGGTGATACGACAAAATGCGCTCGGGCGGCTCCGTGAAATTGCCGCAGGTGGAAGCGGTGTGGAACGCGCGGCTGCCGTGGGAGTAGCGTACAGAGTTGAGGGAAGGACGAGGACGGGCGCGATGGCGCGCGAGCCGCGATCGGGGGCATAGCATGCATACGCGGGCGGCGCGCGTAACCCAGAGTGGGGCGCATAATCCACTTCCACGCCTATGCCATTTTGCGTGATGTGTAGTCAAAGGACGAATCGGAGGGTGCAGCGGATGTTGGTGCTCGCGGAGGGTGGTGTCGTGGGTAACGTGGCAGACGGGAGCATCGCGCGGAGAAAGTCAGACGACTACCAAAGCGTATCAGTACACGGACATGCGGCATCAAGTTGAATAACATACCTGCAAACTCGCTTCACAGTCGTACGACGCAGTAAACGTGGACAAATAGTCGAACCCGCTGGCAATCAACTTACGCCGTACATCACCCATGGGCGGCGGCGAGGACGCGAAAGAGAGCGGAATGGCGGGGGAGGCGCGGGCGCGGCGTTTCAAGGCGGATAATGGGCGCGGGATGCGGCATTCAGTGGTGAAGAAAGAAACGGAGGACGTGGGCGTGGAGGATAATGACAAAGCAAGGGTCCGAAGACCGGGGTCGAACGGCGGAGAGTTAGACGGCGAGGAGTGGGGACTGTCGCAGAGATTGTAGGAAATGGGGAAAGGAGATGCACGTGGGGCCAGCGAGATCGGCAGCGATGACGGCGCTGTGGTGTTCACTTCGAGTGCTACATTCCGAAAAAGACTCGGGATTAATTCCGCAATTTCCCAAGAAACGAAAGAAGGAAAGAAACTCACATCTTACAGCGGCGCAGGGGGCAAGTTGTAGTTCTCCAAGAGTACGGCAAGCTGTGCCAATAGCCGTGGCGCAAGCCCTACGTATCCAGCTCTCCTTTCGTGAGGCAAGGTGATGTGGCCGGCTCTCAAATCCACGGTTGAGGGGCTGACCTTGTTGGCTGGGATAACACCAGTCCTCACATCCCACACATGGATTGTGTTGTCGTCCGAGCCCGACGCGATGCGTGCTCCGTCGGGCGAGAACATGACGGAAAAGACTGAGTTTGTGTGGCCCTGGATGGGCTCTATGACAGCCTTGCCCGTCCTCGCATCCCACACACGGATCGTCTTGTCGCTCGAGCCTGATGCGATGCATGCTCCGTCTGGCAAGAATGCCACAGAAAAGACCCAGTCTGTGTGGCCCTGGATGGGCTTCATCATGGCCTTGCCTGTCCTCGCATCCCACACACGGATTGTCTTGTCGTACGAGCCCGACACGATGCGCGCTCCATCGGGTGAGAACACGACAGACGAGATCGAGGTTGTGTGGCCCTGGATGGGCTCCATGACGGCCTTTCCCGTCCTCGCATCCCACACGCGGATTGTCTGGTCACTCAAGCCTGACACGATGTGCGCTTCATTGGGGCGAGAACGCGACAGACAAGACCGAGCTTCTGTGGTGTTGGATGGACTTCATGACAGCCTTTCCTGTCCTTGCATCCCACACACGGATCGTCCCGTCATATGAGCCCGAAGCGATGTGTGCTCCGTCGGGCGAGAAGGCGACAGACCAGACTGCGTCTGTGTGGCCCCGGATGGGCTCCACAATGGCCTTGCCTGTCCTCGCACCCCACACACGGATCGTGTTGTCGTCCGAGCCTGATGCGATGCATACTTTGTCAGGCGAGAACGCGGCAGACAAGACCGAGCCTCTGGCCCTGGATGGGCTCCATGACACCCTCTCCCATCCTCGCATCCCAGGTGCTACAGACTCTAGCTTTTCCGGCGACTGCAGATGAACATTCAGAAATAACCAATATTAAAGAGAAACTAGACATGCCGTCGCTTCGCTCCGGCGTGGGTTTTAATTCCAGAATTTAGTCCACTGAACAAATGCGGCACTGCATCCGAACTTTGGGACTGCGGAGGTCTGCGGGTAATAGACATCAGTAATAAGTCTTATGAGACAGAAATCGCTTTCATCCTCCATGGTCCCAGTAGATCCAGGTGTTCAAACTTCCAAGTCATCAAGCCTCCCATCTTCAAGTCTTCAAGTTTCTTGTGTTCAAAATGGGCCTCATTCAGTTTCAAGCACCGCCGCAGGTGGGTCGCCGAGCAAGGCGTGGACATCAGCCTCATCTATCGGGAATCAAAAACAACAGTACGTCAATACCAACCTCGATGATTTTAGCCGAGCTGACGACGTACATCGATCCCCGCCCCCTCATTGTGTCCATGACAAGGCGTGAGAGCCAGGTGCCGGTACGTCCCAGATTATTCAAACCGCTGCTTTACCTGTTTTCTAGTCCTTAGCACAGACACTCGCCGCGCTGGCAATAGAATTGAAACGGTTTCTGTGGTTTCTGTACCTGTACTTGTACACGCCCACACTACATTGAATAAAAATGCGATTTTGGGAGGAATAAATTGATACATTTAAAATACTGGAACGGAATGGCACACAGAACTGGCAGATCTCCTGGGATCAGCAAATATAATGGGCGGGAAAGGCGCCAGAATATATTCTGGCGGATTGTGGCATTATGAAGCCGAAAATGTAGACTCGTGAACCAGTCGACGTTAACAAAGGATCTCAGTGAGAGACTGGGCATTGTTTTGGGATCTTACACCAAGTCGAGCTCGTCGCCGCGCACGGACCATTTGACGACGACGACGACATGAAATCTGCCATCAAAAAAACATGTGGGGCTCATTGGATAGAGAATTCAAAACCGTCAATTATTCATACAGGAAGTTTGAGCACTTTTTTTCAAAGTTGGGGGCATATTTTTCCCAAGTACCGACCTCTGAAATGGCAGGGGAAGCAAAACCCCGCTTAAAGTGCGCCGAGAGGGCCCAGCCGGTATCCAGGACTGTCGTCCGAGAGTTAGCGAGTGATGGATTTGGCTCTATTTACCTGGATACCGGATGGGGACGAGCCTACCGAAAATGTACCCACATGACCTTCTGGCGTGATGGCGGCGTTGGCCGGTCTGGCGCCAGACGCGCCAGACCGAAAACATTTTCCTGATGTGTGGCGCGAAGACGCGTGCCGACGTCCTCCGTGTCCGGTGGTGTGACGCCGCTCTTGAGCGCGAGCTCGTATTCCCAAGTCGCGGTGATGCTAGTCGTGTTCGACGCCTCGACTTTGCTGTTGATAATGTTCTTCTGTTGTAGAGTCATGTCGCCAGGGATGGCGATGGGTCCTGGGGTCTGGGATTTTCCGCCATGCCGCGAAATCGAAATCGATCTTCAATGGGAGGTCGGGGCCTGCGACCGACTTCTTCGGAGGTATAGACACGAAAAAAATGAGGTCGGATGGGTCGAGGGAAGTGGTAGACGACGGAGAGGAAGAACGCGCGTCGAAAGCAGGAGCTGGAGGATCACGTGTATACGCAAGGTCTCGTGCTAAGCGCTAATACGGGCGCTAAAGATTCTCGTCTCCCTTATCTCACACTAAGCGGGCTCGTGCCTCGCCTCTCTTAGATCACAACAAGCTGAAATTACTATAGTAGGAGGCAAAAAAAGATACCTATGGCATTTTATTTCTTGATCCAAGTTAGAATCTCAAGACCTCCAAGTGACCGCTGAACCCAAGAGGTGGGCGGCCGACAAAGCCGATGAGCCGACCGAACCTTTTGAACCGGTCCGATGGTCCGGATTTCCCGTTTCACGCCCTTCCTGCGCCCGTGGCGCAAAATCTGGCATAGATGACCACCACCTCATTCATTGTCCCCTACCGTCCTAGGCACTTTCCAGGGGAAAAGGTTGAGAATTGAGCAAATTCCCTTTTGGGAGGACCAATTGATGGGAGCCCAAAATCTCACGAAGAAGCCATAGGGTGACGAATTGGACCTCTTCCAGGATGGGGTTACAGAGGCCTGGCTGCCTACTGGTATTTTTCAAAATATTTTTTGAATACACGGTTCCTGAGATCGCGCTGTAAAAAACCTTAACACGATCATTCCGCAGCAGTGAATATCTGGAAAAAAGTTTTTCTAAGATATACGAGGTGCGGAAGTACGCCTGTAGTTGAAAAGAGGTTGATTTCAAAAATTCTTCTAGCGCCCACCTCTTGGCTGAACCAGAGTCACTTTGGAGGCATATATATATTTACCCTGTCTGCAGTTCAATTTCAGTGTATTGTGGTTGAGTGTCAGGAAGAAGTGTATGGACCTTCCGCAGGGATCACCAAGTCCGGTTTATACAGCGCTGGCGCAGGATTCTTGTATTTCTTTTAAAGAAAATAAAATAAAATAGAGTAGATTCCTCTGCCTCTAGTCCTGTCTTGAAGCGGACTCCTTCCTTTTAAGGCAAGTCAGAGTGGGGGAGGCGTGCGCCAGCTCCTATCGCGCTCGACGCGTACGCGCCCTCACCCACCAGCAGTTCCTTCACGGACGTCAAGCGCCCCGTGTCTGCCGACACGGCATCACCAAAAGTGTCAAAAGCTTTTAAGCACCCCGTGACCTCGGCAAGTGCCGTTCAGGCTTGGACGCGACTTTCAAGTGTCCAGTAAGCATTCACCCACTTGGCCAGCGACTTCAAGGCTCTCCGCTGCATTTTAAGTGCTGCCTAAGCTGCTATTCAGCCTCGACTGCTGTACCACAAAACACCGTTTTCACGCGACTTTTTTCGATCATTTCGGACTCTCCTCTCACTCGCCGCTCGTCTATCTGGGGTTCCTCTGGTACAAAATCTTGAGTGCAACGTCTATGAAATACAGAAGCATTGCTGCACTCTGGGCCTTTATTTTATTCATCATCCTAATGACGGTCTGTCTTCCGTGCGGGGGCACATTTGCGGCGGGCCCTGGTATGTCGAGACACCGCTTGAAATGCCCAGCAATACTCGAACGACACTCTGCGGGAGTTGCTCAAGCTCAAGCTGTGGCCGCAGCTGCTGCAGAAGAAGCACAGCGAGTAGCTTTAGAGCCTCATGACGAACCAATGGCCGTAAGTTTTTTTTCATTTATAACAAATCCCGCTTTTACTCATTTGTAAAATGCAGGAGCCTGACCGCGCTCTGTCTCCTGTTATTTCGCCACCCAGTCCTCTACCTCCTGGCCCTGGTGGTCGTCCCCGACGCCGAATTTGCCTCCCGTCCAGGAGGTAGACCGACGTAGACATAGTCAGGCTGACATCAACATCGGGTTTCGCCGGTGAACTTTCAACCCAGGTCGACGCGAAGTCCACAGTGAACTGTAAGCGAGTTGCCACGAATGTTGAAGAAGGGAAATCAAGTGATTCTTTGATCCGATGGCTACCGCTGTCAATGTATGTGCACATGTCGGCACAGGTTACATAAATGCTCGCACACGCAGGCCATGGGGATAAGCAAGCCAGAACTAGTGCGAAGGAGAGATGTCCAGACACAGGAAAGGCCTAGGTGAGCCCAAATTAACAATGTAAGTTTGGACGGGGTGTGTCTACCAAGAGAGACCGAGGTAGATGGAGGTAGCCGAAGGCTGTCCACCATAGGTACGAGATGCCCTCCGGAATTGCCATGCGAATCGATCCGACAATTTTGCTGAAAACGGACCAAAAAAACAAAAAAAAACAAAAAACAGGCCGCACCCTAAGTTCCGCAAAGAGCTGTAATAGTGATGATAATCCATCTCTTTGATGTTGTCCTGGCGCATTGCAACCAAGCTCCGCGAGCCCGCTGCCCTGCGATCGGTGGTTTCCCGGGTTGCCCTTGGTCAGACGTATGTTCCTGGCTAACATTCGATTTTGAACGCTCTCTGGAGATGCAGCAACTGCGCTGAAAAATGTGCCCCACAATGGCATTTTGAACTCCGTGCCCCACAACTGGGATTTTGAACCCCATGCCTCACAATGCCATTTTACAGCAATTTGCGGAACATAAGGCGCGGCTCGTTTTTTTCTGTTTTCAACAGTTTTGGCTAGAACAGCCGCCACAGGTTCAGTTTTGATCAGATTTCCTTGGGAGTAGGCGCGTTCAAATCGCATTGAAAATCCGCAGAGGATGCAGTGCCGGTTTTTTTTGATGTAACTACGTAATAGAATTTCTTCAGAAAAATCATGGTTCTAACTAGGACAGCTGTAGTACAATGAATAATGGTCCGATTGCCCTAGTTTTCGGACATGCCATGTATCTAAACTATCTCTAGGGGACCATGAGGTTTGCAGATATGGGTATAACCAAATTCCAATCCAGAGCTCTGCTTCTCATGGGACATGAATATTGCCCTGGCTAAAATGGGTGCAAAATCATGTTCAGTCAGTATATTGCTTATGGCCGTGCATCATCCTCTAGTAACATCCCAGATACATAACACATTCAATAATTAGATCAATCGGACCATTATTCATTGCATTACAGCTGTCCTAGTCGAAACCATGATTTTTCTGAAGAAATTCTATTACATAGTTGCATCAAAAAAACCGGCACACCAGTCATTTTAGTAAGCAAGAACCTCTTGATCACGAGGACGAGCTGAGGGATCAAAGAGGCTTCCTAAAACCCGTGAAATGTGCAGCCACTGGCCACCGACACTCGCAGGATTTTGATCCCCTCACCGTGCATGTCCGGATTTGGAAGCCCTGCCATTTGGCTACATACAATGGTTAGACTCAGTGTAGGCTTCAGGAGCCAATCGGTTAATTGAGAGAAACTGCATAAAACATCATTCTAAATGTATTCTTTGCAACAGATTTTTTGTCCCGCTGACATGTCTCGAATCGCATATACATCTCACATTTTTTAGTGGGAATTCTCGGAAGATTTTACCAAAAATACATGTAGAATCGGATAAAACCCTTAATTGCACACGAGTTTGGTCCGGATTGGGGCCGTGCAAGGGGCCGTGGCACAGTAATACACGCGGAGTTGTCATTCGGCCGATCGGCACTGTTCGGCACTGGCTGATGGCGGGAAACCAATGCCGCGGCCCAGCGAGTTCCAGTGGAGATCAGTGGCCTGCGCCGTTTGCGGCTTTGCGGCTGGTATCCACTGGGGACCAATGGCAAACAGCCAGCAGGATGTTCCATTCCCTGCGCCGGCCGGTTCCAAGTACGAGATGCAGCCAATATGATGGACATGGACTACTCCAAGGGATGAATTCAACGGCAATAACCTGAAAACACCTAGGCATTGGGGGTGTTCCCGTGGAATTCAATAATCTATCTCAGAATAACTTCATGCTGAAGGCCTTCCTATTTTTTTTTGCGGTATCCTGAATTGATTTCCAATGCCTCTACAAGCCGTCATTCCCGCTTGACAACTGAGCCTAATGCAAGTCGAACAATTTGGCCGAGGTTAAGTAGAGTAAGGTCAATCTTACCTTTTCATGGTCCCTCTCTTTAAATCTCAACCCAGATACCTAAGCTGAGAGGAACCGTTGTTTTTCCCTGACATGAATGTGCACCATGAATCCTGAAATTTGAACACTTGGTTGAAATATCCATTTTGACCTATCTCCAGGAAACTCCCGAAATTACCGCCGGTTTCCAATGGACTTTGATGGTCAAGCTTTCTGATGGCACGGTGGAAGCCACCAGTGGTCACCGTCCGCTGGAAGCCACTGGAGATCGATGGCTCTGAAGTGCTGTTCGCTGGCAAACCATGTCAAACAATGTCCACCAGCGGCCGCCAGAGTACACCGGCGGCCAACGGCGGCCGCCAGCGACTCTTCCAGCGGCGCGTGTATTACTCCCGTGGCAGCGTGTGGTGAGGTGATTTGGATCAGTCTGATCCAGGCATTGCAAACACAGCCAAACAATCACGTCGCGTTTACTTTCCACCACTGCTAAACCTCCCGACGCGTAATATGCGAGGGATACCTCACGGCTGCAGTGCTGGACTTGCAGCTTGACTGGCATATCGCCAATGCTGTCAAGGAACTGCCGGATTCCCAAGAAACATCTGCATCAAGCACACCCAAGGCCAAGTCAGGCGCAAATGGGCGTGGCAATCGAGACACCCGCTACGCATATCTCAGGGAGGCGATTCCCAGGCATGCAGATATCTTCAAGGGGCTACCAACACCCGAAAAATGCGCCGATGTCGATATTTTTTTTCTCAGAGGGTTGGGTGCCGGTGAACCCCACCCACGTGCTGGGAAAGTTGCCTTATTTGGACATTTCCCATCAAAAGTACTCTACTACTCCTCCCACCCGCCGCTTTCCGCCTCCGCACGGCATTCCTCCTCGTCTATACCGACTTTGGCACACCTGCAATTAGTGATGGCAAGGTTCGGTTCGGAAATCGGTCCGAACCTAAACCGGACTGAACTGAACGCCAGGTTCAGGTTCAAGGTTCGGAGAATTGCCGAACCTGAACCTGAAGTTCGGTTCAGTGTTCGCATTCCGGGCAATTTTCCGAACGCGTCCAGAACGCGTTCGACCGCCGAACCGATGCCGAAGTTTTATTGAAATTTCGGCAATTTTTTGGACACAGACCACAAGCAAAGAACATGTTGAGACTCAGCTGGTGTTATAAGAGACGGTTACAGGCCTCCCTTTGTACACTCACCCATTGTAGCCACCTTTCAAGTGTGGATTCAACAGTCGTCGGAACTACCCGACCAGGCCGGTCGGTCATCAGTCTTAACCACTTCCCGCCGAAATGCCGCCCCATCGCACACATACGATAGAAAGCATACGTTCACGATGTGAGGAAGGTAGTATGAGTTGTCCTTATAATTTTCCACCCATTTTTTGTGGGCTTGAAAGATACCGTAGTTTCGGTAGTATGGACTTTGAGTCGGACTCTGACATGTGAATGGTGTGCCGAAACTGGGCCAAAACTCATGTATTTCAATCCTAATATATTTGTGACTCACCAGAGAGTACTGCAACTTTGAGACTTAAATTATCACGGACAATGAGAACTGAAGGAAAAAATAAGTTTGGTTCGGCGTTCGAACGCCGCTGAACCCCGAACCGAACGCGCTGAACCTGAACGCCAAGTTCAGGTTCGGGGTTCAGCAAATTGCTGAACCGAAGGCCAGGTTCAGGTTCAGCTTTCGGGTAAGATCTGCTCAGCGCTTCGAATCCAGGCATCCTCCCACCCAGCCTTCCGGAAGTAAGCAAGCTTGTGCTTTGGGTGTAGAACTAGCAGTGGCCGTCAATTTTGGGTGAAGACTCAAGGAAACAAATGAAGCACTCGTCGCGATGCGATACGTCTCAGAGTGGTCTGTCTTGTCGTAGTACTTGTTGAGAGTAGCCTTACCAAGGCTGAGTGCCATTCGAATCGCCGGATGAAAGTCAGAGGATAAAGACCGTGTCGCGAAATCTTCGTCAATGCGGTCCATGGTTGGAATCACCATTGCAAGATTGGGGGTTTTTCCGAGAGAAGAAGAGCGTCGCCTGTTTTAATATCTAATACATGTTAGTATTGTAAAGCAAGGAAGAGAATAAAAGCAACTCACTTCAAGAACATCAGCTAGCTGTTGCGCCACCACCCACTCCGCATCGTCCATCCCATATATCCGGAGATCGAGTTTACGATCCCCAGTGGGTGAGTCGACTGCTTTCCGGTATTGCAACGCAAACACAAGCAGATCATACGTAGAGTTCCATCGGGTGCTTACATCACGCGGCATTAATCGCTGGGAGAGATTGACCTCTTGAAGGATTGCCTCCCATCGAGGTTTGACGAGAGTGTTGGAGTTGACGATTGCATATGCGATTCGACGAAGCTGCAAGACATTCAGTGCTGCAGACAGCGAGGATTGTGAATTATGGACTTGGACTTGGACTTTGGCGGCATTATTTGTGCCTGAGGTCCTTGTTTAGAGTCATAGAGCTATTCGGAAATGGGCGACAACCCTCTGAGTATCCGTAAATCTTGATACACCTACAGTGTGGCCAAGAGTGGAGCTGAAAAATCCGCAAAAGCTACTTCGAGAGAGATGGGGGACACGAGAGAGTGTGGATGAGGGCGCAAATGATTCAACTTGAACTGTGAGGGGATTTTTTCGTTTGCATTGACTGTGAACGAGCTAGGATTATATTGTAATCTTGTAGTTACGTTGCAAGCAGCGAAAAAAAATTGAGCTGGTAAAAACCTTGGAAGGAATAAGTCAGGGCAGTTCCAGGGAAAGTATGAGCCTAGGGTGGGCAGTGTGCAGGGAAGGCGGGGACTACATGTCAAAGATGTGTGCGGGCTGAGCGGATGCGGTGGTGTGTCGGAGCCTGAGATAGCAGTTTGGAGAGTTCCGAAGTCACTCTGCCACATGTGGCGATCAATCTGTTGATCTGTCACTGTCAAGAATGAGCCGGGTTGAATTTCTGAGACCCTGACCCTGACCCGGCTTAGATCCGACCCGAACCCGGCCGGGTCAACCCCGACCCGTGCCGATCCCTACGCTGAACCGAACTGAACCGAACTTTGCCATCTCTACCTGCAATGATATTACAATCAAATCCTGGGTACTTGCAACACTTTGTACAAATTCCACATTCTCAAGCAAAAATAGATGTTTTGAGGTGAACTAGAATATGTAGGCCATGTGCACGGGACCCGGAGACCAAGGCCCTGCAAAGAATTTTAAAAATCCGGTCGGAATGGTTGAATTTTGCGAGTGAGGGGGTCTTCGGGCGGACCGGATATTCGGGGATCACCGGTACTTACAAATTTCCACAAATAACCGTAGGAAAGCGTCGACTTCCCAAAATTCGGCCTGGGACGGCATGTCCTATTCAATGAGGCATACATCTACGTACTGGGGAGTCATTCAGCCCTGAGTACTCTGTGGGCTGTCCGGGACCTGGGGATCCTTTCCCATTCCGAGAGAGTCCACGTCATTTTCGTCACTTCGTTACTTCGCTTAAGTTTGCGCATCTTTGTGACTTTGATGGAAACCTGTGAATGTTCGTCATATTGGCATGTTTTTGGGAAAGTTCGTGAGTTATTTGTTACACGGCAAAACCTCAGCGCATCACTTCGTGATGGGTATCAGCACTGTGCCGAGAGTGGCCGGTTAGGTTTGGGTTAGGTGGTTAGGGCAGTTAGAGGTTAGTGGTTCGCAGTTAGTGGTTAGGGGTTAGGGGTTATGGTCAGCAGTTAGCTTTAGGGTAAGGTAAGGTATCTATATGAAAACCTGCCCAGCCTTGTGCTGAAGAAGCAATGATGGCTGATGGTTCCGGGTTCTTGACGTGCTGAGTTGAAATGACGAACTTTCACAGAAAATCGTCAGAAGTACCGAACTTTCGCTAAATGCGATCAAAGCGACGAGGTTTCGTGAAAATAAGCGAAATAAGCGAAGAGTAACGAAGTGACGAAGATGGCTACTACCCCATTCCGAGACAGACAGTGCTGCTTTCGAAGCACGAGGACATTAAAAACCTGTATTGTGGTGCTTCCGGTACGAAATCTGCCAAGGCGGCGAGGCCAATTTACCGAGGCCGTCTAGCATCTCCTGAAATATTTTGGTCGAATACCGGTAGTGTGCTGTGCCAATCGTCGGCCTTCAATCTGATCCCCAAGAGCTCGAAGAAAGCCTACCGGCTTCATATTATTTGAGTTTCACCTCACCCAAAAGCACGACAAAGTTACCGGGCTCTGCCGCTTGGCGGCCTTACCCGCTTTATCAAAGATTGATCGGAATAACCGTTTTGGGAACATTATATAATCATTACGTAAGGGGAGGGGTGGGGGTTGCCAGGCCCTTAATTCACTTTTTCAATCCAGTGTAGGCTCGTCATACACCGCCAAATTGCCGACAGGTTAAACCCACCTGGAAGACTTGGATGTTGGCCACATTTATTTGCACCTGGTCCCAGCTTATGGCCAGGTATATTCCAGCTGAAAATTCCATCTGGAATTCCAGACATAATAGCGCGCGCACTTAGATAAGGAGATCTGCATCGACCCCTCATTCCCATTCCACATCGCAAAGGCGCACTTTTGCAGCGTCTGGTGAATGTCCCAACTATCGATGCTCTGTTGCCAGGCCAGCAGTTCGGTCACGCTCAGGGTGGTTCAAAATGCGAATTAAACCATATGATAGTAAGGCACAGGGTTCAAAATGGCATTACGAAGCATGTGACTCAAAATGCCATTCTGGGGCATGTGGTTCAAAATGCGAATTAAACCATTCAATAGTCAGGCACAGGGTTCAAAATGGCATTACGAAGCATGTGGTTCAAAATGCGAATATCTTGAGGGGTCCATTCAAATCTTAAATATGTCAAGTGCTCCCTTATCCCTCCTGCTCTCGGCTGAAATAAATCATTCAATAGCAAGGCACAGGGTTCAAAATGTCATTACAAAGCATGTGACTCAAAATGGCATTCTGGGGCATGTGGTACAAAATGCAAATTAAGCCATTTGATAGTGAGGCACAGGTTTCAAAATGGCATTACAAAGCATCTGACTCAAAATGCCATTCCAGGGCGTATGGTTCAAAATGTGGTGGGGTGCAAGGCTACTGTTGTATTTCGTTCAATTCGTAAGGCACGTGACTTTTTAATTTCTCCGACAAATCTCCAAATTCCGCTAAAATCGAGAAAAAATTATTGCAAGGGTTTTCGAAAATCGGTGTAACGCGTGACTTACGAATTGAACGAAATACTACAGTACTGCAAGAGACTTGGCTGATTGGACCGTGTTCGTTTTGAGCCCACGTTGGCGGATTTTGGCCTCCCCGACTCCTTGAATGAATTCCTGACCAGAGTGTTTTCAACAGTTATTTCGATGGGTTCCGAAGATTTGAACCTATTACAAATCACCATCCTCAACCTAAAATGACCCAAAACGGCTGGAAGTACTTACAACTCGTCGGAAATGTGGAGAGCTGGCGGTGCGTCTCTTCTCTACCCTCTGTTGTATGTATTTCGGGAAACGTTGTGCAGCAATTTGCTTAGTCCACGACGTCAGTGCCCCGCCACCCACCCTCCTAATTTTAGCCGAGGCTGACCTCAGCGCCATCAGGGCCCCCGAACGTATAAAATGTTCATGAGGAGGGAGAGTACATTTAGCTACCTGCGCCCACTTCTCCTGAAATGGCCGCATGTAAAGGTTGGGTTCAGGTGAGAACTGGCTTCGTACCGGTTGATGCTGCGGCGATGGATTTCTCGTTCCAGCTTGAAGTTCGAGGGCCGTGTCGTCGACATGGCCGATACTCCGTATCTAGCACCCAATCATAGACCAAAGGGGGCCACAGTATAGCGTAGGAAGCATAAGGAGCCAGGGAGGAGGATAGACAGAGGCACGGCGTTCCAAGAACAAGCGTCGAGATCCAAGGCTTAGGATGATCGATCACCGTCGGTGGCAGCGGCGCCGTTTTGGAAAGTCAAGCAGATTTGGCATGTCGGTAAAACAAAAATGAATTGAATGCAATATTGCCCAAGAACTCGAGTGAAAGCAAAAAATGTGACCACAAATTGGACTCAGAGGTACACTTGAATGATTTTTTTTATCTCCAGCCGATTTGGCCACTAATTTTGGCTAGCGGTAGCTAGGTGGCCAGTGTTCAAATTATTGTTGCCTGTTTGAGATGTCCATCCGTGCCTATTCTTTCGCGTGTGATCGCGCGGAAGTGGAGTGGTGCGGTTCGACTTTTAATCAAGGCGAGAATCCGTTTCAGAATATCGCCGTTTGTACATCTCCACCCACATGCATCGTTTGTGGCTGCATAGTATGTTATTGAGCGAATGACATACTCCGAGCGCGTGGAAATATCGAGAGATGTGGATGGTGGCGCCGTTTTGATTGCAAGCCATGCTGCGATCAATTCAGCTCGGGGGCTTGTTTGACTTCCCATGCTCTGGCTGACATATTTCGGCGTGAATTCTGACCCCAGTAAGCTGCCGAACCGGCTGAGGCAGTTATCTTTCCTGAATTGAGGCAGGAGCCGTGAATAGTGACTTTCAGTGGGGTTGTAATAACTAGCACAGGGCCGTAAAGTGCTCGAAGTTTTTTAGCCTCGTCTTTTCCAGCAGCTAATGTTTGAATGAAGAGCTTGTCAAGTTCGGTGTCATCTGGTAGGGTTATGTCCATTTTGTGCTTTTTGCGAGCGCAGTTTAGTGATCTGTTCAATCTTCTGATGTCTATCTCCAGCTCAACCGTGAGTGCAGCGTGATCATATCCCTGGACTTGGTCGGCGACAGTGAAGGACTTGATGCTTGAAAATAGTTCGCGCGAGCAGGCAGCATAGTCAATAACTGTCCGGCGGACTTCGGTTTTGCCCTGGAACGAGGTATATTTTCCACTTTCCGGGCCGAAGACTTGTGCGCCGCTGATAAAGACAATGTTGTAGTCTTTGAAAACCTCGCAGAGCCATTTTCCGCGTGCAGTGACTCTGCCTGTGTCCATTGAGGTCCGAGGAGGGTCTAGAAATTTTGCGAGTAACGCGGCGGTTCTGGCGTTGAAATCGCCGGGGATGATAATACACAAGTGCGCGGCGTACGCGAGGGCAATGGAAGCCGCCAATCCTTCGCAAGGATCCTTTTCAAGCACTCCAGCCCATTGAGATGATTCAGGCAAGAGGTACACATTATAGATGAGAGTCTTGTTCAATTGCAGAACCATGAAATCAGGCCCCGATAGATCTTGCCTGTATTGGATTCTGAGTGTCGATCGAAAGACCGCAGCCACACCGCCCCAAGAGCTGTCAAATGAAGCTTTAGGTCGTCGAGTTCGAGAGAAGATGGAGTAGCCATTTGGTAGTTCCACCGTGTCGTCTTGTTGAGGGCGTAAATGGGTTTCTTGGAATAAGTTAATGTCGTAATTTCCAAGATTTTTGCGAAAGTCTGGGCAGCTCATTTGTAAGGAAAGGCACCATTGATATTCCAGCTGTTGATACTTAGTACAACAGTAGTATCTAGAGGGCAAGAAGAAGTAATATTTGAAAGGGGAGAGTGGGGTAGGGTCACAGAGGACGCATTTTGGGCGGGAGGTAAGGTAAGATTAGGTAAATGTCCGTATGGAGGTAACAACGGCGGCGCGGCCAGCGCGAAAGGAAGAGAATAGGTAAATGGGGAGGCATGAGCTGCCCTCAGACGTTTGGGTGTACCCAGTCGAGTGGATGAACAGCCTGGATAGACGAGTTACTCCTTAGTATTGACCTGCACCCACGACGCGACGACCCAGTTCGCAATGGCGGGGGCTAGCGTACGTGACTCGCGTGTAGCTGGCGTGAGGCTTGTGGCGACGGGTGGTGTAGGTGTAGTGCGAGGCGGAAGGGAGGACGAGACTAGTGAAGGTTGCGATTGTCCGACATGACAGTGGCCTTGCCATTAACCATGTTCCACGAGATGGGGCCGAATATAACTTCGCGCGCCGGATCGACAGGAGGGTCCTGCACATGGCTGGTGCGCGAGTCGCAGCGGGAGCTTGAGGTGCGCGAGGCGCGGCGTGAGTAGGGGCTCGCAGAGGTGCTGGGGGCTCCGCGGGTGGTGGGACAAATTGAGGGGGAGGAGCGACGATGGGTGCAGCTGGGGCAGCAATGACGGCGGGGGCTGGAGCGACGCTGGAGAGAGGTGGAGCGTAGATATACGCGTTGGGGACGGTGACCCCGGCACGGGGACGGACATTGCGCAAGAGGTCGATATCCTCCTCCTCCCGGGGACGCTTGGTAGTCGGGGCGGGGCCCACGGCAGCGAGCTCGAGGGTTTGGACGTTGCCGGTGAGCCTCTTGGCAGTGCCGTCGAGCTGGCTGACCATCGCCTCGAGTTGCTGGATGCGCACAAGCAGGGGCGGCAGGAGGCGGATGGTGATGTCGTCGAGCGCGACGCCATGCTGCTCAACATTCCCGGCGTTCGCATTGAGCGAGTGCACGAGGTCGTTGACGAGCTGCTGGTCAGTGCCAGCGCTGACTTCAGCTAGTTGTTGTTGGACTAGGGGGACAACTGCAGATGGAGACGAGTTAAGTGTAAGTAGGTGTGTGGGGTGTATAGCTGACGCACGGGTGGAGAACTCGGAAATCTCTCTCCCCATCCGCTCGACCTTGTCGTGCAAGCGGGTCGCTGCGACTAGGACACCATTGACGTGTTGCCGCGTAATTTTGTGGTCCTTCGCGGAGGTCTTGTCTTTTGGCAAGACTTCGTCGGGCTCGAAGCCTGCGTCACGGTGGAAGGGGTGGGCCGGGCGTGATGAACCAGAGGAGGAGGCGACCAGTACGGCGTCTGCGATCGAGGCCGCCGGCGTGAGAGGCGTGCGTGACTGCAGAGGAGCCTTTTGAGGGGATGGGGGAGCCTGAGCCTTTCCCTTGCCTTTTTCCTTGTCCGGGACGAGTTGGTGCGAGAGATGGAGCCATTCCTCGAGCTCAGGGTCGAAAGCCTCAGGAGCACTGGCGTCGTCGGAGTCAATGGGCAGAGCATCACGAGGCGTGGTATTTACGTCCACAGCGACGGGAGCAGATCGGGCATTCACGGCCGATCGCATGATGCTTCCGATTTCGGCCTCTGCGGCTGCTGGAATAGCGCGAAGGGGAGTCCGAGTTGTGGCGTTGGGATCGATGGTGGGGGTGTAAGTATAGGAGGGGATGATATGGAGGGTGGGGTGCGAGGAAACAGGGTTGGGAGTGTCCTTGGACGGAGTGGTGTGCGGTGTGCTCGACATTGCTAATTTTGGTTTGACGTCGGGCAGAAAGTGGACTGTGACGGTCGTTGTATAAGGCAAGTGTATCCCACAATTTTTTCAGGCTTAAAAGGAGATGCCGGCTAAGCGTGCGAGCGACTACCCAGGTACCGCTTTTTTGGATAGTGCCGGTGGAAGTGAAAATTAAGGTTAGGGTAGATTTTTTACGGGTGAAAGAATTGTTTCTCCCCAGTACTAGGCAAGAGGTTGGTGCTCGTCGCGCGAATGGAACCGATTTTACCACGAAGATGTTCAAAAGTGGTTCAAAATGCGAATTAAAACCATTCAATTGTGTTCAAAATGCCATTACGAAGCATGTGGTTCAAAATGCCATTTCGAGGCATGTGGTTCAAATGCGAATTAAACCATTCAATTGTGTTCAAAATGCCATTACGAAGTATGTGATTCAAAATGCCATTTCGGGGCATGTGGTTCAAAATGCGAATATCTCGTAGGATCGATTCAAACCTTAAATATGTCTAGTGCTCCCTTATCTCTCCTGCTCTCGGCTGAATTAAACTATTCAGTAGTGAGGCACAGGGTTCAAATGCCATTACAAAGCATGTGATTCAAAATGGCATTTTGAGGCATGTGGTTCAAAATGTGAATTAAACCATTCAATTGTGTTCAAAATGCCATTATGAAGCATATGATTCAAAATGCCATTTCGAGGCATGTGGTTCAAAATACGAATTAAACAATTCAATTGTGTTCAAAATACCATTATGAAGCATGTGATTCAAAATGCCATTTCGAGGCATGTAATTCGAAATGCAAATTAAACCATTCAATTGTGTTCAAAATGCCATTATGAAGCATGTGGTTCAAAATGCCATTTTGAGGCATGTGGTTCAAAATGCGAATTAAACCATTCAATTGTGTTCAAAATGCCATTACAAAGCATGTGATTCAACAGGCCATTTCGAGGCATGTGGTTCAAAATGCGAATTAAACCATACAATTGTGTTCAAAATGCCATTACGAAGCATGTCATTCAAAATGCCATTTCGGGGCATGTGGTTCAAAATGCAAATATCTTGCAGGATCGATTCAAACCTTCAATATGTCTAGTGCTTGTACAGAAGGAAACGTACGGTAAGGTGGCCATTTTAGGTGTAGGGGCATGCCTAGATTGGAATTGAAGAACCAACTTACAGACACCACTGGGTTTAGGTCCAATAATCATGGGAAAAGCTTGCCAACAACTCAGGAAGGAGTGGAGCCTGGTGAAACCCTCCTCATGAAACATTCTGAGTAGATCTGGGCGGTTTAAAACATTCCCAGGGAACCTTGTTGAGGCTAAATACCTAGAATATTGAAAAAGTACACTTTTGCACACTGACTCCATCGAACCAAGGCCACCAAGAGGATTTTTGATCTAGAAATATAACATGAAGCTAGATTGCATTCAGGAGGAGTGGCCTACAAAGAAATCCGTTGGGAGATAGGCGAGAGAGGTCAAGAACATTACCAAATCCGGCCATTACCTACTACTCGGACACGTGGCCTTGTCCGAAAGAATGGCGTTGTTTGCTCAATTCTCATCCGTTTTCCTCGAAATAAAGACTTAGACCAGGGTAAAAGACAAAATACTGACGATCTAGCTGTGTATGCATTTCCAGAGGAATTCTCGGGTCAGCCGCTGAAGTGTTGCGGTCCGTAGGTTGGTGTAGTGGTCACCATTACCACGAGTTGGGCTGCCTTGCTGACTTAAGCTGTCACGCGAGCTTGTAGGTTCAAATCCTGCTGCCTCCACCCTCGGAGCCACAATTTAGACACTCCGAGATTCCACCACCCGATTTCGGCCATCAGCCTTCACGCGACATCACTGGCACCTGATCAGCACGCCGGTTGCGTCACTCATGCCGAGCGACTCTTCGTTTGGAGAAACGCTAGAGAACGCCAAGTTCGGGACAAGCCCGCGCAGTTCCGGCCCGGGCGAGCCGAGCGCTTCTCTGAAGGGGCTTGCTTCAAAGTCCGCCAAACAAAGGGGTTTCCAAGTTGTTCCTTACGACTTCAAATGTGCATCATTTCCCCAGATCCCTTTTGTGTCTCATATATATCGCTCCTGGCCCTGCCCTAGCATTTTCTTCTTTTTGCAAAACCGTCTTACGGATTTGGCTTTCTCCCATCAATTTGGTTGGTGGCCTTTTTTAAGAGCCAACATCTGTATCCTGTTCCACAGTGGCTTTGCGAGCCTTCTGGAGGTTGTTCTGCCGTGCCTTGTGAGCTTTGCTAGCCTTAGGCATGTCTATAGCTGCAGATGGATGGGGGGAAGAGCAGAGAAGTGAGAATACCATGTGGTAACCATGCGGAAGGGGCATGGCATAAGCGGGCCGGATGGCGGGCCGGTCATCGGTCCGATAGCCGGGTGGCTGTGCAGCGGCCATTCCCGCGCTGCGCACATCTTCGAAAATGCTCAGGGAGCTGTAAAAAGTGTTCTGGAACTCAAAAAAAAAATGAAAAATTTGTTTGTCTCTCTACTCTGCCAATTTTTTTTTTACCTGAGTTTGGTCAATAGGAACTATGCATAATGACCCTAAAAATGATTCCTATTGCTCAGAATGCCCCTAACTATTAATGGTGCTGAGCAGTCACACCCACAAGTTGCGACTGATGGCTGATTACATAAGGGTGTTGGATTCCCATGGCCCCTACCTTAAGGCCTTAGGTCTTAGGGCCAACACTGCATCAAGGGTGGAGTTAGATCCATCTCGAACAAAAAATACAACCTCTGTTCTCGCATATCAATGTCACACAAGTCACAACGGCCTTTCGCGCGTATACATTTCGAAACTACCCCGCAAAACACAATTATGGGATTCTTTGCCTAGTAAAAGTATCTACATGTATATAGGGATTTACATAGAACATCTTTGCCTCGTTTAAAATATTAAATGAAGTCCTTTTGGGGTCAATCTTGCTGCCGCACTTGGCCATTAGATTGTCTCATACTAATAGGTAGATTTTATTCGAGGTTGCCCTGCCCATATTTTATATTAATTACGTGCAGAACATCATGATCTTCCCGGAACAACGAATTCGACATTGCGGAAAGAGAAGAAATATATAGGACTATTTTAGGCTTTGCGGTATAATTTATCTACATCCCCCGTCACAGAAGGGAAGCAAGACGGCCGGTGGAAGCCCCTAACATGCTACCAGTGCCAACAGGAGCACCCTCTGGAGCCTGCTCGGGCTGCCCAGCACTCACGGGCTAGAGATCTATCGGCAACCCTGGTTTCTTCCCCCTGAACCGCGCGTTGTCGTCCGAAATTATGCGGTCGACGTATCTTTTACAAACTCGGTCAATTGGGAGCAGATCAAAGAAATATCCATCTAACTCGGTCATCAGATTCTCACGCGCATCGATCCGTCGACGCTTGTGGCTTGCTTTTGGGAAGGAGGCACTCTGACCTCGTGGGATCTCTGACACAGTGATGCGGCAGCAGAGTACCTTTCAATTGCTGTATATTAATGATGTGGATAGGGCCTTTTCATGGCGGGGAGCTTAACCTTCAGTGTCCACCAGGATTCCAAAGACATAATACATGTGTGCTTCACTCACCAGGGTTCCAGGCATTTGATCGCACACAAGAAATACTAGATATCACAATTTCTACTGAGTAACTTTCTTCAGGGCTGGTCAATTAGCAATTGCACTTTCTGGGCCACAAAATACGGTGCCACTCATTTCCGTTCTCGGAAATACGAGATTCAACTAAACTGATGCGAGTGATATTGGCGACACATTGAAAAAGAACGACTCTGAGCCTCTGCAGCGTTCCGAGCACTCCAGAAGATATAGCAGGAACGCGAGCCCGCCGAGGCGGGCCTCAAATAGATAGAGGTCGGAGGTAGAAGCTATACAATATTGTAATACCGGAAACGAATAGTAGACGAATCCATAACACACGAGTCCGTTGATAAAAAGTGAGTAGAGTAAAAGAATTATAAAATGAAGTACAGGGAGAGGAGGGTGGGTGAAGAAATATACAGGCGGGGAAAGCCTGATACAATATCAGTCTCGCTTCGTTCTCAGTAAATCACGGCGGCGCCGCTTACGATAGCCAAGATTTGCTTCGTAAATTCACAGTGGCGAAGCCACGGATTGAACAGCAAAGTCTTGGAGAACAAGCAAGAAGAAATGAGGGACAGAAAAAACGGCAGGAGCGCGGAGCGCGTACCTTGTGCTAGATGGTAAAGGCGAACCCCGATAGCACAAGGAAAATCAACTGCGAGCTATTTCACCTCTGACTCAGCCTCCGCTAAATCAATAGCACTGAGACAGAGAGCTCGTAGTCAGGGGTTCGGCGATGCCAAATGATTGATAGGAGCGGCTTTGCACTGAAACAGAGGGCTCGTAGGCAGGGATTCGGCGAGGCCAAATGATTGATGGGAGCGGCGAAGCCGCTATTCGCGTGTCGGGTGGGCTCAGCCTCCGCCAAATCAATAGCACGGAGACAGAGAGCTCGTAGCCAGGGGTTCAGCGAGGCCAAATGATTGATGGGAGCGGCGAAGCCGCTATTCGCGTGTCGGGTGGGCGCAGAGGCCTCCGAAAAACTCCCTACCCCTGGAATCCATTTTACTCCAAGCAACGGAATGCTTGATTTTCTTGGAACTCGGGATTCACCGAGGCTCAATAATAATACAGAGCCAGATATCAAAAACTAAAGAATACGCCGCCACTTCATTCTATCTGCGTACTCGTGGCCGAAATAAGTGTTGGCAGGTGCATAGCATCAGCAATTTGGAGTTACTGAGATGATAAAATCACCTTTTTGATGCAAACCAAAATGTGACTGGGATGGTACTATCGATCTCTCACTTTTGCAACAGAGTTTTGATGCCAACTTGTCCGGCTCAGTACTGTCGCTCCCTCTCATGAATGGGCCTCGGCACTTGAATACCACAATATTAGTATGTCAAAAGGTTGAATCTTAAGTGGCTTAATTTTTGAGTAAGAATTGAAGTCGTAATAATGCTCCGATTATTGGCGTACCTTTGCAAAAAGAAATTCCCCGCCAGCGGGCGATCAATGCCATCAAAATACGCCTCGGATTTTGTACTGGAATTGAATGAAACTCTTAGCTTCTACTAAGCATCCGGCAAGGTTCATGCATCCTATCTACATCTCCCAGATTTATCCCAGCGAGATTGGTGAAGAGCTGAAGTTGCCAGATCAAAAATTTGCAAAGGTACACCAATTTGCAAAGGTGAGAGATCGATAGTTTGGTACCATTCGCCAAATAAAAACATTGCATTTATTACTACCACAAAGCCTTTTGTATGCGGGATATGATTTATTTTACAGCTCTTTGCAGAACATAGGGCGGGTGCGTTTTTTTTCTGTTTTTGCGAGTTTTCGGCAGAACAGCTGCCCTCAGTTTTGATCGGATTGGCTCGGGAGTAGGTGCGTTGGAGTCGCATTGAAAATTCGCAGTCAACCTAATACCGGTATTTTTGATGTCATCAGGGAGTGCAATTTCTGCCGAAAAATCTCGGCTTTCAGCAAGTCACCTGTAGCACTTGGAGTACTCCTCGGATTGACCTAGTTTTTGGATATTAACTGTTCTTTAAGATTTTGCTCATTCGGCGGTGCTCATCAATTTGTACCTGTGGTTCCCATCTCCATATAGCTTGATTGCTCTTGGCTCTGTCTTCTGCCGTCCGCTTACGCAAATAACCGATCTAGGTCCATCCCCTTTATGTGTCCTCTCCTCTCGTTGTTCGACGACGGTGTTCTTTCTACATTTTCACGGGCATGGGGCACTATCGGCGGCCTGCGAAGCTCCGCCGCAACTGCTGCAACTGTGCTCAAAATTTCAGCTAAACAAACTCACCCTGTTTCGGTCGAACAGGTGGTCTTCCGCAGTGAGAATTGGGAACCCCATAAATGCACTATTGTTGAGCCCATGGGGTGAGAGTTAGACTTAATATACCGCTTCAACCAGCTGACCCACCCCGCAGTTCTTCGCAGCAGCAACTGGTATGTAGCCCGCAGCTATATATTTCCGATGATTATCCATGTATAAAAAGGACTCCATGCTCTCACTCACCACCAATTCCCCTGCTGGTTTCCGACTCTGATTTTGCTGCTCTCGAGGAATCGGACCTCAACATTCTCAAACCCTCTGGTCTGGGCTCTCTGCGTTCAATTTCTTCCGCTAAATTTCCGCACTGCTGTCGCCTTCAATTCCGGTCCCTCATTCTCAACCCAAAAGCAAAGATGTTCAAGTTATTGCCACCTAAGAACCCGTAATGTGCCCACCTTTCTCCCCTTCAATCCAGGAATGCTTTCCTCCTAGTTTCATCGTATTTCTTTCAGGTGGGGGTCTCTCCGGGTCAAGTTCTGCCATCCAAGATTTTCTGCTAAGCCGCCGGGTCTACTCGTGCTCGGAAAAAGTCTTGGCGTATGGCTTTTCAAGCATTTCTCAGCGACCAGAGCATATTTCTGCATGATTCTGAATGTCAGATAGTTCAGCAGTTAAATGTGCATATTTATGAGACATTGATGGCATCAAAATATTATGATGCGCGATTGAACGAGAGGGAACTCTGAACACCCAATTTTTCAAGTCAGCCAGATATTTTTTTCAGAAAAAAGTAAATCACCCATATTGTAGCTCGGGATGTGGCATTGCATCTGCGCGGCGGTGACCGGATGCTGGCATCATCGATGATCCATGCTGAAGCAGATGACCGGCGAGATGCCACGTATGTTCAGGTGCGTCCAACTTTTACATTATTATTGAATTATCTCTGAACACTTTTGAAGTATGCCTTGCTTGTTGACGTCAATGCACGGCGTCCACGTCTTGCCCCCAAATTCGAGCTTGTCACCTTCTATGGCCAGCTCCAGAACATTTTCGTTTTTAAGCTTCCACCTGCGCCCGAACTTGAGCTGGAGAACGAGACCACCCACATTCTGGCGGCTGTCCGGAAATGTGAGATCACTGCCAGAAGGGGGGGTTCGTCCTAGTCTCTGTGACAGAACCGATATATGGATGGCGGGTAAGCCAAGTATCCATATATGGTCTGTTAGCAATCACACCCCTGTTGTTGGCCGACCCATCAAATTCCTTCTCGTGTTTTGCCTCCGCCTCGATGCGCCGATAAATCTGAGAATATTTGAGCGTGCAGATCTACTTCAAATTCGGGGGCCCCTCCCTGAAAGCTCAAAATTTCCTTCATCCGTTGTTGCAATATGAGCTGAGTTTACTGAAGCATTTTACATAAGCGGCTTTTTGGCCTGATCCTGTTCTGGAGACCTGACTGGCGGAATCAAGAGATTCTTGTGGGAGAAAATGTTCTAATGTGCTCCGGGAGTCGTTCCAAATATTTCCGGATTTTCAACGAGGCCCATCGCTGCAATACGGGCGAACTGGCGGTCAGCTGGCACAGCCACCATATTGCGTAATCAGCGGGTCGGCCAATAACACGATCGTGTTTACTACAAGACTAGGTTCGTCCTCGTCTTGGGCAGGTGCTTTAACCGCATCCTCGGTGTGGAGCATTAATAGTGGAGTGGCAACAGGCAAGATAAAGCGCCGTGACAGCACTTCGTCTGTGATATCATCAAATAATGGCTTGCTCAGGCTCGCCCTCATGACCAAATCCAAGAATACTGAATATGCACAAAGTCTGGGGACACAATGGCAGTCTGGATATACAAAAATGATATTCTACTGGCAGGTAAAGGAAAATCTCACGCGGCTTTGCGCAAGTGCCAAAAGCCCCTCGTCCCTCAGCGCCGTTCCTAGGCGCATGCACGCAGACATATGTAGAACAGATAGCAGTATACGGTCACTATTGAACGATTTAATTAGCATTTTGAACCCCATGCCACAGAATGGCATTTTGAATCACATGCTTCATAATGGCATTTTGAACCCTGTGCTTCACCATTGAATGATTTAATTCAGCCAAGAGCAGGAGGGATAAGGGAGCAGTTAACATATTTAAGGTTTGAATGGCATTTTGAGTCACATGCTTCATAATGGCATTTTGAACACGATGCCTCACTATTGAACAATTTAATTCGCATTTTGACAGGTTCTAGTATCTACAAACTTAAATCCAGATTTTATTTCTGTGCATTGTGGACTTGGCAGCTGTCAGGATAAGGTGCGCAGAGAGGAAGACCTTACAGTGAGACCTTGAAACTCAAACACCAATCCGAGATGTGCGGGAATTAGCGAGTGGCGGCGGAGTTAGTCTCTCGTAGACAGATGCTACAACTGAAAAATATACATACCTCGCATGTTGTAAGTGGAAAAGCCAAACAGAGGCATACACGAGGCACATGAGGTATGACGCAAAAGTTGCATCGACGTGCATCATATTTCAAAGTGCCTTGAACTCCGGAGCCAAGCGGAGGAATAAATGCCTCGAGGCAAGCTGCCTGAGTTGAATTTGTGCAGTTGAAGTTGAACTGAGTTGCAATTGGGAGTTTGACTGAGAAGCCTTGGAGAAGCCTGGATGAATGGAAAGAAATCATGATAAGTTACCAGAGACCAAAAAGCCTGCAATGGAAGTATTAAAGTCGAACGTGGTTTCGGAAATCAGCGAGCGGCGGTGGCGTGAGAAAGCAAACAGGTGCATACTGATACGAGGGATCTGCTTAATACATGAGGTATCCCATTCATTCAGAATTCAACACTCTCTTTTAACTACCTACGTATATACAGTACTAGCAGTCTGACTGCAGTTCATTTTACGAGTTTTCATGCCATTCCATAGTTCCAAAGTCCAGTGCCGAGTCACATCAAAATGGAAATACATTGTCGGATCGTCAGAACTACCAGTTACCATGGTCTCCCGTAGTCAGACTCCGCAAAGTTTTATGATAGTCAATAAAACTTTAATATGGAATCTGATTCCGTTGGCGTAGCCTTTCAGCTAGTCTCTCCTAGACAGACACTTCAACAAAATTTGAGCTTATACCTCGCTTTGTTGAACCTTTCATCAGACTTTTGACATTTCCATTGTGGTGTTGTGCAACACCTAAAAACGAGGGGAGAGTCGATTGGTAAAACTCGATGCCATCAAATCACGGCGTTATACGTCGGATCTTCGCGGAAATCAATTTTGAGACTAGACTCGCAACCAGTCTGCGCTACGGCACTTCCTTAGTGCAAGCAGTATGCCATAGGCAGACTGATACAATTCGGGCCAAACGAAAGGCTGAGCCCAGAGTTTGAAGTGTTTTTCTTCTTGCCTAGGATCTCTCAATTCATCGCGGTCACAAAATTTGCAAAGGGAGCAGTCAATCTAATGCCATTTCTCTTGCATTCTTCTATTCAGAATTTTCAGAGACTCCACGACAGGCGAGTCCCGAATGCTCAAATTACATGAGTAATGATTGCACTGCCCAGCTACCGTGGATGCCGGTGATCGGCACCACTCTACTCAGGCTCAGCCCAATCGCACAGCCCGAATTGTACCGCTCCCTAGTAGAATGAGTGCCAACTCACTCGCGAGGCCGGCTCCAGCTGATCTGCCCGACCGACTTTGGTTGCTCTACAGAGCTACCCCACATGATAACAGAATGGGGTAATTGATGATCCTCTACCATGGCAAGGACGAACTCTTTCCGCCTCTGCATGACCTGTCCAGCGGTAGAATCAGAGGCGTCAACGGCAAACACGATTTTGGATGACAGCAACGGCATCTCTGGGAGAGCACCAATGTAATACCCAGGATGCGGTCGAGTCAGACGTGGTTGGCGGAATTGGCGTTGCGATCTCGTTTTGTGGCAGGCACCAACTCATCTCCGCCCCTTATTTTTTTTCAGAAGGCGGGGCTAGGGTATATAATGTACTGTATAAAGAAAAATTGACCCGGGAGGACGCTGGGGAGGTTTTAAAAAAAGAATACCCAAGAATGTCTCACTATCCAAGGAACCCTATACTGTACACCTTCCACTAGAGGGACTTGGAACCACTCAAAATGAGCTGGTTGCTGTGAAGCGGCTGTATCGCAAGCAGGCCAAAAATGCCAGTGGAAACCGGGTGGTCAGCCGATTCCCATATGCAGATGAGTACTCGAAAACCGTGCAGGAGGCTAATCTCCTCTACTGGGAACCATCACTTATGGACTTTGCATACTCTGCCATCGCCCTTTGTGTCTCCCATGCCGACGAGCCACCTCCTGTCACCATACCAAAGTTGCGCTTTGTGCATGCTAGTGTCGCCGTCTCTCACGATCAGGCTTCTGGAACCAATATCAGCAATACATCTTCGATCCAGAGGACATATTTGGTCGAGGAGTTCATTGAAGATGGGTTGGATGGATTCACAAAATTCGTTCATAATGGCAGTGCCAATCCGCTCGTGGATCACGATGATCCCCGGTTCGAGATTGCTGAACTCCTCTGCTTTGTGCAACATATGCAATATTTCAAGACCGATGGGACAGTTTTTGTGTCCGATTTTCAAGGTATGTGTGTGCGTTCCTTGACATTTAACCCTTGCTTACCTATGAATAGGGTCTGAGACTCTACTCACAGATCCGCAAATCATGACCTCTCCGTATGACTCCTACTTCATCCCGCCGAGTCTCTGTCTAACCCATATTCCCAGGAAGATTACAAAGGGCACTAATATTTTTGGTGAAGGGAATGGGGGGGATGTTTTTGAAAAGTTTCCTGAACAGCATATCTGCAACACCTACTGCAAATGGTTCAAGCTGCCGGTCATGCACCGCTCCATCTGATGTCTGATCTATTACCGGGGCAGCTCATATGATTTTATATGTATAGGAAGTATGGATATGCCTATGTTCTATGTTAATTATGCTCTTTTACTATCTTACTCTAAATAGTTCCTGCTTCGAAGGTGTAACGGTACTGCTGCTGTTGAACGGGCTAGCTTGAACAACTACCTTCCTATTTGGGGACACGGTCATCACGAACTTGACCCGCAATTAGACAGGCTATGATGTGGTAACGTGAATCTGCGGGCTCTATTCGGGCACCCCGGGGTCCTGATTACCGGCAGCCATTGGCAGATTTCAAGATTTGTCCCCAACCATCAATCCCAATATGGTAACATCACCACGTGATCACGGCCTCGCCGCAAGCGACGGCGAGGACAACAATAAATCTATTCTAAGATATTCTCAGTGTGACAGGCATGTTTTGGACACGTTTTCTGAGTGGCAATGTCATCATTTTCTTTTCATTTGAATTCCATTGTGCCCACAGTGCGGTGCTTGGCTTTGAATCGTAGCGAGATAGACTCGGAGTTAAGTGAAGGGGTGTGGAGGTGAATATTCTTTGGTATGCTATGAGCCATTGCCTGAGTGGTAATGCTAGTCTGATGCAATTGTATAGTATGCATAAGTGAGTAAAGGGAAAGTAACAGAGCAAGATGCCAAGGGGGGAAGTAATATACGGCGAATGAGTCCAAGGCCACCGAGCCCGGTACCACGGGGAGGTGGCCCATCGGTGAGCCAGCTGTTTGCCAACTCGCATCACAAGCGGAGATTGCTCCCTCAATGCCTATCTGTCGACAGCCTCATTGCCCCGCGATGCCAACGTGCGAGGAGACCCCGTTGGGGGGGGGGGGGGGGGGGGGGGTGAGAAGGAAACAGCTGGGGAAGAAGTGGACTGCGTGGGGGAGGTGTTGTCCGGGCTAGGGGTTGGGCAACATCAGGGTAGCGATGGCATGTTTGCAGTCCATGAAGACGTCCACGCCTGCTTCCAATGATATCGATATCCAGCTGCAGCATTGCATCAGTAACCACTTGACTCAAATATGGTGTGCTCACTGGTGGTGCCCGAATGTTGCATCCTCTCCTTCCCTCTCACTGCGACCGCCGCCGCTCCAACAGCTCCCTTGAAACTAGAGTCTGGTTCCCACACCCACAAGGAGGGGGCGTGCGGGTGTGGACAAGTGGGAGAGATGCCAGAATTGGGTCAAGGACATCTGTACAG
>JARKIC010000760.1:0-199859 GCA_029378375.1 Mycena olivaceomarginata | reverse complement strand
ATCGGCAAGCCGTGTCATGCTCGACGGGACCATAATCATCATCCCCAAAAAAATCCAAAGTGGAGAGGCAAGAAAGTTTCTTGAGATGGGCAGCGATCTCCAGCGTTTCTGCCTACGTGCGAATGGTAAGCCGACCCAGTGTAATGGCAGAAGACAAACGACGAACACGAGAGATAGGTGTATTGCCTGTAATTTTTCGAAATTGAAGAGCTCGGACGTGCGGCAAGTGCGTACCCACACCGCCGAGGATCGTTGACTCCGTGAGGACATCGCACGGGAAGATAGCGATGATGGAGCGAGGCGATGTCCTGCCGAGATGCAGCAACGGGAGTTCGACGTTCAGATCCCTTTGGTACCACATCAGACACACCCAGCTGATGCATCCTCTATCAAGGGTCAGGGAGGGGACAAAGCAGGCGGGTCCACTGTAACATTTGAGATTCGGCAGGTGTACAGGATCCAGTCGTTCGATTGGGTGACGCTGGGCGAGAGTGAGGTCGTCTAGCGTCGGATGCCGATTGAGAAAAAGGGGCAACAGGGCCGAAGTTTGGGGCTCGATTGTGTATTCGAATGAAGTGAGATTTGGGAAATACGCGTGCTGCAGCATGTCCGTGAATTCGATAGCCTCATCGATGAGGAGCTCGAGGAATCTCAGGTTGCTGAGTTGGGAGAAGATGGAAGTAATGGCTTTTACGATGGTCGGGGATAGCTTTCTGAGGGACGTGGATCATTCGGCGCCAGCGTTGCTCTTGAAACGACGTCCCACTCACAAATCGGGCTTTTCGTCATCCGTAATGGAAAATCGCCGTATGTGGCGAGAGAGCGGTGACGATAAGCTAGAGCGCTGTTTCATTGTGCGAAGGAATGCCTTGATTTGCGGGACATTAGAGAGTGATACGGTGCGGTAAAGCAGCGCCGTGGCGATATTGCGCATCAGGCGCGAGGTCATGCAAAGCGCGATAAGACCTGGTCTCGACACATCCAGCATCACAGAAGTGAGGATTTCGTTGGGAAGCCATCGAATAATCGACTTGTTCGCCTTTGCGGCTCTACGAGTCAGAACCATGGTGGTGGCGAAAAAAGGGGTGACTGTGAGTGGCACATGATGTGACTGCACGCGAGAATCGTGCACGGACCACTCGTAACCTCGGAAAGAATAAAAGTAGGGACCCCGGAATGCTACCTGTTGTTTGTTCAATGTTCTCTCGACATTCTAAAGAATCAGGCTTTTTCGCTGATCTCGAAGGGAGCTGTTTCCGTTGTTTGCATGAACGGGAATATAAGCACCGAAAGATGCAAGTACCTGTTTGTAACCTGGACTAGTACTATCAACCCAAAACGATAGAACTCTGAATCAAAGAAATGAAAAACTTTCTTGTTCGAAGGTTGTCGAACGGGTCCCGGGGAACCCCTAGTCAACGAAAGTGGTATACATGATCCAGCTAAGGTTGCGGGCCCGAAACCGTATTTGACGGTTTGACGGCACCCGTAAAACGCCTACCGTACCATCCCGTCGCCCCTCGAGGCACTCCCGACGAGACGGCATATCACCAACCCATCTATACGGCCATCACCAAAAGTGATCACAAACCACGAGTCGAAATCAATTGAAACTGAGGTTTGAAAGAACTTGTTTTGTCAATATTATTTTTGATTCGGCTTGGAGCCTTTGCTCAAAGGCTCCAAGTTTAATTCATTTTTGCATAATAATTGAACATTGATGACGGCGTACGCCGGGGTCCGGGGAGGAGACAAGCGTGCGAATTGTGCTGTCAATTCCGAATCGGGCGATCCGCCGCACCGCCACGATCGTCTCTTTGCTCTCTGCCAATGCCACCATGTCGCTACACGCGCCGCAACGCCGCTCAATGCAAGGCACGCTCGGATGTGCCATTTATTATTCCCTGTTTCCGCCAATATTGCCTCCAGTTGGCTTCTCTTGTGACTAGACGGGACTCCTTCAATAACATCTCGGCCTCGTTTTCTGAGCCTGACTGCCCGTTCTTTCAACTCTACCGAAGTTCTGGCCCAAAACAAGGTTCAAATACGTATCCATGGTCCATAGCCTTTCAAAATCGCTCTAGTGGGCTTACTCGGGACCTATTGCCACTCACTGCGAGTACCAATTCGTGTCGAATGAGAAGGTGCGTTCCTCTCTGTTCATTTCCTCTCGAGACACGCGGAAGGGCCAGAGGTGTGGGTCAGGCTCCGGCCTCTTGCTCTGCAGTTGGGACTGTTTGGCTGGTGGACACAGACAGCAATGAGGATGTGGAGGGATCCTTCCGCGCCTCGGGCGTCAGACGCGCCCCGATACTGCGCTGCGGGGCGAGCTTTGAGTGAAAGGAGATGCGGAGGATCTCATGCCCCCTGGGCATGCTGTCTTTCCGCCGCCCTGCATTGCTTTGCTACCACGCCTTCGCTGCTCGGTGTACTGAGCAGCTATCGATTGGTCTGCAGATTGGCCTGCGGATTGCCTGGGATTCTTTCGTCCTAACAGCGTCACTTGTCCCTCGATGTACCTTCACCGCGTTCTTCAGCCGCCTTTCCGTCCCGCAATTGGCTTTCTGCATCTACTTTTCCCTGGTCGTCTTTATCTTTATTTATTCCATCTCTGTCCGCTTGCCTCTGATCCATAGCACCCTCTAATCGCGCTGACCACCGCTTCAGCTCCCCGTCGCCGTCGCCTCAATTCCGCCCGCTTGCTCTCTGGCGCATCCCTTCAGACAGCTTTCGAGCTTTCTGGCCATGGTGATGACGTCATACACTCCGCTGTCCTCGTTTTTTTCTCTCTCTTTCATCTGGGAATTGGGGCCGGGACGCGGATATGGCGCCGCGGACGGTAGACCTTTACGCGACGCCCGCCCGCCCGCACGCTTGCTCGTAGGGGGGCGCGCGCGGCGTCTTTGGGAGAGGAGGGGATGATTTGAGGAGTGGAAGCGCTTGCGCGCGATGTTTGGTGTGAGATTGGCTGGTGCAGGGACGCGTCCGCGCGCGCTGCCTGCAGATGGCGCGGGAGACCGCTCGGCGCGGATGATGGTATCCTCGACGCCCAGTGGAGTTTTCAAGTCTACAGGTGCGCAGGCGTGCCACGGAGAGTGTACCGTGCGTGCGTGTATCCGACTCTCGCGCCACCTACTCGTCGCAAATCGTGTGCACGGCGTCTTGGTGCGAGCAGGAGGAGACGATTGAGCGGGGAGTCGAGTGGGGTGTGTGTACACGGCATGTCGGGGTTCATTGCCGGGGAGGAGCAGGCGCATGGGGGGTGGGTGTGTGTCCGCGAGCGAGTGCGTATACCGGGGCAAATGGGGGGTGGTGGAGGCGCTGCGTGCCCGAGACTTGGAGTTTCCTGGCGTGCAAGCGGCGCGGGGCGACCGTGCGCCCAGCGCGCAGGTGCATGTGAGACGCCGCCTCAATCTTCTTATGTGCGTGCACCATCTTTGGGCGTCCGTCTGCGGCAAGACGCGAGTGGGCAATGGCACCGACGCTCGGGAGCGCGCGCGGGGGTGTTTCCGACGAACGAGCGCATGCGCTGCTGGCGGGTGGGGAGGCTCGCCCAGGGGACGGACACACGCAGAATGACCGGCAGGGTGGTGACTGGCGTGCGGGTGGCAGAGAGAAGGTGGTGAGGACGTGGCTCATGGATTGCGGCCGTGGAGGGTGTGCGCGGGTGTCGATGGACGAGGAGCGGGAACCGTCCGACGAGCAGGCAGGAGCAGCGGTCCTCAACAGGCCACGCCGCTCCGGCTGCTTGAGAGGGGACAAGAAGCGGGGGGGTCGGCATACGCAGTGGCGACATCGGGAGACAGCGGGGCTCGTGGCCGTGGAGGGTGTGCGTATGCGATGCGGCGCCGCGCTTGCGGACGGAAGGGTGCCTGCGTGACGTGCTGAGTGATCTGCGGCCAGGGGGGCGGGTGTGCGCAGCGTACGCCAGTGACAACTTTGGGAGGCGCGTGAGTGCGCGTGTTATGTCATATGAAGGGAACATCGAGACGAGCCGGTGCTGCCCTGTTGGTGAGCAGGAAAAGGAGGAAGTCCTTTGGAATGGGATTGGTGGATGTGCCGTGTCGCCGCTCACGCTTGCCTGGGTTTGGCGTCTTTTCGCCCTACGCAGGCAGGTCGACGAGAAAAATGACAGCGTCGGATAGTCGTCGAGTGGGGGGCTACGAGATGTCGAGCCAGGGAGGAGCAGGGACGGAAGTTCTGGCGGAGATGTGTGTGAGTGTGTAGACTGGCGCGAATAGGGAGGAGGGAGATGGGGTACTGGTACTGGTAGGAAGGAAGCAGCAGGGAAGGCTGACTCGGGCGACTCGTGTGCATCCAAGCGTAAGCGCATGCGGGCCGGCTGTGCGGGTGCGCGGCTATCGTTCTGTCCGGACTCTGGAGGCTCTACTCGGTCGCAAACGCTTTGAGCATCGAATTCTCTAATCTTCCTTTTTATTTCTTCCATCCATTCTTCTTACCTTCACCTTCGATACGAGGGGTTGGGGTGAGGTTGATGTACAGCTGTGGCGCGATTTGGGGTATGAGTCGGGTGTGGAGGTGGTAACAAGAGCTTGACACGCGAACGTGGCGAGAAGACTGAAGGGACATGTGCGGGCGTGCACTGGCTGGGAGATTCCCTGTCGGGCGCAGAGGAAATGGGAGGGAAGGGTTGCTGGCCGGGCCCGTTTATTTATGAACAAGATGCTAAAACTAAAACACTCGTTGCAGAAAAGGGCAGAGACTCTGAAGCTCTGGCCGTCTTATGGAATAAAACGCGACCTCCGAGTCGATCACTTCGCCTTGCCTTGGTAAAGAATTTTGGAAGAAGGAGACATTCATAGTTTTGAACTGGATCATGATGTGCTCGGTTTTTACGATATTCATCGGAAAGCCTGGGTAGCTGAGAAGGGAAAGTTCACCATCCTCATCGGCGCAAAGCTCCACACACAAATGAGTGGTCGATATGGAATGCTCGGGACCACCGGAGCATGGTGGCGTTTGATGAGAAAACACAAGGATATGTCGGTCACTGTCGGTGAGCGTCGTGAAATCGATGTATGTATGTATTCCTCAATGTCATTCTGGCAGTGATACAGCACATTTATCTTTTCGTCGAATTCGCTTTCTCCGAATTGATCTATGCGCCACATCAGAATCAACGTCCCAAAAGCACTTGGTAGCACTCACAACTACACGCTTAACCCCCTCCCCATGCAAATCCTGCCCCTCCGCCCTTAATCTTCGCAAAGAAAGATTTGAATCCGACAGGACAACCAACTCCCCCGCCTCTGCAAAGATCATATTTGAGGATGAGTCGCCGAGGAAGATCTTGCCGAGGAGGGGTGCCGGTGGGGTTCCATACCTGTCGGGGTGTAGTTAGGACAAGGAGATGGGAAGTAGAGAGACTCATTGGGGGAACGAGGAAGAAACAACACACATTAAACACCATCCCCACATCCAGATACACATTCCCTTTCTTATCAAGCTGTATCCCATCCGGAATGCCAGTATCTACATACGCGAATACACGGCGGTTGGTGAACGTTTCGGATGTGGGGGTCGACGTCGAATTGATATCTGGGGGGATCAATAGTACCTCAGGTAGGGCGCAAGTCGAACGCACATTGTAGCCGGCAACGTCGAATTGCTCCCTAAAAACCCTCCCCCAAGCGCCGAATCACCTCTGCACATCCGCAACAATCAGTCTTGGGGTGCACAGAAGTACAGGATGACCCACATATATGCAGTCTTCCCATCATCAGTAAAACGCGATCCCATTCGACCTTATGAACCCATCCGCTACAACCCTTACATCCCCCGTATTGGGATCAAAGCGATACACCATATCGGGGAAGTCGGGGAGGGGTCTGAAGTGGTTGAGCCAGCCGTTCTGTAGTGTACGAGTCAGCTTGGGTGAGGGAGTATAGAGGGCACTCACCCACGTTTTATCAGTGAAGAACACCTTCTTACTCGTCGGATGAATCTTCACATCATTCAGCGAGTTAAACTGCCTCCCAAAAAAGTTGTCCAGCAGCACCGTCGAGTTGAACGGGGGGCGTGGATTGACGAGTACCACATTCGGAGGCAAGTTCCCCCGTCCGTCATTGACGAGGAGGATTTGCCCTTTGTAGTTCGTCGCGCCGTTGGTGATTTGTATAGAGGGGTCTAGTGGTACCTATGCATCACATTACAGTAAGTACACAACAAAGGAAAGAAAAAGTGAGACAGTAGGGACCCACCGGCGTAATACTAACATCCCCGCCCACCCTAACCTCCTCCATCCTAATCCGACTCACAACATTATTAGTATTCACATCACTGTGAATTGCCCGCCCTCCTCCCTCATCACTACAAAACCACACCTCCCCCGTTTCCGGAATCCAAATAGGCGCCTCATGCGCGAAGGCAAAAGGACTCGTTGCTGCCTATGAGTCTGACAGACGGATTAGGACCGAGAATATCGAGGAATGCGTGGTCGAAGATCTGGAAGAAGGGCGGGGTGGTGTTGGTTGGGTTGAAGAACCCTGAGGTGTCGGTGCGGAAGGGCCCTGAAGAGCCGATGACGTTGGAAGCGTGGCGGTCGATGAACTGGGTGGGAGTCAGCACTACATAGGGAACTTGGACGGATGTTGGGCACACACCACAGACTGATTCGGGGGGTTCTGACGCTTCCGTTTGGACGGTGCGGCGCAGACAACAAGAACAGTGAAGAGATAGCTAGTAACTTCATGATGGTGAGTGGTGTGCAGAATCCAGAAACCACCTCTGTTATATAGGAGACGGAGTAGGACATCCGAGTATTCCGTAAGAGGACACGATAATGAGAAATTTTGTCGATTTAAGTGTCTTTGTTTCGGCGACGTCAGTGTGGCGTGTGTTCTCAGACCCAGACGAATCAAACCCTGAGACCTCGTACCTCGGCTCTTTGAAGGCGTGGGTAGGGTCATGGAGTCTGCAACAACAACAACAAACAAAAATCTAGACGGTACTTGGCACTTCGGGTAGACATGCCGGGCACCAACTACGAAAGTCGAATGAGTACTACGGGGGCTTACGGGTGGGGCCGACTATTGGGGCCGCCCACGGACCTGAATGCCCTACCAGGTGGGTGTGCCCAGCGGTGTGGGGGCTGGGAGCATCCAGAATTGTCACGTCAGGGCTCGTGGGTTCCCGTTGGTTGGCTTTCTTGGCATACGTCGTATATTAGCCTTGGATCAGTATGTACATCTTTACAATCACCTCGATTTGACATTCTGTTCCCAATCACTAGGGCTGCCGCCCGTGGCCATCGCGACGGTTCCACAGCACCCATCGAACGAGTGCCTTGCCCGTCCCGTAGGCCTATTTACCTCAACGGCCCTGGCAAACGACGGCCGCAACGGCCGTTTCGATGGGTCATTCTCCTATTTGCTGAACCCACTCATTCACTGGATATTTTGTGCAAACGGGTTTTCCGTGAGGTAATGGTTGCCCATTTTATATGACTCCTGCACGTGTTTAAATTTTGTCGGGGTAGAAGGACGGCAAATTCATTTGTTGTTTTAACATGCCGACAGATGCCGAAGTTGATTGCCGAGGTTGGACACTTGCAAGACCTTGTTGCGGGGGTTTTTTCTGCACGAAATCGCTCAAAAAACACGAAGGTGAGTAAATCTGAGTATAGGGTATGAAGGATACAAGTACCAGCACCATTTCAAGAGGGAAATTGGCCGGATAATTTGGCATTCGACCTTGACTCGACTCGTCACCGTGACCGTAATCACGGCCGTCACCCGTCCCGTCCCGTCAAGAGTTTGAACTCTAGCAAAACGGCCGTCGATTCAACGGCCGTTGCCACAACGGTAACGGGCGGCAGCCCTACCAATCACCCTTTCTTTGGTTCCGAACCCCCTCATTTGGGATGTAATTTTCTCATACTTATTTTCAGATGCCTTCTTCGAACCCCAATTCACATTTTTGCTAGCGAACTCCGCGTATGACGTGCCACTCCAAGGAGCTGGTCCATGATGGGGCGCTCGAGAGCCACTGAAAAGGGTGGTGTCTCTAATCTTGCACATTGTTTTCTTCAACTTTCTGCCCATCATCGCTCCGCCTTCCCGCACGTCTTAAGCCTTTCCTTCGCGATGCATACATTAAGCGCCGCAAGTTCGTGGAAACAGTAAGAGGGACCGAGGATTTACTCAGCGACGACTACACTTCAAGGCTCAAGCCATCTGCTAACGCAGGCTCGGCCACTCCTCGAGACTCAGGGGTTAATCAAGCCCCAACAAAATGTTAATCCATTCAGGTCGTTTCAGCATCTTTGGCTTCTACGCTGAACAGATGAGCGCTATTCCGTTCAATGTCCTTTCAAAACGATTTCTTTTTCCCGGGCTACTCCAATCGTCCTTTGCATCTCTATCTCCCTCTTTATCCGGGTTTCTCTGTACTCCGTCCGCACCCACACTGACCAACCTCATTTTCAATGAACAACAAGACTGAAAATATAAGAGGCTGAGAACACAGTGGTTTCGCATCGTTTCGTCTTCCCTATCCAGATTGATTTCTGACGGGACCCAAGTTCGGGTGCGCCTCCAGGTTTGCAATATCGCTAGGTCGAAGGAAATACCCAGAATCGTGATTTCCGCAGGGCCACTGATCGCCCGCGAGATTCAGCCGCCCGCAAACACCATTCGTCATGTTCCCCAGAGTAAGCTTCCATTTTGACCTTCCCCGACGGTTGTTTCAATCTCAATCTTTGCTTCGATAGTATCCATTCCTGCCCTGTTTGGACTTTCCCCATGTCAAGCATGGCCGCCCCACGGCAATTGACCATATCCACAAGTTGCCAGTGGTGTGTATGAAAAATTTACTCCAGACATTGCCACCAGATTCGACCGAGGCGGCTGAGGCGCTGCATCTAGCCGTTCAGAAGCTTCGGCAGGGGTCTGGTACAAACAAAATCATTTTTCCGCTGGGTGCCATTCATCCGTGTCAGAGTTTGATGTGGGAGATATGATATAGACCAGATATGTACCATCTCTTGGGTTACAGTTGCGGCAAAATTACTTGCATTACCGTATATGGAAATTTCCACGAAGACTGGGCCTCTGCAGATTGTTTGCATGCATACCGAGTAAACCAAAGGGCAGTGGGGCAGGATAATATCATAAAGTGTGTAAGACAGCCAAGACTTGGCCTGCAACAGCTTCCTTTCCATCAGCTTTGCCAAGGAGTGAGGGCAAGAGACTTGTATAATTTACTGATATATTCTTGAAATAAGCTGGTGTACAAGTGTCCTGGCATACCCCTTGACACCACCCCACACTCTTATACTCACCATGCATGCAAATAACAGGTAGGAAATCCATATTGATGGAAATTTCCATATATGGTAATGCACATAATTTTGCCGCAACTGTATTTCTCTTCCGCAATGATTTGTCACAGTTCATGTTAAGCTTTCCCACCGGAGTTCAATAATATCTCTATGGTGTTGCTTCAGCGTGGCAAGATCACAATGAAGGGACTGAAAGCGAGTGGACATCAGCACACTATCTATCCTGCTTGTTGGTTTGAATGAAATGTCATGTACTGATTCAAGGTAATTTAGCAATTGGTCTACAAGCCCTTTGCTGAAATTCAATTTGAATACCCGGCTGTTTTAATCGGTCCCACAACCGATTTGCCATTGCCCTAGGAATGGCGTGCCCAATCATGATTGATACTGGAAATTGTGCTGTATTCCCGAGTATGCAGCACAAATGATTCGCGCGCCCCATCGAGCCGGCGTTCTATACGTAGCATATGAGTGTATCTATGGTTGTTTCCGGGGCAAAATACACTATGTATAAATATTTAGTGTTCGAGAAACCACAGATAAATATGGAGCCGGATTTCATGCAGGATCCTCGGACCGGCGCACATCACTCTCCACTGCTGTACTAACCCTCGCCAGAGTCAGATTACATCGGTCGGTTGCACAGGATCACATAGCAATGCAAGTTCAACTCAAAATAGTCAGACAAGGATCTCGTCCACGAGTTGTCCGTGATTGAGAGATGGTTCTCTCAGACACCTCGCCTCTCTAAATTTCTTCGGACTATGCTTGGACAGGCATTGTGTCCAGCTACATATTACAGGATTATCTACGGCGAAAAGCATGTCATGACAGCGGTCTACATCAGATGAACCATACGAGCATCCTAGATTTGTTTGTGGAATTCTTCTTGTCTCTCCCGATCCCTTGCAACTATGTCTCGTTCGTTTGGCGGAACGTCGACGTGAGCATGTGGTGACTGTATTTCGATATGGGTGAGTATTTTCAGCATGGGAGGCCTGTAGACCTGAGGTGCTAAGGATTTTACAGGAAGGGTGTCGCCGTCCACAACTATGCCATCGTCGTTCTGATATCTGGTTGCGAGCTCGATGTGAACGGATCGACTTCTATTGTTGTCAGTGAGGTTGCGTAAGGGGCGTGCACCAGCCGTAGACACTTCATTTACGCTCCGAATATCGCGGATGAAGGTGCGCATTGCACGAACCAACACCTTGGCTGAACGTTACGAAGATTGCAGGCATTTCCCACTGTCGGACTCACTGGATCCATAATCGCGAATAGGGCATACACGACAGTGCGGCCTCCATAAAACGGAGTCGCCTATTCCACTAAGTTGATGGAGAGTTTGAGATCAAGTGAACCTATTCACCGAGAAGTAGGACGTGGTAATCTGTCCAGTTGTGAACGCTGTCCTGTCGCGTGTCGTGGATTACGCACGCAACACTAGTGAGATTTATCAACGCAGAGGTGATCGGATATGCGACTGAAACCATTGTTAACTGCGAGCTCTTGTTCGACAACAGAAATCTCACCGATGCGCAAGATAGTATTTCTGTAGAAATTGGCGTGAGCAAGTTGATCATCCGCGCCAATCACGGAGACTAGAGTGATATCTGCTTGAATGCGCTTCTGCCGGAGCTGGAAGGATACACGATAAATATCTTCTAGCACCTGAATCTCAAGGAAGCGAACCTGATGCTGGATCATATACCAGACAACAGTGGACGTGGTGATCACCTCGCCGGCGACGGTCAGCAATATCCAGAATAGTTGTGTTCCAATCTGCGGCAAGGCGATGAGACCCTTGTACCTCAATCAAAATTCGCATACCTGCCATCCTAGCCTCTCTCTCGGGTTGTCGTTCGAGTACCAACAGTCGTCGAGAAGGGGATCCCATCTGTAGGTCCAATTCCTATTCCCAGCGTCTATGATATATGATGTGCACTTACCCATACATCAGCAATACCTGGGTCGGCTACGTAGGCCTACGTAGGCCTACGTATTTCTGTATCGCCGTATTCCCTGTATAAAGGTACCCCCTTACAGAGAGTTACGTACACGGCTATCCCCGGGATCCCTTGGAATTTGCTGGGCCGCCGATTCAAAGGATTCCGACGGTTTTCAGATGGCATCAGTTGATACGGCCGGATTGATGCATCAATTCGAGCTATTTCCTACAAGACTCTCCATCGTTTTTTCAAAGGAATTGATGGGAACGATGGATTCCAACGGTTTTCCCTTGGGATTCCCTTGAATAGGCGAATCATCGGAATTCTTTGGAAGTCGCTTGAATTCCAGAGATTCCCGGGATAGCCGTGTATTTGGGCCAGGCTGTACGAAGTTGTCCGTATTTCGGCCCGGTCTACGTATTTCACCGTATTTCACTGTATTTCACCGTATTTGCCTGTATTCAAGCCATATTCACTGTATTTGCCTGTATTTCATGTAGACCTCACAATCGCTTGCAAATGCTTCCAGTATCCCAAAATAACCACAAATTCGGCACGGCACCATAGAATTCGAAAACCATGATATTGAAGCTATTACTGCAACAGGGGCTCGACTAACTAACAAAACAGGAAGCCGACCTGAAAGAATGTGCACACCTGGTTTGAAATCATGAAACAAGCCAAGTCTATATGCAACATGACACCGTCAGCCTAGGAACAGAGACTCAGCATCACACATACCTTGGATAACTATGTCAAACTCATGAGGTGCCAATGTTCAAAGGATTTCTGCGCCAATAATCAGTTGAAGTTCATAATGAGAAGCCACAGAACACACCACCTAGAAACACAACTCACCACCCCCCTGCACACGATGCCGACCCATATCATCCTATACACTGAATTCATCAGCACCGTTAAACAACAAAAAGAACGGCAACGAACCTTGTGCTGGATGTCGAGGTCAAAGTTGAGAGAAAATATCCGGCGTACGTGAAGCCGCTTCGTGATGAGGCCCAGGCACCACCAGTCGAGAATTGAAAACGAGCTCACTGCAGCCTAGAAACGCGCGCATGCGTGTGTAAGTCGCCGATAGCCTAGTCCGAACGAAAAGAAGGATAGTGCACCATAGGAGTGCTTCTGCCGCCGATTGAGCTCATCCTTCGACACCTTAAAGTTTCCGATGCGCTTGAAGCCGCCGGGCCCGTTGTCGTGCTCTGCGTAGAAGGCGATGCGGTGAGCACACTCATCCACATCGAGCTGCAGCCCATTGTCATGCACGAAGATGGAAGATGTTCCGCCCTGCCGCGCATAAGTCTGCATCGCCTTTTCGATCGAATAGACAGAGGGTTGGCTGCAGATGTGTCAGCAAAGGTTGTTCGACATGTGAGGCAAGACATGAAGGAAAGACAGCCACTCACATAACCCCCTTCAGGTTCTCCTTGTACACACACAGCTCGACCATCACACGGGGCAGGTGGCAGTCGATCTCGGGGTTCGCCTCGGGGCGGATAGCGGAGTAGTAGCGTGAGTTTTTGTGGTACTGCGCGACGGGGCTGACTCTGCGCCACGAGAGAAAGGGTATCTCAGTTTGGATTCATTAGAACACAGAAGAAGGGAAGAAAAGAAGGTATAAGAATGGCAGATTGGATTGAATTCGGTGCAATGAGCCAGAGGAAGGAGAAGGGTGGACGATGGTAATGATTCGAAACGCGGAATTGAATTCGGGAGAACAGCGTGGATTAGAGATGTGGGGGCGAGACTGAAGGGGAAAAGAAAGAAGGAACACACAAAAACGATATACTGCTGATCACTTGCAACGCAAAGAACTGCGAGTCAATGAAAATATTAAATTGATTGGGATGACGGAGAGGTGGAGACCCCCGCGCTCGAGCTGGATGCAGCAGCCTGGGCCTGCGGCAGGGAGGGGGCAGCCGCACCCAGAGGTGGGGGACCTGCCGACGCGACAGAAGGACGAGGAGCGGAAGGAAAGGGATGGTGTTGGTCGAGGTGAAAGAGAAGAGCCAAATATTTGGCCATGGTTCGTCTTTATGCACGTGTGTGGCATGCGCATATGCTGACCAAGCATTTGGATTTCGTGTACCGCCATTGCGTGACTTGTGAGCTTTCCGCCAGTTCTTACCATGAAAGCGTTCTGGCGTGCGGGATGCTGAATGCCATGTCGGATCAGGTGTCGCAGCATCTCACGGGGATGACTGACTCGGTGCACCCCCATGCTCTTCTTCACATACCTCGCACACCCGGGAGGCAGAGAACTGCGCCCTTATCGAAGTCAGGCCCCGGGAAGCTCCACCAAAGGGTTGTCCGGAAATTTCCAAGATTTTGGCCTCCAAAACACAATTTTCGGGAGCTCAAAAACACAATTTCGAACAAGGGTAGTGACATGTAACAAATGTGACACCGCCAAAAACGTGACACAAAACAAATTTTTTAGCTACTTACAGATAGAGAGGCGCATTCGACTATGGCTTCTTCACCTTCAGTATAACCTTTCTAATCTCCTTGACCACAGACTCTTTTTTTGTGAGCATATTCCAGCGTAAAGCAGCGTGCTTTGTCAAGGTTTGATACGGACTGCCGCGAGACGCCTCAAAGATGTTAGGGCCCAAGTAGAAGGGCAAGATGACGGTGTGATCGGCATCTTTCCGCCAAAATCCCTCAAAAACGCAATATCCGGACAAGGATTTGGAAATTTTGGCCTCAAAAACGCAAATTCGGACAAGGAAATGGCCAAATTTCGGCCTCAAAAAACGCAATTTTTCGGACAACCCTTTGGTGGAGCTTCCCGGGGCCTTTGAAGTCTTCTGCACGAAGCAAACCAATGCGCTTGGCATCATTGTTGATGAAGGGCAGATTACGCTGCGCCCGGGGCTCTCTGTGTTGCCCACCAAGTACGCGCACGCAGAGGTTCTTCCCACCCTCACTTCCATTCAATCAACGCAGAACACGCTTGAATTTGCGCATGACACAGTTGATCTCCGTGCCCTCTTGCGCGATGCACTGGCGGCGAGCAGCGACATTGAAATGTTGGCTGTTCTCCAGGTATGTGTTCCGTTCTCATTTAGCGGGTTGCTGATTGGATCTGTCATAGGTTGGACGTGAAGAAATGCCCGAGGCACTCAAGACACTGCAGCGCGCCCTTGAGCGCATAGGCGTTGTCCCGACACCTCCCGTGCCACCCAATGCTCCTGCTGGAGGAGGCCCATTCCAGCCGGCGCCGCCAGCATATACTGCACGCGGAGGGGTGCCACAGCCATCTGCCACACTTGTGATCTCATCCAAGAGCAGCAGGACCGGAACCCGTTCTCCGACATCGCCAATCGGGTCGAGACAGGCAAAGGCGATGTCACCCGCCGCAGCGCGCATAGCAAGTCGCATGTGTACCTCCCCGACATGAGGGGCCTGACGAGCACGGTCGAGTCGCCTGCGAAGGTACAACGGGTACCCCATCGACAACCATCCACAGGACAGTGAGGGTGTGTGTTTACTCTTCCTCAATATATTCATTGCTGATGATTCTCCCCCAGCGCTCGAGTCCCTGATATCGATGCTGTAGACACACCTCATGCGCCTCACGTCCGAGCTGTCCTCACACCAGGAGCTCCTCACTGAACTGCGAAAACTGCGCGAGCGGGACAGCTGTGCGCTGCGAGAGAAAGGCATCGAGGTCGATCGGTTGCACCAGGAGGTCGAGCGGCTTGCAGGCGAGGTGGAGGTACTGTGCAGGGTCATTGAGGAGGAGTCGCCCGCAAGGACCACCCCGCCTCTGCCCTCGACCCTGTCTCACCCTCTGCCACTCCAATACCACCCTCCACTCCAACTCGTACTGCCACTTTCTCACCAGCGAAAGGCGGATCTAGCCCCACGGCACCAGCGACGAATGGGAAACCCGCACGCCCGCCCCTCCCACACACCCTCTCCACCAACTCCAACTCAGCAGGCACCCCATCACGACGCCCGGCAGCGACGCCAACGGCCCCACGCTGCGCCCGAACCGCAAGACCATCAACCTCCCCAGGCTGAACACCTTCGCCCCGCGGTGCGTGCCGGAGGGGTCGCCTGTTTCCCGGGACCGACGTCGAGCGGGAGCAGCACGAGCGCGAACGCGAATGCGAGAGACACGAACAGCTCTACGGCACCATCCCCGTGTCAGGCGCCGCGGGAGTGCTGGCGCACGGAGGCGCGAATGGGAGTGGGAGTGGGTTTATGGAGGGGGTGTTCTCGACGATCCCGCTGACAATTGGGGCAAATGCGGTGATTGGGGGGCGCGGAGGGGGATGAGTATGAGGTGGGTTCTTACATTTTTTGGTTTCGTTTTTTCCCTATTCCGTCCCGCTTTCACTTTCGTACTTCTATTCGCACTGTGGTGTTTTGTGCTGTGACGCTCTTCCCACTCCGTGCTGCGATGCGCTTCCCACTCTGTGCTGCAATGCCATTCCCGCTCCTCCTTGCACATTCCTTTTTCCGTATTTTGCTCTGCCTGTTCCGATTACGATTATTGATGACGCTACGCGTGCAGGAAGACGACACGGATGACCCTGCGCTCGCGGGCAGGGGCGGGCGCGGCGACGGCCTGGCGTGGCAGGGGCGCGCAGCGGCAGCGGTGGTGGATGAGGGGTTGCGGGAACGATGCTCGATCAGAGAGGGGACGGACGAGCCCTCTCGGGTGCAGTCCAGCCCGGACGTTGAGATGCTGGTGGATCGCGACAACAACAACGATGAAATGAGGACGGGGAGCAGGAAGAGGAAGAGCTGTGCCTTCATCTGCCGGATTGCCTCCGTCCACATGTCCCAGTCCTCTTCCGAGTCTACTGCGTCGCGCACGTCAGCACCGCACAGCACCAAACACACACATCAAGCGCATACAGCACAAAGTTCCTCTCGGGGCTCAGCACCTCGACCCGCCGCTCCTTGCCAAACTCCCACGGCACACTCACGACCACCTCCAGGTCCACGAGCGCTGCACACCCCTTGGACACCCACTGCCCCTCTTCCCCCGTGCCCGTGCTCGTGTGCTGTCGCTTCATGCGCGACACGGGGTGGTGGTACGTGGACTTGCGCAGCAAGGGCACGGGCGACGGGAGGGGCAGGACGCTGTGCAACACATTGGTGTTGGCGCCGGTGCTGGGAGGCATGCCCTCCCCGCCCTCGCCAGTGTTGTGCAAAAGCGGCAGCTCCGCCTCGCTCTTGCTCCATGAGCGCGCTGTTAGCAGCCTCACAGGCCACTCCGGCGTCTCAAATCTCTGCACGAAATTATTTGTATCCTACCATATAGACCCCCCGCACCCTGTGCCTGCCCTTCGTTTATTGTTTAGCATCCCATTCTCCTTTATCGTGCCACCGTCTTTCTCGGGTCCCGAGTTTATATTGGATTATTGTCTGTATGGCTAGTTAGTTATCTTCAAACTATTATATTGAATCAATTTTTTTGGCACTAGTGTGCAGAACTGATTGAGGATGTATTTTGTCGGCCTGGGCAACACCTGCCCAGCCGTCAAATCAGTGAGGTCAGACTACACAGAACTACACAGAACTACCCCAAATACAGCGAGGTACATATAGAAGCCCAAATACGGGCAACTACGGAGATGAGGCTGAAATACGGGCAACTACATAGATTGACCTCAAATACGGTCCACTACGTAAGCACCCTGGAAATACACAGCTCTACGTAACTCTACGTAAGAAGCCTTCCAAATACAGCGAATACAGGTGAATACGGTAAATACGGCAAAAACCAGGGTTTGCTGATGTATTGCTTCAACGCGTACGGAGGCACAGTCAAACAAAGGAAATGATGATTGACCCGACAATGTAGAACTTTTCCATCTTCTGACCATTGAATTGGTGAACAACGACTAGTCTGTGTATGGATTTAGTAGATCTCAGACAAGTATTTTGGGATACGGTCAGCTTACTGAAGATTCAGAGCGATAGAAAACAGGAGAAAACTCGACGTTTCGAGTGTAAACTTTCCGCCAATAAATCAGCGTCCGGTACACCGCACAAGGGGACACTGACTTGAAGCAAAAAGATATCAAAGCCGCATGCCCAAGTGGGACCAGTGAACTTGCCACCGATTGCGTTTGTGATCCCGAAGATAGTGCTGTTTCAAATACGATTAGACGAAAGCTTCATAGGACATACCAGCTTACTTGGCTACCAGTGCGCACACCACAGTTCGGAAACTGACTCTGTCGAGATGTGGTCTACACGGAGGTTTCAAGGCGACTATCCCAATCACAATGAGGACAGCACCGCAGACACTGTGTTCAGACCCTCCCTGCACAGAGGCTTGGTTCAGGTACCTACACAGACCTCTACAGATCGCTCTGTGTAGGTGGCTGGACAGGCTCTGTGTAGCTCTGTATGGCTCTGGGCAGGTCAGTGTATGTCATTGCATGTCAGCGTAGGTCAGTGTAGGTCGTGGTAGGTCTGTGTAGTCATCTCCACAGGATTAAGATACTGTAACAACAACTGCTGCGGATGTTGAGCTGGCAAGAGAAACTCTGGTCTGTGCAGCTCTGCGGATGTACCTACCCTCATTACACTGACATATACAGACTCTGGGTAGTTGTCTACGCTTCGGCTACACCCAGCTACCCAGACACTGTGTGTAGTTGTCTAAACGGGATCTGTGTGGCCGACTAAACATGTCTACGCATATCTAAACTCAACTACCCAAACTGTGTTTAGGCCACCCTTGAACATAGTGAGAGGGCCGCCCTGACCAAGGACGTTATTGTCCATATCCGGTTGCTGTGATACAGTAAGCACATATATCTCCAATCCTGAGACCCTTCACGCACGATAGATTCATTAATCCTGGCGTCCACGCGAAACCGTGTTCATAAGTCATGGTGGGATGAAGAAAGGGATAAGACTCGGGATAAATCTCGTTTGGGCCTACGTTGCAACGTTGCAACGTTTTAGCCCGAGACCCACGACCCATCGGTGATTGTCGCTTGACACAACTTGACCGGGTTGCGCAGAATGATGAGATAGGGAATATGGTGTGAATAAACGGCAAAAACCGAGTCTAAAAAATTGATGATGAGATAGGGAATAAGATGCCGAGTCTAAAATTGCGACAAGTGCCCAGATTTTCTCGCGGAAGCCATTTTGGTGGTATGTCTTACATTGTCCTAGCTCTTACATATGTCGTTTTGCGGCAAAACTTTTGCCGAAGGTCTGATTGTGGCGTTCTGAGGGCCTGGCGACTGTATGCGGACGAGTGAAGGCAATTGACTGACCGAGGTTCGCCGCGACGTCCGGGGATGCTTTTTACATCCTATAAAGACACCTCTGGCCTGTCTCGACGTTCCACAGTGATCCTGTAATCTAATGCTTCGGAATTGATCCGGCGGAGTTTAAATAATTGATAAAGAAAAGTGGGGCGCAGATCACAGTGGAACGTCTGGGGCATTTGGTATAGCAACACCCCCCATGGCACCACACTTTCTCTGTCACACAACCTTCAGAAAAGTGTCCTGTGGACCATGAGAGGGCTAACTGACGGCCAAAAATGTGCTCAAGGATGGAATTTATAAATATAACATAGTCCAGTTTTTTTCCAGCGTAGTTTGGGTCAAAGTGGTGAAGAATGGCATAAAGATTTTATGTCTAGGACATTGCGGCTTTGTCCATTCTTTACTGGGACTGTCCCCTTCGCGCAGGAGGCTCTGATTGCATATATATTCTTCCAATGGCCTTTGGAGGGCCGGAAGAAAATATTATTACAGCGCTACCATCTGCGAATCTTCATGCCTCGGACACACGCGGACAAACACGGGTGGAATCGGCCAGACCACATCAATCCGTTCAATGCTGTATTTTTCGAGTCCAGACGGGCATCAAATACTCGATCCTCAAGCGTTCCTGCGTTGTAAAGCCGAAACGACATTGTGCAGACATGTCTGCAAAAGTCTGCGAAATGTCCACATAAGTCCACAGAATGTCCACAAAGGTCAAAAAAAAAATTGTCCACACAAGTGCATCGCCACGGCATATCTCATCCAAAATTTTGCCGCCCCTCATGGCGTCGGCGGAGAGACGCAAGACTCTGGAGAGACGTCGACTCGGACGCGTTCCAACATCACGTGGCGTTTCCGGACCATGACGTCCGGACCATGACGTCACTCCCCAGGCTGCATAAAGCGCACCACGCCGCCAACTCGCGCACCACCCAGCCCCAACTCCACCCCTTCCAAAAAACCGTACGACCATGTTTATGTTCATCTTGCGTGTGGCCCAAGCTCTTCTGGCTCTGGGAGTCCTCGTGACCACCGCCTTCAGTGTGTTTGCTTTGCTTCTGGTTCAGATTACATACCTAAAATGCGCGCAGTTGCGAACCAGTACGACATGGGCGGAGGAGGCTCACCCTCCCAGGTCAACTTCCTCCTCTTCGTCAGCGTCTGGACCCTCGTGCTGGCACTCCCATACCTCACGTTCTCGTACCGCTACTTCCCCGACGCCGCACACAAGTTTGGCATCTTCGCTGCCGAGTTCGTCACCATGGTCTTCTGGTTCGGCGGGTTCATCGCCTTGGCGGTCTTCACCACTGAGTTCCTCGGCTGTTCTGCACCTGTTTGCGGGGCCGGGCAGGCTGCGACGACACTTGCAGCCATCGAATGGTACGTACGCCCTTTCATCGTCTCGTAAAAATTCGAACCGATCACTGATTTACCGGGTTATTATGTATGTAGGGTGTTATTCATGATTTCCACCGTCATGTCCATCGTCCACCTTTGGAGGACAAGAAACAGTAACGACGGACGCCCAGCGCCCGAGATGGAGGCCAGAACGGTCTAATCAAGATGGAATAATATTCGCAACGATTCTCTTATGTATTACCATTATTGCTCTGCAGCATACCACCTCTTGTAACGATAATGTACCATACATACCCTTTGAGTAATGGCAGTGATGTTGTTTAAACTGCACCGTGAGCTACGAAACTCGCCGAGAAAAACAACTGTTTTTTTTTTGAAAAAAAGGCATGCCGGATGCGTTCTTATGCATTCGTAAAAGTATATACCTCGCAATTCTTGAATACCGAGAGACGCCGCAGATGGGAACTCCGCTCGGCATCACCGTACCTACTTGGGTATGAAAGAATAGTGTAACTGACAAGATCCTGCAGCGACTTTAACTCTCATATGCCATCTTATCCCTATTAATCGTTCAGAACTATTCAGAACTTGTGTGAATGCGGCATGTAAGTGGCCGCACTATTTTCTTTGCGTTAGCCGGCAATTTTATACTGGACATCGCTTTTGAATCCGAGTACGATGCCGTGTAACGCGACGTCAAGAGGCAAGCTGATTTGGTACCCAGCTTCAGATGTTGAAAATATGAGAGAGAAATCGTCTTCCATTGAATGGCTTGGATATCCCTGCACACGTCGAGACCAGGAGATGCAGCGAAGCTTGATCGTAGATACGAAGTCGGGGCTGAACGCAAATAGGGATATCTGCATCGAATAGTGAGAGTCCACTGCCAGTCCGACGCAATAGATGTAGCTCTGGGACGTTCCCGTTGCGTTCCCGCCACTCAGCGTGTGGAGGTTTCAGCCTTCGGAGAGGAGTTTCATCCAAGAAGAGGAATGAGTTGACTTCGAGCGTTCATTCACAGCGAATCTTGTCCATAACAGCCCAGAGTTCCAGAGACAACGGTCGGCTTGAGTTTTTTCTCAATTGCGTCTGTACTTGGCAAGTTGGAGATCCTTGATCCCTCGGATTGTTGGGGGTAATACGAAACATTAAACCAGATAATGTAACCATGCTGCGCTGTCCACAAGCCTTTTGAGGCGCGCGACCCGGTCTTCGTACGGACGGGCATGGTAGTTGAGAGCAGGTGTCAAGCGTGCGAATCGGGCTGTCACTTCCGAATCGGGCGATCGTCTCTCTGCGAGTCGGCGACGAGCCTCGACGCCGAATGCCTTCAAACACAAGCCTGAACGAGCTCCTTCAAACCATGTCTATATCTCTGGTTCTGGAGCCATGACTTGAAGCTCTGGCTGTCTTGGGCTTGCCGATGGAATAAAACGCGACCTCGAATCACTTCCCCTTGCCTTCGCTTCTTCTTCTTGCCACTGGCGCTCTCCATCCATGTTTCGTGCCCCGCTGGACCTGATCTGTGTAGCCCCAAATCCTTCAAGATCCGTAAGCTGGCGCTTGCCACTCGAGACCTGCGCCGATCTGGGGCGAAGTTACACGCTGAGTGAGACGGTGCGTTGCTGTCTTTGGTTTTTTTCCCCTTCCTTTCAAGCCGAACGGGGAGCGGGGAACGTTTGGTGCAGTTCCCTGGTTCTGCGGCGGAGTTGCGCCGGGTACCGAGGATCGGGTGTGCCAGGATGTCCTATGCGTGACCGCACCTCGTTTTGGTCGCCTTCAGACGCGCTCCGACGCTACCTAGGCAGCGAAAATTTGTGCGGCGTGCACGGGCTGTGCTCAAGGCCACCTGTGCGGCCCTTTCTACCAATGATGCCTTTCCCGTATCGTATCGCTCCTCCGGTGTGTCTGACGACCGACCGATCGGGCTACTGCACCTCGGGGGACTGGCGGCGTGCCTAGTGTCCAGTGGGAGTGTTCTCAGTGCCGGGAACGAGCACGAGGACCGTTTGTGTTCTGAGATGGCGCTTCTTGTCCCGACCCCTCATTGCTCATCTTCATCTTGTTTTATCCAATCTTTATTTTTCTTTCATTCACCTATCCATATTCATCTCTCCCTCTTCCCTCCTCTTCCCTCCCTGCTGACCCACTCCTCCGGATGTTGCGCACCACTCTCATGGCCGCTTGCGCCTGGCTGCCCCAAGCTTGAGGGATCGCGTTTTGTGGCAGCGCGATGCGATAACGTCATGCTCTCTTTCCTCATGGATTTCTTCTTTCTTTGGTTTTGCGAGACGAGGGAACACGGAGACGGGGATGGTGTGGGTGGATGCTGTGCTGTGCGAGGGGTGCACGTTCAGCGGCGTGCGTCTTTCGGCCCGCGGCGTCGCCGAGCGGGACGTGTACTCGACTGGGATGGGAGACGTGGATGTGGAGCACGCGCACGCGGTGCCGAAGCGAGGCGAGGGGGAGCAAGAGCGGGCGCACACCTGCATGCGGGGGCTGGTGCGTCCGCGTGCGCTGCCGCGAGTAGGGAGGAGGCGGGAGACGGGGTGGCCAGTCCGCGGGGGCGAGGCTGACCCGAACGATTCGTGCGGAGCGCGAGTATATCCGAGCACGAGCGGCGTGCATACGGGCGACCACGTACTGTCGTTCCTTTCAGAGGTTTCAGAGGCTCTGCCCCGATTCTTCGATCAATGTGTTCTCGTCTTTCTACAACCCACTGACGCTCCTCCTCCCAGACCACCTTCCTCTGCGTTACTTTCGCTTCCTCTTCCTCTCTGGGTGGGCTCTGACCGAGGACGTGCTATTCATCCGGAGGTGCATCCGGTCCTCTACACCTTTGTTCATGCAGAGAGAGGGAGCGGAGGGACGGGGCGTGTACATAAGCGGGCGCGTGCCGCTGCTCGTGTGCCGCGATGCGTGTGGCGTCATTGGACGTTGACATGGAGACCTGGGAGCGTCAGGAGTCACTGAGTGGAGCGTGCGAGGTGTGCAACGGGGACGAAGAGCGCGCGCAGGATTGGATGTGGCCGTCGTGTCATGTGGATGGTACGCCGGGACGAGCTTGGTGAATCGGCTGCCAACGCTTGCAGTGGCAGTAGCCAGACGGGGGTGGAAGCGGGCGGGGAGCATCGCAAAGCGTGCGAGTGTTAGCACCGGTACGTGGAGGGATGGCGCGCCCGCGAGAGGTGCGAGAGGCGCGAGAGGTGCGAGAGGCGCGAGAGGTGCGCATGCGAGCTGTGAGGGTGTGATCCTGCGCGCGTAGGCGGGTGGTGCGCTGATGTGCGATAGAGTTTGCGCGCGCTCGGGCTGGAACACCTCTGCCTCTGCTTTTTCATCGGTCGCTTTCGTTACTTTTCTTGTCTCTCCCCTCTCCCCCCTCGAACTTCGCTATGCACCCTCCCCGGACCACCCTTCTCAGGCTAGCCTGCATACACGCCCTTGCTTCTCTTGAAGAGCAGACGTCCCAGCGCGAGGGTGTCGTACCTACTGCCGCGGGAAGTATGTCTCAATCCTCCCTCCCTGTCTTTTCTTTTTTGGTTCGATGGACGTCGGGGCGTAGTGGAGGTGCGGCCGCGGAGGATATGCATAATCGTACAGGAGTTGACGTCGTAATTGGATACGCGGGCCTCTCTGGGCATGAGGCCGCAGATGAGGGGAGAGGGGCGGGTCCGGCGCGAGATGGCCCTGGGTGAAATGTAATGCCCACTCTTGGCGAGAGCGGCTTGGACAGCAGGCGGGTGTGGATGGGCAGCGCGGGGACGGCGATAGCGGTGGCATGCGTGTGCGGGCGGATCCGTCAGCTCCGCCTTTTCACGACGAGTGCGTTCTGCGATGTCGCTTCTTCACTTCGCGGACTTTGATTCCCTTATTTGTCTATCTATGTATTCTCCCCTATCTCCAGCTCGCTGACCCACTCCTCCGGACCCCGCGCTTGCACGCGCGTGCCTCCGGCTCCCTGCAAGCACCAGTCGATGCTTTGTCTGTGCAGATTCAGCACGATGATGTCATACTGTCCCAAAACCTGGGTTTTGCCTATAGCTGATGACCGATGCTGATGGGGTTTGCCAGTGCTGATAAGCAGCTCAATTGAAGAGGTCATCAGTCATAAGTAAGGATATTCAAAGTGGGTGGGACATGAGCAAGTATCATCGCGTATAGGCAGAGCTCTTTTGCAATCTTGTATTTGACAAAGAAAAACCTGTTCAAAGGCTAATCAATATCATTTAATGGTACGAACATGTCAAGGAACATGTTGTTGCGGAGGGCATTGTAGTGTCGTTGGGGAGGGTGTTTGACAGTGTGGAGCACGTGTGCGTGGTGAGTATCAGGGATGATGCAAGTCACGTTGAAAGGCTTTGCCTCGGTCCGTCTAAAGCTGGAGTACTGCTGATAACATGGACCGACGAGTGGAATGCAGCAGTACAAGCCACAACCACTAACCGAAATCCACATCCTTGTTCCCCCTGGTTGCACAAGCTTAGACGTGCCGACGAGTATTCATGCATTTTAGACTTCTTCACAGAACTGTGAAGGAGTAGAAAAGGGACACAGATACATCAGTTCGACTGGTTGAAGCCCTTAATCAAGCGCTCGGAACGAGAGCCCTTGACCAATGGCATGCAAGACTGTTGTGGTGGGATTAAGACCCTCTCTTGGCATAACCAACCGAGTGCGTCAATCCTACACCAATCCAAAACCAATCCCAAACATAAGCCTTCCAAGGCTGCTGATTGTTTAAGGTCCCTTTCGACCGTATCCCATAATCCCAAGTAATAAGCCTTCCAAGGCTGCTGTAGTGGTGCCGTGTTCTCAATCCAAATCCCAAATCCCTTCACACATCTTAATCACAATCCCAAATTATGTGTTTTACTTCCACCGAAGGCAAGACATATTAATCACATTGTGCAAACGAAGCAAAGCTCTTAATAGAACCAGTCCAGGATCACAAGCGCGGACTAAGTGTTGTAACACAAGCCCTAGATCCAAGTCTCTTAATTGAGACCAGGACCTAGCTCCTGTGCCAACCCAATGTTAGTGCCACAAGCACTAGATCCAAGTCTCTTTATGAGACTAGGATCTAGCACCTGCGCCACCACCACTGCAGTAGTGCCTCCATGCTAGAACTGCCCTCCTTATATACTGTACATTTACGCTTACACTACTCTAATTACACTACCTGAGTAAGCTAAAGATCTGCCATTTAACTCCTTGTTTCCGATCGGTTGTCTGACTCGACTGAACTTCCAAGCCAAATAGTGTTGTCCTGCCCTTCGGACCATTGGATTCAGAAAGCGCTGAGTCTCCCATTTCTGTAGACACCCAGAACTCCCTAATCCGCCAAGTGGTTCCCAAGATATAACCTTGTCAATTCCTGATCAAGCCAAGAACCCGAATTGGGACGGTAACGGAGCTAGACCAGTTTAATGGTTAAAGTCCCTTGATTAACACCTTCAGATTCAAGGAGCGTTGGGTATCAGCTTTCTGTAGATACCCTAATCTCCCCGAACCGCCCAGTAGTTGTTGAGATATATAGCGATGAAGCCTTGCCCAGGTCAAGAACCCATATTGGGATAGCAACATTGATCGGTGATTATTATGTGTCCAGACACGTCTCCAGAATAGGCCAAATCAACCACAACAAGGTGATTAAATCCCACAGATCTATCTCTGCTGATAGACACTTGTTCTTCAGAGTGGATGTTTAAGTTCCCTGATATTTGTTGGCCCCACAGAGCCTTAATCAAGCGATTATAAGGACTCTATTATTAAACCCATTGAATCGAGCCTTAATCAGTATGGGAGGTTCTGATTAATGTTCTCTCGGGCAGGCTGATTAAGCCCTCATGCAGGATGTGCCTGATTAACCATTCGGGACTCATGTTAATCCTGGAGATGTACATCTAAACTGGTAATGCACAGGAATCCCAACATTAGCAAGATTCCAGGCAAGGCCAGATAGCCTGCTTATCAACGTCACTCTTGCTCCAAAGTCAACCACCACAGTGTCGAGCCGAACAACATCAGCCGGTATAAAGGCCCCCCCACTCGGTACGTCTCTCCATTCAACCATGTCTACCTCGTCCTCTAACACATCCACCCCAGTCCAAACCCCCACCTGTGACCGAGTCCGCCATATCCACGACCTCGTGCTTCAGTGCACACTGGTGAAACACTGACTATGGGGCTGGCGGTGAGATAACCACAAACCAAACCTTGTAAATGAATACGCGGTTCGATAATGCAACTACAACAACTCAAACACTATAGTCCTCGTGCAAGTTTGGGGTTCCAATCCAGTATAGATTGTGGCAATTTGAACTTTAGTTCTCTTTGAGAAGCAAGACTTTACAGGTCTACAAGTCGTATAGATAAAACTTGCTCAAATCCGTTCTAGGCGCAATCGCAGATAGACAGACGAGATTTTATGTTCAACGGTTTTGTATGATGTGGGTCTAGGTTTGGAGATAGTACTCCGATGCGTAATGCAAGTGATTCTTTATGAATCCCAATTCCAAATAGTATCTGCGATTGCTAATCCTTGCGAGATTACAACCAATTGTCAAGTCCAATCCGTTTCCTTATATTCCACGTGTCCGTTCCGTTAATCCAATATGTCCACGTGCCGTTTATAAAGATCCAAATCCAACACAGATAATATTCAAACAGGGAAAACAAACTAAACTTGGTATAGCTTCTGGGTGTCTCCAAATGAATGCCTACTCTACCGGTTAAGTGTGAAGTCTAGTAACTTCGCGTCCAACAGGTGGGGTGAGATTCAATGGTGTTCCTCCCATAACCATCCACTTAAATATGTTACAGGATTCTAAATATAAATGAGACAGATACAAACATGCAATAGGGTTCAGGGTATATGACTAGTGGTATGGCAGCTAGCCGATGAACTCCTGTCAGATATCAAGCGATTAGTAAAATTGAGAGAGATTTGTAAGAAACATCAACGAGCCGAGCTTAACGATGAGTCAAGATCTACATCGCTTAGAACGATCGTGATGGGATATTGTTGATATGTCAACTTTTAGCCGACCTCCTCGTCAGCACTCTGTTACCCTCCTTGGTAACCCTCCACCTAATTGGTCCCGCTTTGAACCGTCCAAGTGATTTGTCTGAAAATCGTGATAGCTGCCGCTTCCCAGTACCCGAGTATGGTTTCTTAGTCAATTGGGTTGATCGACCAAGTCCAGCCTTCTCTTGGCAGTCTTGGAGACGTCAGATGATGCCCCACGACGATCCCCCTAGTTCAGAAGGATATTCCCTCGTAATATGCCCTTAGTCAGGGATGTGCAGTAGCCCCAATCCGTTTCCAGGATGGTAAGGCACTTTCCGTGATTGCTCCATTAGCGACTTCCCACTTCAACCCTTTACCAGGATCGTTGTCCAGCGCCTTTCTAATGGTTTGAGACACATTATATCCCTTTTAGCTAACTGCTCAGGCCAGTAATAGCCCTTGTGAGATGACATCGTAATGTAATGAAGTACATTATAGTATGTTGCAACTCGAGCAGATTTGAATAAATGCCCGGGTGCCCCAATACCAGGTCTGTCACCGGGAAAAGGTTGACGAGGGCTTGAAGAGGTGCGTCGCAGTTGCCCCTGCTGTACTGTTCACTAATCACCCTGATTAGCTCCAAGCCAAGCTCTCTGCCGCCCTTGACGACTAGGCCCAGCACAGCGCTGGTCTCAAGCACCGCATCGTCGAGCTCGAGCTTGACAGCGACCGTCCCTCTAAACGCTCATGCGGCGGCCGCAATAACTGCACCTCCAGCGTCGAGTTCGACGACACCTCCATTGAACCCACAGAAATTGAGGCCGCGGTCCATCTTCATGCCTGCAAATTCGTCATTCTCTGCAGCTTGTGGCTGGCTCTCAGCAGCAAGAGTGCCAAGGCCTTCTTCGACATTGCCCTCGACGATGAGTACAACCCCGAGCTCTGTTTTTCCACCGACGACGATGCCAACGAGGAGCACGCTCGACTTCGACCAGATCTTCCGTCATGTGTTCCTGTTGAAGGTGTGTCACTGTTTCGTTTGCACAACATGCCCTTATCCTTCATACAGGTCTTTGCTGCAGTGATTGATGGCCTTAACACTCCGGAGCACCTCCTCGAAGACGGGCCCGTGCACGTTCAGGCGCAAACGATGCACTCCAAGCTCAACATTGAGTATACAGCCCCGGGAGCGATCGCCGGCGCCGCTGTCTTTGTATGTGGACATTTGTCATTAATATATATATACTTGTTCATGACCTCCTCAGACCCTCTTCCTGTTCTCGGGAGACAAAGACTTTGGCAAGGTCGGCGACCTCACCGGGATCAACTACTACGATTGCTTCGGCAAATACCTCGAGGTCATCCTCGACAGCCTCCGCCTCCGCAAGCATTGGACACGCTTGGGACACCACCCTATTCCTGACACTCAACAGATCACACTTCGGTGGTGGAGTGGCTCCGGAGGCTGAGGACGAGGACGAGGAGCTGTCGGCGGCGTGCAATCAGCTGTTAGAGATGCCCAGTGTGCCTGAGATTGACCTTGACGAGGACGATGACTTGTAATGAACATGTGTATTTGTCGTGAAAATCAATTTTGTATTTTTTTTTGTACTGCTGAAATTGCACTGCTTATGACCATTGAACAATACTTATGACCGACTTCGGGTTTGCTTATGACCGATTAACTGCTTTAAAGCCCCGGATATAAGGGGGTACCTGCTGACAGTGTTTATAACCAACTACCAGCGGTGGCCAGGGCTGGTCGGCAGTTTAGGCTTTTTCGGACATACCACCCAGTGCGTCTCAGTCTCCTCTCTATTTCGCGGTTTTTCTTCGTGTCTGGGAGATGGCAGATGGGGCCTGTGCATGTTGTGGCGCAGACGGCTGTCGCCGCAGCTTACTCCTGGGCAGTCAGTCGTGTGCGCAGCCACTGTGGGCGAGATGAGGAAAGGAGAGTTGTCGAGCGTGCCATGGCGACGTGGGGTACGCAGCGGGCGGGCGAGTAGGACACGGCGCAGCGGACGTGCATGTGCGAACTTGGGTGGCAGATACGTATTGAGTGGTCGCCGATGTGGGCCCACACCGGCCAGAGCGAGCGTACAAGGCCGGGTGTGTCATGTGAAAAGGATTCCGATGAGCAGGGAGCGAGGAGTGATTCCCGCTACCTTTAGGTAAGGGTTTCTATAGAGAGCCTGATTTTTCACAACTTGCAGTAAACAACATTTTTGGTCATTTTCGCTTACATCAGCACCAACCTCTTTGATCTCTCTGCTAAAAATACTGCGGCAATGTTGATGGCCGTCGATACTATGTCATTTTTGCTTAGCTACTGCCCGGATATCTTCCGAAGTACGTCATTTTTGCTTAGTCATCTCCTGGATATCTTCCGAAGCCTGCCAAATAGCCATGTCATACATACTATAGTACCACTGTCTCTTTGTTCTTTCCCTCACCTTGCTTGCTCAATGGCTCCTTCTGCACTCTTCTGCAACTTACCGCTTTCAACATCTTTCAATCCTGGCTCAGAGAAGTCTTGCATCTCACTAGACTGGGTCTTGGCCTCAGGAATACCTATCTCCAGATCTACTGCTAGCGGAATTCTCACTTTGCTCTATGGAAATATGATATGCTCTATGCACATGAGTCTTTCAGTCAGCTCCCCACTGGCTTATGATCTTGTTCTCAGCTGGGACTGGCTGTTCTTCTGTCAAGAAACTTTATGTGGCGCCTCTTTTCTGGTTAGCTCTGGTGTCATCCACACTGGCTCCATTTCATGTATTATCCCATTCTACACTTCATCTCTTTATTAATCCACATTGTCTGATCACCTGCTTCATGACCATCCTCCAGCAACTCCTGATTGTTGGAACAATATGTCACAAGGTATTTGGTTTGCTTGCTATTGAGACTGGTCCTCACTAATTCACATTTCACAGATTCTCATGGGGAATCTGGTGCCCTTAGCCGGTTATCTGATTCCCCCATGCCATATATCTCGGGCATCTGGCCCTCCAATGATGTTTTGATACAAGTTTCTGATTGTACATTGGCCTCCAGGCCTTCAGCATCAACACCTGGATCTTCTCAATGGTGATGTCCTCCGGGTCTGCTATGTCGGCCTCCGGGCCTTCAACCTCTGCCTCCAGGCATGATCTGATGCAAATGACTCCTCTGCACCTGTTGCGTGAAATCTTTTTGGGACATCATGTACGACATACACGCATATCTGTATTTCATAGTGATCTCTCCACAATACAACATTCTCTTGAACTTCATGCAATCCCATTTAGCAACTTCAATTCAGTTCAATGTAGGTGGGTTCTCCTCCACTATATGGTTACTGGTGCATGTACAGAGTACCATGCTGATGCAGCCAAATTCCCTTGACCAGACTGTTCAGGCTGTTGTGCTATCTGTGGTGTTTTGCATCAGCTGCCAATATGTCTATGCCAATATTGAATATTGTGCTTGAAGCTGATCAGACCCAGTCTCGCACATATTGCCGCTGCTTTGAACATTCATGTCTCTGGTGTGCGAAATTTACATTTCAGGCTTTGTGGTGAACTACGAAAATATTCAGAGAACCTTTGTTCAGTACACATCAACCATCGGTCTTCTGCTACAGTCGCTGAATTGTTCCACTCCTTTGAGAAGCTTCGAAGGCCGGCACTGATATCCATTGCTGCTTTGCATCACATTCAGATTCCAAACAAGGCAACAATTGAATTTCTCCACACCCAAATCATGCAGTACATGATCTCAGGGCATTATTCACAAAATTTAGAATCTTGTCGTCCCAAGTTTGTCTCTGATGTCAATCTACATCTACCTGACTGCAGATGTCCATGATGAATGGCAGGTGAATCAAATTGACCGTGATTTACAGGTGCATATACTTTCTGCTCTCTATGGTAATCAAATTTCCCAGAACTCAATACACCGTATTCTATCTAATTTGGAAATCAATCATCATGATTCAGAAAGTGTTGGCCAGTTGCGTCAGAAGCTGAAAGGTTACATTAATGAATTGTGCAAAGGTAAAAATGCAGAAAGAATAGAACAGAACAAGCTTGAGGCACAAATGTCCCATCATCAGACACTGCAAAATATCCGTGATTCCTGGCCACAGCTCATCCCTCAATCACTATAAAACAAACTTCTGGGTTGTTTCCACCAAGAAACCTCTTCAGAAGCTCTATCCCCATTTACATGTGCTTCCTGTGCCAAATCAGTTCACCACCCACTTCCTACTGATGATTTTGATATTAATGTTCTCAAACGTCCCGATTTGAAACCTGAGGAAGCAAATTTGCTGGGACCGGTATAAATTACTACGCCCTGGTTCCAATCCACCTACCATGCCCTTTGATGAAGGTGCTTTGTGTGATGTGCTTGTGGATTCAGACGGTGTTTCTTTTCCTCCTGATGGTGGTAGACCAACTTCATCACTTTGCAAGAACTGTTATTCATCGTTGAAGAATAAAAAATTGCCGGCATTGGCATTGGTAAATAGAAAATTCTTGGGTTCTGTTCCTGATGAGCTTAAAGATCTTACCGTGATTGAGGAAGCTATGATTGCTCGCTGCCGCTCCAAATGCTGGATAATACAACTTAAGGAAGAAAACTAAGATTTAGTGCTTCAGAATACACAACACGGTATCAAAGGCCACATAATTATTTACCCTCAACAGCCATCCAAATTAGCAGCTATTCTACCCCTGCTATTGAAGATATTATCTCTCCGGTATGTGTTTTGTTTGTAGGTTCATCACCACCAACTCCAGAATGGTTGCGTGATCATACAAAACTGCTCGCTGTGAGTGCTACTCGAGTACGAAACACTCTTCAATGGTTGAAAGAACACAACCTGCAGTGTCGAGACATATATTAAATGAATCCTGCCTTCATTTCCTAGAATAAAATCCAGTTCTCCCATTCAATATTGAACATATCTCAAACAATGTTGCAAATGAGACTGTAACTTCTCGGTATGATGCTGTTCAGTCTCCAGATCCTTCAACAAATCCGAGCACCACTATACCATTCCAAAGTATAGTGATAACAGATATTGACTGTCATCCATCTGTGAAAGAACTGCTTCCGGTGTGGAGGGGTCGTTTGGCCGACGTGTGGAAATCCATCCGCACGTTGGTTTCGTTTTACAGTACCGTGCCCCTATTGTACATTACAGCATCTGTTTGTATCGTAAATATTGCCACATCATCACCTTTCTACCACAAACCACCTCCAACGCGACCAGTGCAAGGCCAAGCGCCTAGAGGTAGCACCGAGCTCCTCGACCCCTCCTCTCGGAAAGTCGCCAGTGGGCAGTCTAGCCACCCAAACCCCTCGAATCGCACCTTACGACGCTGCCGTCTTCTCACAACATTTTTCCCACTTTCTTACTCTGATTTTCCGCCACTTTCGTACTCTACGGCTCGGGATCACTTCCCATATTTTATTCCTCGCATTCAGCCTACCATTACACGGACTACCGACCCAAAACAAGAACCTGCAAGCCGGGTCTATCCCCCTTTCCACAGTGGTGACCACCGCAGGGGGGAGGTCTTTTTAGAAGGATCCTTTGGGTATTCCGCGTGGTCTGTTGTCCTAGCTCTTCATTCATCATTTATCCCTTGTCGTGATGGTCCCCGCGGCCACCTCTTCGCGTTCCCACGTCGCTTTGCACGTTTCCCATCCCCATGTCGCACCGCACTCCATGCAGCCCTGCGCATCGTCTGCGCCGTCGCCTACGCTTCCGACTTCGCGTTCCAACGTTGATATTTCAAACGCGGCTCTCTCTTCGTCTCACCACGTCGCCTCGCACGTTTGGGATCCATGCGTACCACCGTCCGCCGTGCGGACCAGCGTATCGTCTGCCCCGTTGTCTACACCTCCCATTTCGCATGCAAATTTCGACAACTCATCATCTTCATCTTTCACATATCCATTCAAGCCGATGCCTCGTCCGCGCTCTGCGACTGCCCCTACCTTTGACGGCAAAAATCTCACCGACTTCCTCGATATTCTTCGACGCCATGGCGAACATGCGGGGCTGACGCCGGATCAGCTCACCCCTATCATCGTATCGTACTGTACCCCCGAGGTTCAGCGGGTCATACGGCATTCGCCTGAGCTTCAGCGTGACGCGAGGAGTTGGCACGACGCCGTCTCCGAGCTCCGCGAGCTCTATGGCTCCGACGACGGTGTTGTGATGTACACGATTGCGGACCTCCACGATCTTTGCAGTCGGACTTGCGTTGGTCCACCGTTTCGCTGCCTGGGGGACGCGGAGGCGTACCTGCGTCGTTTCACGCCGATTTCGGGATATCTTCGAGAGCTAGGATTCCTCTCTGCTGCAGAGGTCCAGGCTTATTTAGTCGCTGGGCTGCCTTTCGTGACGCGCAAAGAGGTCGAGGCGCAGCTCCCTGTTGCGAATCGTGGTACGAACTCGCCGCCGACCAAGCATCAGGTCATGAGCATCTTGCGCGACCTTCTACGCCGTGACTCGTTCGAAGCGTTCGTAACTGCGCGTCTCTCCCCCTCGCGATCTTCCTCGCCGCCTTCGTCTGATGCACCCATTCCATCCGTTACGCAGTCCCGAACCGAATCCAAACCGCAACGTCGATCCCACCGTTGCTTCGTATGCGGATGTACCGGTTCCCATCGGCTCGGCCCCAAGTTCTGTCCTCGGACATGGGAACTCGTTGAGCACGGACTCGCTAGATTCGACCCAGACGGACGCCTCGTCTCTCACGATGGATCTCCCTTCCCAATGACGCGAAATTCGGGTGGTGTTGCGGCCCATCTGTTCGCTTTCCTCACGTCGTTGTCGCCTTTGTCCACAGAATATTCCCCTGCCCCCAACGCCGTCTGTTGTTCATCGCGTCGAAATCCTAGCGCGGGACGTGCCGTCGAATTCAAATCCCCCGCAGTCCCCAATCGCAGTCCGGCGACCTCCATCGCCAACTTTATCCCCAATTCCGTTCGCATCCATTCCATTCGACGATTCGCCTTCTACAACATGTTCCAATTTAAATCCCCCGCATCGTTCGTGTTCGCCTCGTGTGCATACAGCCCCAGTCGTCCCATCCGTTCGCATTCCTCCATCATCCCCTGACGAAATTCCTGAACATCATTCTGCACCGCCGTCGCATGCGCAACCATCTTCCACCGGTCTTGATCCCCCTCCATACCCGAAATTAAATCCCTTGCAGCCGTCTTCATTGTCACACTCTCCTGCTTCGCCACCAGTTGTTCCACCCATTCATCCTTCCCCTAGCGACGTCGCACCGGGATTACCGGATCTCGGTGTGGATTCCGAGCAGCTTGTTACCATATTGTTTGCCGACCTTCTCGCCATCTCTCCCCCCATGCGCGCGAAAGTAGCAGCCTTTATTCACCACCTGGATTCCAAATCTGTTTCAAAACCCGTTTGTGATCCGCATTCAGTCTCCATTATACCATCCCACATACCAAATTCTTTCAACTCTGCCAGAAAATTTTTCGCCGCTTCCATTTCGCCATCTTCCCTCGTCCTCGTTTTTATCACATGGACTCTTTCCAGTTACATTTCATCTTCATCCCAACATCTAGGATACTATGGCTACCTCACTGATATGATTTCTTTTCTTTTATCTCATGCTCCGCGATTGCTTATGGATTACATTTTGATATAGACCGCTCCTCTTACCTACTTTTCGGCCATACTCCTCTATAGTTCCTGGATGTCGGGGGTCGACATTAAAATCCCCGCACTGTGGAGGGGTCGTTTGGCCGATGTGTGGAAATCCATCCGCACGTTGGTTTCAACTTTACAATAGTATGCCCCTATTTCACATTACATTATTTGTTTGTACTGTAAATAATGCCACATCATCATCCTTTCCGACACAAACCACCATCACCGCGACCAGTGCAAGGCCAAGCGCCTAGAGGTAGCGCCGTAGCTCCTCGCCCCTTACCCCGTAAAGTCGCCAGTGGGCAGTTCAGCCACCAGTACCCCCGAATTCGCATCGCACGACCTCGCACTATTCACACGACATTTTCGCACGTTTTTACTCTAACTTTTCGTCGCTTTCTCACTCTACGGCTCGGGACCTTTTTCCAAATTCCTTCCCCATCGTTCGTTCGACCGCTACCCGGATCCACGACCCATTTAGAGAGCCTACGGCTCGGCTCTCCAGCCCCGCAACACCGGAGAGAAGGGTAAATCTTCGGGATGGCAGGGCACTGGTTTTGCTTGATTAAATATTCGGAGATTGTCTGTGTGCTCAACAAGTAAATAAATCATCATTTCAGGTAGCGGGCCTTGCCGCTTGCCGGCCCTACCCGCCTTATGGAGAGAGGCGCTGTTCGGGGCCGGAGGGAGCGTCTTCAGACAGGCCAGTGCTGGCACTGGGATGAATGGACGATTCGCATCCATGCGCGACCGCTAGCCGGCTAGGTGCGGGGGCTGGTGTGTGACGAAGACCAAGTTGCCCCAGCACGCAGGATTTCCGTGTTATAATAATCTATATATTCATCTCTCGCTGACGCTCGTCCTCTCAGACCACTGCTCCTTGTACTATTTCAATCTCCTCTTTCCTGACTCAGAACACACATCGTCTGCTGGTATTCGGGGTGTCCTCGGATATTTTTTCGAGGTGTGCGACCGCTGTGGGTGTGTTTGCACGCTTGCTTGGACTTCACTGTCTTTGTGCCTGCCGAAGCTCATCAATCTGTGCGGGGTGCGCGCTTAAATGTATTTTTATACAAAGGAGTCATCCTACTCTCGGTCGTTGACTACAGCCGGCAGAGTAGTGGTGTGTCGGAAAAACCTTGTTTCGCTTACAAGGGATTGACCGGGCTTGAGACCTTACGAGGGCTTGAGGTGGCTTAAGAACCACTCAGTGTGCAGCCTGCAATCCCCATCAAGCAGTGGTAATTAAGCAAATGGCTTGAGGCGAATTTAGATGTATTACAAGCTATGTATTTTGCTATCTAACGCAAATCGATCCCATTTATCCGCAAAAACATATCCTCATCAATACAATCGATCACATCGAATGCTTCTCGCGAAGCCCCGAAGATGGGACACAATAAAGCACCACGTACAGCATGTTCCAAGGCAACGAACATGGCGCTGGACTTCCGTTCACGTACGGGGCAGTCGGTGCGCGTCCTGGGCTGCCAGGATGAATTTCGAAACGGCCGTATCATAGCCAAGTCAACTTTGACTCCATGCGGAAGGGAACACCGAAATATCAGGGCAAGTTGCCCCATCGCTAACGGATCATCTTCTGCGGTGTAGATAATGGAGTCGTATCGGGGCTTGTCATGGAAATTCGGGTTGCAGCGCAATATATCCCGTTCACCTTTCCATGTTACTGCCGACTGGAACTCAATGTAGAGAGCCTTGCATGGAAGAATCTGGATTATTGGTGTGAGCGCAAAGTGTGAACTGCGAAAGTCTAAAATACCTCGAGATCTTCTTCTACGCGCACGGGGTAGGATGGATGATGGCGCGCAAGATACTCCCGGAGTTGCATGTTGAAGTTTCGGAACAGCGGGTCATCATTCTTTGTCCGTTCGAGGCGGGTCGGGGAAACACGCGAATCAGGCGAGCCGAGGGTCCAATGAGCGCTGAGCTGGGGATCGGCAGAGGGAATGAGCTCATCCTCTTGCTTCCCCTGGCTCTTCTGCCACATCTCCACTTGCATGTCCAGTCGTGCCATCGTTTCCTCGTTTTCATCTATGATAGTCATCTTTCACTCCATGTTAACAAGACGCGACCGTCAAATGAAGGGACATTGACTATACCTGGTGCTCCGCGTTCTTGCCATTAGTTATTTTATACATTGCACTGACCTCTTGCTGGAACCCCTCCCCAATACGAGTGTTCTGGTTTCGACTGGTGCCTTTGTTCACAAAGTTCTGCGCTGCATGACTGAGGAAGTGTTGCTTCAGAAAGTCCAGGGACTTGTCATGTTTCTCTGAAACTCGCTGCTCAGAAATGTTAGCATTGAATGACTTGTAAATAAAATGTTTCAACCTTGCAACACTTTTCATATTCGGCAATTAACCGCCCGAGATATTCGAGGCGAGTGTTTGTGGTCACGTCGAGCCCGAGCATGGTTCGCACCTTCTGCATGACACGAATAAGCTGAACCAACCCCGAGTCCGATGGTACAAGTTGAACGAGACATGGAAGCGCACACTACAGCTGAGGTCAAGTCTAGAAATCAATTCTCTGAGAAGGTAATTTACCTTGAGAATGTCGAGAAAAGTTTGACCCTCGGAATAATCGATGGTGGTCGCTGAAGAAAGGTGTTTCAAGTTGCGCCATCGTGGGAATTGGTCCATTCTATAGGTATTTCATGAGGATTTCTGGTTTTAAAGATGTAGACGAGCGCACCGCTCGTTGAACGTAGAAGCAAGTCGATTTTCCTGGAGATATTCCTTGATGACAACCCACATATGACGCCCAAACACCCCGCCGTCCCAGAAATGGAGGGCGTCGTATCCAACCGCCTTATATGGGTCCGAGTTTGCAAACTCCCAGAGGAAATGCTGGTAGAACAAAGAGTTCAAAACAACGAAAGCAGCATAGACAAAAAAGTCTTACCGGGAAATCATGAAGCCCGTATTTTTTTAAATGTTCCTCCCGAGCTGTTTTTGGACCATCTGGTGCATCTCCGAGTGCTCTCACCATAGATGCGGTTGTACGGTCAGGATATGTGCAGGTAAGCCGATGAAGATCATCTCGGTGAACCAGGCACTGGGGACAGGGATGTAACGCCTTTGAGTTGCGAAGAGCCAGCCAAGCAGCGATCTCCTCGAAGTCCATGGACTCGATGAGAACACCCGGATATGCGGTACGAGTAACCCCATCCCCAAATTTAAAGGCTTCCCCACTGTGTGAGCGCTCTCGCAAGGATGATAGGACCAGACGGCAAACACCGTGATAGATTTTACGCTTCAGCTGGTCATACTCTGTACGCATAGAGCTACTCAGAGTCTTGGGATCAATTTGGCGTAGCTCGGGAGGCTGGAACAATTACTTCAGTCCATGAAGTTCGCCGCTGCACTCGAGTAAGGAAGCGTACCATTACAACGAAACCAGCCAATGTGCCGCCCCCATTTCCAGAACCGTTACGTGTCGCAGATTCAATCCAGCAGCCTCGAAAAAGAATGGGGTGCATCTTAACCTTCGTAGACACCATTCCCTTGTCCAACCAGACGTGCAGTCCGACAAAGCAAGCCGGATATCTCGCCTTATCCGGGAGCTTGTTCTAGGTTTAGAAACATTAGCTTAAACACATTTGTGCCAACTTCGCAAGTTGACCACTCACATCAATTTCGCGCCATGTTTTTCCGCTCCAGGGTTCATCATACAAAGGAGTGGAGAAATCAATCTCCCCATTCAAGCACAAATACTTTTCCTGTGAGTACCAGGTGCTAACTGGAGCAAGAGTTTCGTCGCAAATCCAGCGCTTCATGATCTTCCAAGGATCGCGGAACTCAACATCTATTTTGTAGCGGTTCGCAAAATGACAAAAAATGATTTTGAATGGAACTGGTGCCAAGTCAACAGATGAACATGCTGCGAGTATTGCTTGAATAACTAACCGGAACATTGCTGACCCGCGCGGCGGCGAGAGACTGGTTGAGGTCGCGATGGTCGCGAAATGTGACGAAGCAGTCACTCGAATAGACGCTGTTGCGCATGTCGCGCAGATCTTCGTCGATGTCGGTATTTGGCATACGACGTTTGACACAGCGAGATGCAAACTTGTAGTCGGCGAAGGTGCGAAAAGGGGCATATGGGCGGTGTTCCGGGCGCGTATTAGACGCCCCAGGGTCCGATGCGGGGTGGTTTTGTGATGGTGAACTCTCCAGAGGAATAATCTCATTCGGTTTCTCTGCGATGGGATGATGTTTGATGAAAATGAATCGCGGAGGCAGAAGAACCGTGGACTCAGTGTGAGCAGTTTCCTCTGTGAGCTCTGGCAAGTCCAGCTGCCCGCGACTCGGAGGCTCGTAATCCTCGTCAACGTCCATTGGCGAATCGCAGGCAGGTAATACGGATCGGCCTTGAAGAGGCTATGAATTCCCCCTGTCAAGCCAAGGGTTCCGCGGTGTGGATTACACGCACCACACTTGGAGCTACAGTCGTAGCAGCCTTTCGCCGCCTCCGCTCTCGAGTGAGATATTCTATTGCCTGCTTCCGGTTAGCGGCATTGATCCTGCATATTTGCTCATGCTGAAGTAGATTGGCGACAAAGTCCTCGCAAAACTGGCACTTTTTGAGTGTGAGTTGGGACTGAGCCGGGTGTCGTTTGGCCCGTCTCTTTCTGGTTGCTTGTTCTTGTTCTCGAGCCATTTGATTGTGGGTGAGGGCGCGCGCAAAGAATAGATGCACGGGGTCGCGAACAGGCGTGATGTCATGCACTCCACACTCGCCAGTGCTCCACAACTTACAAGTTTCTTGTCCAAGTTGTCCGACGACTCGGATTGCAAACACCCTTACCCAGAATTCGCCGACAGAGCTCAGATACTTACAAAAAAACATCGGGAATAAGATGAATCATTTTTTGAGAACAATAGACGCGTTTTGTGCGGGATTTTGTTAGAAGCGTGTTTGTCACACAGTCACGAATAACTTGCTTTTGACCGCCATTCCCGCCTGCAACACTCTTCCAGAGCCGACCTATCCCAAGACGGTGCTCGCCCTCCTCCTCCCCGTCGACGACCCTTTCATTCGTGCTGCGAAAATACGAGGATGATGTCATTTCGGGGATTGTACCATACGGAGCGTTGGTGTGGGGTGGGTGGAGCTGGTGTGCTATAACAAGGTGTGCGCACTTCTCTTCTCTTCTATCAACACCCACGACCTTTTTTCTATGTCTCGACGTCGCCGCATTGATAGCACGCCCAACACGCCCGAACGTTCTTCAACTGATGGGCCTCTGGGCGATATTCTCAACTTATCTCAACAAATCACCCCGAGCAAGTCCCCGCGTCGGCTGCGCAAGGTATGCCATTAACATGTGTGACCGGGACTGAACTGAACATGTACTAGCTACGCGAGGACCTCCAGGCTCTGGCCAACGACGTTGGGGATGTGGTCAGTTCCAAGGACACCGAAATCGCTGACCTCACAAACCAAGCTGTCCCTTCTGGGTCTCGGAAACGTCGCAAGCGCTTCCACCGCGCTGAAGACGCAGACGACTCCGTTCCAAACCCCACGACCCTCGAAGACCGGGTTCGCCGAGCTGGCCGCCACTTCATCATTGACGAGGCCATCTTCTTCATCGACGAACAAGCCATCTGGACAGTCGAGGCCAAGGATGACTTCGACTATGCCACCGAGTTCGCTTCGAAGGACAGCCGCATCCAGGCTCAAATTCAGGACCTTCTCCATCTGCTCCCGAATGATGCCCGCTCATTGCGAAAGGAGGATTGGATTGCCGGTGCGGTGCGTGGTCTGTTTCTTCCTCCATCCCTTCTCATTGCCTAATAGTTCATGGACGGAATGGGGGGTCAGCGTTCCACGGAGAGCAACCGTTTACGTCATGCGAGTCTACCACACCTCGCCAGGGCGGACGAGTTCGACCATTTCGCCTCCGCCAGCAGCCGCTTCGAGGCCTTCAAGGAGCGCATCGGATACGTCGCGGCCACCAATACCAGCAGCGCATATTATTCGGCTTTCAAGGCACCAGTACTGTACGATGAGTTTGATGGAACCGTCAACGTCAACCATATCTTTCGCAATCCTGTCTTGCTCAAGGTATGTATTCCGGCCACTCCTCAAGACTGAACATTCTTTAATATGTGTGTGTGCGTGTGTGTATAGATCCAGGCGTGCATTCTACGCGGGCCCGACGGTGCGAAGGGCCTCTTCAGCAACCATCCCCACCGCCCGCAGGCCAAGTGCGTAGAGAAGATCCACCACATCCGCCGCACCTCTACCGGGGCGATCGCAAATGCCGCTACTCTGGTGAGTCGTTGTCCTCCTTCCCATACGAGGCTGATCGCGTTCAGGCGGTATGGCTATTCTCTGCAGACCTGAAGTTCGTCGAGCACGGTGAAGAGACTGGCATCAATTATGTCCAACGGTATTCCGACTATGTGCAACGACTTCGCGAGGGTGTTTCGAAGAACAAGCCATGGGCGATAGACCTCCTCAAATACTGGGATGATGTCTTGTTTCCGGACGCCGACAACTCCGTAGCCGCCGGTACTGGGGAAGGTGACGATGCGGAGATGCAATCGGTTGACGACGCATTTGGCAACGCGCCATCGGGTCGTAACTCACCGGTAAATATGTTTCATTCTCATTCATGTGCTTGGCACTGATGTGATCCAGGACTCGGATGCGCGCAACGGTCGATCACCTTTGCCCGTACGTCCGGTCTTTCAATTATATTATAAGATCTGTTTTGAACATCTTATGTCAGGCTGGCAACACGACGCCTCACCACACACCTCACCGAAGTCACCAATCCACACCGACTCGCTCCCCGCGGGGCAGCGGCATCGCAGGTGATGGCGAGGAGGGTCAACATCCGGCTCGAACCAACACACGACTTACGACAAGACGTTGATTACACTGTGTAGATACTAAATCAATTTATGTTGTTTGAACTGCAATACGAAATCGAAGTGAAGCTGGTTTTAATTGGATTGAAATGCGAGGTAATGGCTTGTATTGCCATAATCACGTGGGTCGCTTACAGTGGAGTACATCGGTTTGAGAGGTTTACACCTATGCGCTGTAATCCCCTTAAGTATTATGGGCTTACAAAGGCTTGTACTGTAGTACAAACCGTTAAAAGCAATCTAGGATTTTTTCCGACATGCGCTCATGTGAAGCGCCAGTCTGAGACTGGCCTTGATTCCAGGCGAACGGGACGGGACGTCTTGGGAGCTCGGGCGCTTGAGTGTGTGTTTCGTGACTGACGCACGCTGTGGATCATGACCAGGAGAAGCAGACCTTGACAAAATTCCCTACAGTATGCAAACTCGACGGAGGGAATGGAATGTGGTTGAGAAAAAGAGAGCTCAATTGTGCAGCCGGTCAACAGCCACGCCTGGGACGCCTGAGAGCACAAGTAATCTGAATACGCATCCCCTTGGTTTCTGCAGCAAGTTTCCAGAGCTTTGACTCATTGTTAGCCACCAAGTTTGAAGTGTGTTCCCATGTCCAAAGTTTACTGGAAGGAGGACGGTCATTGTATGAAGCCCGGATTTTGTCGGAACAGCGGCATGCAGGTCGCATCACACATGGATGTGTGCCGTGAGAAACGCAGACTACAGAAGCACGCGGCATGGCATTCATCAGGCGGAGATGGTGGAGTTTCAAGGCTTCAGACGGATAGACATCGTAATTTGATAAAGAGGGTAATGTTTCGTCAGCTTCCAGCTTATACAAATGCTCCTTGCCGTCAATGGTCTCAAATCTAAATCCTCCTTTTTTCTTTTCCAGCGCGCCCAGAGACATAATTTGGCCGAGTTCCTGCCGAGTTCGGAACTAGGTGGAAGTAGAATCGAAGATCTAATTGAGCCTCGTGTGTCCTGGGTGGTGCCAGCCAGTGACCGGTCTTCCTTCTCCACCACTATCGCTAGCCAGCCCGATACCTCCCTGCTGGTGCTATCGTCACGACCGATACAGTGTCCAAGCAGCTATCATTTTGAGCCAGTTTTCCAGTAAGCTCACAAGTGACTAAAACAGAGTTGTGCTGTGTAGACCATTGTTGTTGCCATGTACTGGCACAATGTTTCTGCTGAACATGGGGCTTCTTTGAGTGCGGATGTCTGTGCGGATGTCTGTGCCGGCTTTCCATCACGGCCGCTCGCATCGACCCACAGTGACCAAGAGAAACAGTCAAATGCCCCAATTGCCAGTGAGTCAACTTCCCATCATTAAGGTTGTTCACACCCACCCTTTTTCATGCCTTTTTTCCACCCTTTTTACTCCCTTTTTGTGTCCGTTTTTGCACCCTTTTTCATGTTTGGCAGAGAATGTAACTGAGTGAACTATAAAATCCAGAAAAAATCACCTCAGTTCTTTTTGCACATTTGAGATGGTATGTGACCTTTGAGGAACAATAGGAGCACCCAGACTGCATTAAATGGAGAAAAGGAGGCAAAAAGGGTGCCAAAAAGGGTGGAAAAAGGGAGCCCCAGAGGGGGGTTTCACACCTACCCTTTTTTATGCCCTCTTTTGCACCCTTTTTTTTTTCCATTTCCCCCAGAATTGTATGTAGGACCCTGTTTTCTTTGGTGTTCTATCCTTTTTGTACTTCTAATTGAAAAAGGGTAAAAAACCGGGCAAAAAACAAAGAGAATGGCAAAAAGGGCGGAAAAGGGCACGAAAAAGGGTGTGAAGGGGAAGACCAAAAAAAACGGGGGTCCTACATGCAATTCTGGAAGAAATGGAAAAAAAGGGCATGAAAAAGGGCTACTGTGAACACCCTGGTCTGGGTCTCCCTTTTTCGCTTCCTTTTTGCGTCTTTTTCTCTATTTCATGCCATCTGGGTGCTCCTATCATTCCTCAAAGGTCATATATGTCATGAATCACCCAGGTTCTATTTTTCGCGCGACATGTCTGTACGGATACAGATGCGTCTTAGTGGCACAGGACTCTCCTGATGCCACCACGTGACCTTCTCATGGTTGAAACCTGACCCCGGATTCTAGAAGCTGCAGACTCAGGGTAGTTTGTGCCACAGGATACAGAGGACGTTAGGGACTAGGAACCTGTACAGATGGATCCTAGACCCCAGATGCGCCATGGCTGACACAGGAGCGTATACAAAGTACATGACTAGTTGCAAACCAATCGAGGTTTCAACTATTGACTCAATCGGTTTGAACCACTGGAGATGACAATGATAGGGACTAGGAAACCCGAACATTGGGTCCCCTAGTCCTCAGTGGATATGGAAACCAACACAGAGGAGCACAGGAGTAGAGAGGTTGCGCAACAGCCATTTGAGCCATCTGATGGCTTTGTTGATGTGCGCACGTGAATGGCTGATGGCTCCGATAATCTCATTGATTTCCGTGCCATCTGTCACTCCTATCTCTTGCACCATGGAGACACAACTTCTGGAGGCATCTCTATCTTTCTATGAGCTCATTTCCGACCTCCTGAATGCTCTCGATGAACAATGATCAGCTGCGAAGGAAGACCGATCGGCTGAATTCTCCAGCTCAGCAAAGGGTGTATGAGTTGCCATCACTAATGCTGGAGTTTTAGCACGAGTCTTGACACGCGTTTTCATGGTAGGTATGCAGGTGCTACTGGTATTCGAGTGGAAGATAAATGAAAGAAACAAAATGTACATCACTGTGGAGCCATTTGATGCGCACACCAAAAAGCCATAAGATGGGTCAAATGGCTGTTGCGCAAACAGGCTAATAAGCTAGATGGTGAAACTTTGACCACGAACTACTGGACTTCCTCTGCTAAGGAGCGGAAACCCCGAGACACAATGCTCAGCCTGCAAGTCCCTGGGTCTGACCCGCTGGTGTATGTGAAAAGATCTGATTAAAATGGCTGAATTGGGCAAGGATTTCCACAAGAACCTACAGATCAAGGGTCTGGAGCCCCCCAACGTGCAGTCTGAAGCTGAAGCCAAATCACATGTGAACATCAAGTGTCTGGACCAACAAAGCAAAGCCAAACTATCACAATACCTGACAAGGGGTGATATTGTTTGAGTTCTGAAGAAGTTACCAAACGGGAAAACACCAGGGTTAGACGGGCTGGTCCATGAACTGTGGAAATTCCTGCATGAGAAATATGAGAAAGCGAAAAATGAAGAAAAGAAACCCTTCGACATTGCAAAGGTTATGACGGCAGTATACAATGACATAGAAAGATATGGTGTGAGGTTTCGCAGAAGGATGGATGTGCCTGTTGCATAAGAAAAACAACAAGAGGAATGTATCAAACTACCGACCTATAACACTGCTGAATACAGACTATAAGATCTTCACGAAAGCACTTGCAATAAAGCTGGCCAAGACAGTCCCTTCAATAGGGGAGCTCAAAGTAGTGGTTCGCCGGACACTTTTTCGCCTTTTTGCCGGAGCAGCTGCTTTACCTGAGTTTTGGCAAGTTTTGGCAATCAGCCGGTGTGACTGCGAGTCCCACACACAAAATTTCGCTTCGCTACAACGACGCAACTTTAGGCTCTTTACAATTGCTCTCTTTATGCATCTTAATCTAATCTCGATGGCTAAAAAGACATCGCCTCTAAGCAGATCTCCGCAGAAGCATAACAGCGCAGCTGGAAAGCAGCCGAAATCGAAGTCTGTCAAGGCTGGCAGACTGTCAGCACAGAGCAGATTCCGGGTTCTGAGGTGACGAGGGCGACTGAAGCACGAAGAGTTCCAATGAATAAGCCTGGAGTTTAGACTAGAATAGTGTAAAGTACAGGAGAATAACTACGGTTATATACTAAAGTCCCTAGGGGTTGTAAATTAAGGTACAGTGTCCAATGACAACGGACAAGATTAATGCGAAGTAAATGAAGGGGTATAGGAACGTAGAGGGGTGATCGGGAACCCGAGGGTCGGGGAAAACCGATCATAACCGTTTGGGATCCTAAAACGGTATCCAAGTTCGATTGATCAGATAGTTGATCTGATCAATGATCGGGTTGTTTCGGGTTGTTCGGGTTCTGGAAGTAAAATGAAAAGACGGTTCATGACATTACCCCCCCCTCTAGGTGAAACCCGCCTCGGGTTTCACGATCGACACTGCTTCTTGTTCCACAGGTCCTGGCCTGTGATGACCCACTTCCGTCCGTGTGCGGTCTCTCTCAGAGCCGCCGGGTATTTCTCGTAGAAGTCTTCAAGACATTCGGTAGAATCCCCCAAGTGTTCCAAGGGCTCCCAGGTATTATCCTCGGGCCCATAACCCTCCCATCGAATCAGGTACTGCAAGCGTTTCCGCTTTTTGTTGAGGCGTATCTTCAGCACCTCGGCAATCTCATAGAGATCAACCCCGTCCACCACGTCAGGCGGAGGGGGATTGTCATGATGCTGATGAGCCGCCACCGGTGGAACCCAGGGTCAAAGGAACACGGTGTTGAAGACGGGATGCACTTTCCAGGAGTCGGGAAGTTTAAGCTCATAGGAGATGGCTCCCACTTTACGGATGACCGTGAAAGGACCATAGCGCCGAGCTTCGAACTTCTTCGTCGGGCGATGTGTGACCAAGTTTGCTCCAGAGAGGTACACCTTATCGCCGGGTTTGTAGTCGGGGTCTGCCTGTCGTTTGGCATCGTAGAACCTTTTCATCGTCTCCTGCGCTGCGCGCATTGCGGCTCCCGCTTCCTCTCGGGCCTTCGACATCCGGGTTGCAAATTTCGTCGCGTCCTCGGTCGGTACTTCAAGACGTGGTTCCGTCCCCTTCCGCGGGTGGAACCCCATGGTCACGAAGAAGGGGCTGAAACCCGTAGTCTTGCTAACCTGGTCGTTGTGGTTGAATTCTGCCAGAGTCAACCAATCCGCCCAGTCGTCCTGCAGGAAGTTGGTGAAAACCCGAAGGTATTGCTCGATGTTCTGGTTGACTCGTTCGGTTTGTCCATCGGTTTGCGGGTGGTAGGCCGTCGAAGCGTTCGACTTTATGCCAAGGAGCTTCAACAGATCCCGCATGAAGTGCCCCACGAACTGCGTTCCACGGTCGCTAATCACCACCTCGGGCAACCCGAAGTCTTTCCACACGTGGTCGCGGTAAATGCGCGCCATCCCCTCTCCTCCCAGGTGCTCTGTGCAAGGCACCACCCGGATTCCTTTCCCTAGTCGATCCACAATCACCGCAATAGAGTCGTACCCATTACTGACGGGTAGTTTGGTGATTAAGTCCACTGAAACGTTCTGCCACACCCTTTCCGGAACCGTGTTGGGGTGTAGTGGTCCTCGGAGCTTAGAGGGAAAGAGCTTCGTCCTCTGACACACGGGACAAGCCGAGACATATCGTTTAGCGTCCGATAGCAGAGAGGGCCAGTAGTAGTTCCGGGTTATTAATTCCGCCGTTCGGAATTGTCCCGGATGTCCGGAAATGTAGTCGTCGTGGTGTGCTCGTAGAATCCGGTGTCGTAGATCTCCAGTCGGGGGAACATATACGGTTCGATACCGGGTTACGAACCCGTCCTCGTGTTCTTCCCAGCCCTCGGCCTTTTCTTCTAGCGCTTTCTTCACCACATCTTCCCAATCGGCTTTACCACCCTTGATGTCCTCCATGAACTGATCGCCCGCCATGTCGTCCAAGACCGCCGGCATGGCTTTCAAAAATTCCTCCCCGTCCATCCTCCGGAAGTACTGTTCCGGCAACAGCACCAGATTCGAATTATCCTGCGCCCCCTTCTCATGACCGCTTCGCCTCGAAAGCGCGTCGGTCTTCGCGTGTTGTTTCCCGGGTTTATGAATGAGGGCGAAGTCGTATTCGCTGAGTTCCAAAGACCACCGAGCCTGTCGTCTATTGAGTTTCTTCGTCGTGGTGAAGTACTCCAGATTCTTGTGGTCGGTCCAGATCTCGAATTTCCGCTGACTGCCCTGTAGATAGTGTCGCCATTCGTAAAGGGCCCGCATGATCGCCAACATCTCCTTGTCGTGGATGTCGTAGTTCTGCTCGGTGTCGTTCAGTCCCTTGGACATGAACGCAATCAGAACCCACACCCCGTCCTGGCACTGCGTCAAGCAGGCCCCCGTGGCGTAATCCGAGGAATCCGCCTCCCACCCGCCATTCCCCATCGTCCGTTGGAAAATGTAGCACGGGTTCCGAGGTTACGGCCAATATTAATTGGTCAAACACGTTCTTTTCCAATTCTCCCCACCTCCACTTGTAATCTTTCCGGGTAAGACGAGTTAACGGCTTCGCGTAATCCCCGAAACCTTGGATGAAGCGTCGGTAGAAGTTGAGGAACCCGAGGAAGCTTTGTACGTCCTTGACATTCCTCGGGGTTGCCCATTGTCGAACGCCCTCGACTTTTATGGGGTCCATTCGAATTTTCCCATCGCCGACGATGACGCCCAGGTATTCGACCTCTCTCTGTTCGAACTTGCATTTCTCGGGTTTCAGGAACAACTCGTTTTCCTGAAGAATCCGCAAGACCTCCTTGACGGTGGAGCGGTGTTCTTCCAGATGTTCCGAATAGATGAGAATATCGTCCAGATAAACAATAACCCGTCCTTCCGCAATAAGATCCGCAAAGATGTCGTTCATCATGGATTGGAAGGTGGCCGGCGAATTCGTAAGGCCGAAGAACATAACCAACGGTTCCCACAACCCTCGGTTTGTGACGAATGCGGCTTTCTCTTCATCTCCTTCCTTGATCCGGATATTGTTGTATCCCCATCGAACGTCCAATTTAGTGAACCAGGTTGCCTTACGGAGCATGTGCATGATCTCCGAGATCAATGGAAGAGGGTACCGGTTCTTGATGGTAAGGGAGTTCAACTTCCGATAGTCCTGAACAGGCCGTAGTTTCCCATCCTTCTTCTTCACAAAGAAGAAAGGAGAGGCCCATGGCGATTTCGAGGGGCGAATACGGCCGGTTTCCACATGTTCTTTGATGAACGCGTCCAATTCCGCCTGTTCCGGGACGGACAGTGGAATACTCCGCCCTTTTATGGGTTCTGCGCCGGGTTTCAACTCTATTGCGTGGTCCCACTTTCGCCGCTCCGGCAGTTTATCGAAGTCTTTTTTCTCGAAGACCCCTCGAAATTCCTCCAGATAATGAGCGGGGACGCTCTCCCTCCAGCGTCTTAGCTCCCTTGGCCTCGTGAGCAGCGGCCGCCAGCTTAGTAGCCATGCTACCCATAGCGCGGAGGTGTTCGGCATCCGGGTGTCCAGAATGTCTTCGGGATACATCTTCGTGACGAAGATACGGTCTTCCTCTCCTATGTCGGTGTTGTCCTCCTCCTCCCACTCCTCCATAAGCGGGCTCGTTTGCAAGCGGCAGGACACCTGGAGAAACGAATGGTTTGTTTCTGCCAGTCGATCTCCGGGTTGTGTTGTTTCAGCCAATTGAACCCGATGGTCACGTCGCTCTTCCCAGTATCCGTTACCGCAAACGAGAATATTTCGGCATGGTCCTGCATTCGGAGACGCATGCGCGCAACGTGGGTGATGCGTCCTCCTTTGTTGAGGGACCCGTCTGCGTTGTAAACCGGAACCGCTACGGCTAGGGGTTCCACTTCGATTCCGTGCTCGTCGACGAACCGCTGGCTTATAAATCCGTTGGTAGCCCCGCTGTCCAGTAACCCGACCCACTGTATAACCTTTAAGGTTATTCAGCCCTTCAAGGGTCATTGGAACCATCATGGAGTTCCCAGTGGCCCGGATATACTGTGGTGGCTCTTTCAAGTTGTCCAGTATGCCCAGGGCGTCGGGGAAGTAAGCCGTCCGGATTTCTTCCACCATCTCGTCGTCCACTTCTTGTATTCTGGCCGGGTGAGTCCACTTGGTAATAATCTCCCGCGCCTTCCATTCTTGTGCCCGCGCTCGGGTTGCAACCTGACGCGCGCTTCCGAGGGGGAGTCTGCGCCATTCCGCTTTCTCCCGCTCGGGCTTCCGGGGTTTCTTGCCCCTTCGCTTAGAGTCAGAGGGAGAAACGGCTCCCTCACTCTTCTCAAACTCAGAGGGAGTCCTCGCTCCCTCTCCTTCCATCTCCACTGTGTCTTCCCCCACACCGGGTTCTTCGATAGTCAAAACAGGGAATGAATTGTTCGAAGTCGTTACAGGTGGGGGGGGTATACGAGAATCCGAGGGCACAGTCTTCACTCGGATTCTTCGGGAAAATCCTCCTTCCCGAGGTGTTCCTCCATCATCTCCGAGATCAAGGCTCGGAATTGCGGGTTGGTGGGTCCTCGGGTAGTGCAGTTACGGGCCATGTGCCCGACTTCTCCGCACTGGTAGCATCGGGGAACCAGCTTCTTGCTGACCGTCCGGTCTATGTCCATAGGCGCGGGCCCTGCGCTAGGGGCCCCGCCAGTGGCGACCGGGGGCGGAACGACGGCCGCAGGGGGATTCGTTGGAGCACGCTGCTCATTCCTGCGGAAGAAGTTCCCCGGGTTCTGGTTCTGTTGCACCCTTAGGCACCGTGACGGGACGATCGCGAAGCGCACCATCCATAACGTGGAAGGCGCGACGCAACCCGTCGTGCTTGATGACCGCCGCCTTCCAGTCGGCATAGGTGATCGGTAGTGCGGTTTGTCCGTAGATGGACTGCAGAACCGGCTTCAGGATCCCCTGCTTGAGGAGACGGATAAGCGTGGTTTCGTCGTAACCCGCGGTGTTGTTGTATGTGTCCAGGAGCGTGAAGTACTCCGTGGCCGTTCCCACACCCTGGCGCAGCTTCTCGATTTTAGCCTGCGCGATTTCCACCTGTGCCCCTCCTTTAAAGGCATCAATGAGGTTCTTCTCGAAGACCTCGTAACTCCGATACAGCGGGGTATCGGGGTCCCTCGGGTTGCGCATGGCCTGCACAACGTTGTTGGCCCATGCCGCTGCCGATCCTTCCTTCATGTAGGACAGGACGAAGGCGATCTTCGCGCTGTCCCGCTCGTACGTCGGGTTGTCCAGGAAGTGCAACCAGCACTCCGCCAGATAGGAGTCCACCAATTCAGAGTCTCCTTTAAACGGGGGGTAGGGGCGGGCGACACGGGCCGTCTTCACCTGTTTAGTCTCCCTGGGCCCTCCCGTAGAGGCTCTTCCCAAGGCGACGAGGGCATCGCGCAAGAGTTGTTGCGAATGGACGTTGTCCTCGCGGAGCAGACGATTCTCTCCGCGCAGGTTCCCCAGTTCCTCCTGCATCACTCTGAATTGCCCTCCTGCGTGTTGTAGGGCCTGCAGCAGGACGCTGTCCCTCTCCTCGCCGTTTAGGGCGCCAAAGCTCTCCATCGAGGGGAGCACATATTCGGTGCTCATCGTGTTACGTCCAGTCGGGTACGCCGTGTAGAGACACTATTCTTTTGTCAGCACAGAGCAGATTCCGGGTTCTGAGGTGACGAGGGCGACTGAAGCACGAAGAGTTCCAATGAATAAGCCTGGAGTTTAGACTAGAATAGTGTAAAGTACAGGAGAATAACTACGGTTTATATACTAAAGTCCCTAGGGGTTTGTAAATTAAGGTACAGTGTCCAATGACAACGGACAAGATTAATGCGAAGTAAATGAAGGGGTATAGGAACGTAGAGGGGTGATCGGGAACCCGAGGGTCGGGAAACCGATCATAACCGTTTGGGATCCTAAAACGGTATCCAAGTTCGATTGATCAGATAGTTGATCTGATCAATGATCGGGTTGTTCGGGTTGTTCGGGTTCTGGAAGTAAAATGAAAAGACGGTTCATGACACAGACTAACCGTCTCGATATCCACACTGAGTTTATCCAGCAAAGTCTGGAAATCCGGGTCTCGGGAGGTATGATGAGGTTTAGATAGGTCTGAGTGACTCCTGAATGGAATGTTTTTCGAGGCATTTGGTTTGTTGGAGGGGTATCCAAGGATGTGGGATAAAGGAGGGTCATTTATCGAGGCTATCTGTGGTTAAATCATGTCTCTACATCATGTTATCGACGAGATGCAGCACATCATAGGGGCTATCCCAGAAGGGAATGGTCACACTGGCTGTTTGCCGAAACTTGCCAAAACTCACGTAAAGCAGCTGCTCCAGCAAAAAGGTGAAAAAGTGTCCAGCGAACCACTACTTTGAGCTCCCCTAATTATCCACAACCAAGCAGGCTTCATTCTGGGGTGAAGCATTGTATGTAGACCAAAATCAAACTAGTTGAAAGTATAATTAACCATGCTGAACACGAATCAGAGGGGGGCCCACTGTCATCGCACTCGACCAAGAGAAGGCTTACAATAAGATCCGGCACAACTACCTCTGGTGAACAATGGAGAGGGCAAACTTCCCCAACCACTTTACGAAAACGATCTGCCCCCTGTATGAAAACACATATATATCAGTAATGGTGAATGGGGAAAAAAGTAAACATTACCGAGTAACACGGGGAGTGTGCCAGGGTGATCCGATTTCCTGTCTCCTCTTCAATCTCACAATTGAACCATTAGCTCAAATGATACGTGCATCCAACCTAAAAGGATACAAATGCCCAGGCCGAGCAGATAGAATCATCGCAGCACTTTTTGCAGATGACACAACTGTGTGCCTATCCAAGGAAGACTGATTTGAAGACCTGGAAGAGATCCTTAACACATGGTGCAAGGTGTCTGGAGCAAAATTCAACAAGGGAAAGACACAAATCATACCGATAGGACCACTGACCTACAGAAAGGAAGTGCTCTACAACCTGAAATTAAACCCCACATACCCTGAGCTCCCGCAACACATAGCAATATCAAAGGAGGGAGAAGCAATACGCATCTTGGGTAGTTGGCAAGGAAACGTAACAGACCAGCCCTCGATCTAGGTGCCCACCATTGAGAAAATAGAACAAAGTCTGGCCCACTGGGACAAACAAAATCCTACAATAAAAGGACGTAAGCTAGTAATCCAAATGACGGTTGGGGGAATATCACAATACCTAACAGCAGTACAGGGTATGCCAAAAGACGTTGAAGAGTATCTGGATAAAAGAATTAAAAATTTGTCTGGGCAGGTAAACAAACAGCACTGATAAACCATGACATCATGTTCCTCCCTGTGAAAGAGGGCGGTGAAACACTGACTGTGTGGCTGGCGGTGTAATAACCACAAACCAAACCTTGTAAATGAATATGCGGTTCGATAATGCAACTACAACAACTCAAACACTATAGTCCTCGTGCAAGTTCGGGGTTCCAATCCAGTATAGATTGTGGCAATTTGAACTTTAGTTCTCTCTGAGAAGCAAGACTTTACAGGTCTACAAGTCGTATAGATAAAACTGCTCGGACTCCGTTCTAGGCGCAATCACGATAGACAGACAAGATTTTATGTTCAACAGTTTTGTATGATGTGGGTCTAGGTTTGGAGATAGTACTCCGATGCGTAGCACAAGTGATTCTTTATGAATCCCGATTTTGATAATATTCGCGATTGCTAATCCTTGCGAGATTACAACCAATTGTCAAGTTCAATCCGTTTCCTTATATTCCACGTGTCTGTTCCGTTTATCCAATATGTCCACACACCATTTATAAAGATCCAAATCCAACACAGATAATATTCAAACAGGGAAAACAAACAAAAATTGGTATAGCTTCTGGGTGTCTCCGAATGAATGCCTACTCTACCGGTTAAGCGTTGATTGATGTGCTCAGAACCTATATAAGAAACACACAAATAACCCCACTTGACTCGAGAGCGGCACAGAAACAGTCCAGAGACTGTTCCAACAACCAACAAACAAATCAACCGGCAATATATGCACGTTTCCAAAGATCCCGACGAGTTACAGCCCCTAGTACAGGGCCTTGTAAAGGTTGTAGGGAGAGGTTTCGTATCTCAAAGAGATAATAGAGCAAACTGCGTAGAACGTGTTTCTAGACACAGTGGAAACGTTGTTTCCAAACAAGATAGATTTATAGCTTCGCAGCGCGTGTGTGTGTGTGTGTCCAAGCGACAGAGAAACAAGTTTAAAGTAGTCCCGTAGACTCAAGTAAGGCCCCTAGTTTATAGGCCAAGAACGTTCACAGAGCTTTCCCTAAAGAGGTACTTTCTGAGCAACGCCAGCAGTCACGTTTCCAAAGTTTTCCCTTGACGGTACTTTCTGAAACCCGCTCCGCAAACAACAACAATAATGTTTCTTTCAACAGAGTCCCAGATCCAACAGATTCTCAGAGTTCAGACAGTTTCCAGGCAAAGCCCAAGTGCGTTTCCAGAATAATATATGATTCAGAAACAATTAAGATTTCGACTAATAGTGCTACTCTATAAGAGTGCGTTCGCCGAGGATCCCAGATCAACCCAATGCGCAAGCGTATAGCCTACTAGTTCGGGGGAAGATGCTGTGTCCATCGTAGAAACACCCTCGGATACTTATACAACCGCCAAGACACTGTTACAAAGCCCAAAACACAATCCCAATGAGTCAAAAGTCCGTTTATCCGTCTCTTTAACCGCGTTTCCGTCGGTTGTTCTTCCGAGCGTCGCCTCCCATTGGTTCCCAACTGTGAGCACACCATGTTCCCTTGCCAATTACGAGGCAGGAACCCGTCAGCAGCACCCCTGTATTATTCAGAGGGTGTGTCGATCACCGATAGATCGGCACTGCATCTCTTTCGTCCTGTTTCTGCTTCAACTCAAGTTTCCCCTTGGGTCCAAGTACGGAACTTGATAGTACTCCTTTGTAGGTCTCGGTAGATACCCGTTTCTCTAGGGTTTCCCAGAAAGGGTTCTTGAGAAAGAACCTTAAAACGCCTTTAGAGTTGTGATCCGGATCCACAGAATAGCCGACCACCTGTTTCGGTGTATCCGCATCCGATGGAAACCGGCAACTCTGGCAACCGAAACACTCGTGACCGAACGCGTCTCCCCTAGCGTCTCAACACAACACAACACATTGCCAACTCCCGTTCCCTTGACCCGTTTCCGTTGCTTAAGTGAATGTTGGAAACAAGTCAAAAGAAGTTCCTTGACTTATTATCTGGCTGCACGTTTCCCTTACAGTTTTCAGGGCGAGACTAGCCAATGGACGTTCTAATTCCTTAGAACGTCCACCCGTTTCTCTGTGGTTCGCCCAACAGCTACCAGGAACCAGTACTGTTGCATAGAAACAACAGTTTCAGCAATGAGCACGACCAGAAACACGCAAAATTACATGTATCTAACCATGGCCCAATTGCTGGCTTATCAGCGTGAAGTCTAGTAACTTCGCGTCCAACAGGTGGGGTGAGATTTACTGGTGTTCCTCCCATAACCATCCACTTAAATACTTTACAGGATTCTAAATATAAACAAGACAGATACAAATGTGCAGTAGGGTTCAGGGTATATGACTAGTGGTATGGCAGCTAGCCGATGAACTCCTGTCAGATATCAAGTGATTAGTAAAATGGAGAGAGACTTATAAGAAACATCAATGAGCCGAGCTTAACGATGAGTCAAGATCTTCATCGCTTAGAACGATTGTGATGGGATATTGTCGATATGTCAACTTTTGGCCGACCTCCTTGTCAGCGCTTCGTTACCCTCCTTGGTAACCATCTGCCCAACTGGTTCTGCCTTGAACCTCTTAAGTGATTTGTCTGAAAACCGTGATAGCTGTTGCTTCTCAGTACCCGAGTAATTGGTAGATTGACCAAGTCCAACCTTCTCTTGGCAGTTCTGAAGAGGTCAGATGATGCCCAACAATGATCCCTCTGGTTCAGAAGGATAATCCCCCATAATACGCCCTTAGTCAGGGATGTGCAGTAGCCCCAATCCGTTTCCAGGATGGTAAGGCACTTTCCGTGATTGCTCCATTAGCGACTTCCCACGTCAACCCTTTACCAGGATTGTTGTCCAGCGCCTTTCTAATGGTTCGAGACACATTATACCCCTTTTAGCTAACTGCTCAGGCCAGCACTAGCCCTTGTGAGATGACATTGTAATGTAATGAAGTACATTATAGCATGTTGCAACTCGAGCAGATTTGAATAAATGCCCGGGTGCCCCAATACCAGGTCTGTCAGCGGCCAAGACCTATTATCTATAAAAAATAGGAATGAAGCAATAGAACTAATGACGCTGAGAAACTTTCTCACCTCGAATGGGGAGGACCAGACAAAATGGTGTAGTTTAGCCCAACACTGCCTGCAGAGTGAAGTCCCTGAGTCCGGTGCAGAGGTGAGCCCAAAAATCCGAGACAGCCTCTTCAACCAGATGTGGAAACCTCTTCAGAAAAACCTGCCACGCCCTCTGAGAAAAACAAGGACTTTCTGCCTAACACTTGACACACTTGCCTTGTCAAAAGAGCTAAAAGAGGAGTTACCAATTTTCTTTCATACTGGCCTTAAAAAAAGGACAGACCAAACACAATAATTCAGAGTGTGCAAGATGTCTAAGGGATAATCATAACATGCGCACAACAGGAGATGCCCTAGCAATAGTTGAAAGAAATTATTTCCGGCACAGCAGGCAGAAGAACTGTGCATGTGGCTCATGCCGGAAGGACCGAGGAAGAGGATGCAACTCACCCTACCTGTGCCAAGAAGAAGCAATTAAGTTCCTTGATGGCTTAGCGGAAAAATGGGACCCTAGGCGAAAGATAAATCAGCCGTATGCCGAGCTAACAGAGGAGGAAATAGATGCGAACCAGGCTGCTATAGACAAAGATGAGCCAGTGACTTTTGACCCAAAGATTACTGTGGACCGACTGCCCGAATTTTTCCGAGTTTTCGGCGAGACAATATGCGAGTCAGCTGCAGACCAACTGGATCCCCTAGAGGATGAAATGAACGAATCAGAGAACAACATATACATAGGAAACCCCCACAGCATCAACGAGGATGGTGAATGCATTTCGACCAGAAGCATCTGGTACGGCGAAAACAACGTCTAGAACTCTCCCATAAATGTGGGGAAAGATTTTGCCTCTAAGGGAGGAGGAGGAATAGCGGCCATCCTTCATGCGATCCGAAACTCACCAAGACAAGACATACATACTACACTTCAAAGTCGGATCCAGCCAACTGATAAAATCCCTAACGACCGGACTCCTGGGAAACGAAGATAGCGACTGGCTAGGTGTGGAGAATAACACCCTCCTGGATGACTCAGATCCAAACATGGGAAAAGCGAGAGAAATGGCACGAGATGCACCTGTCAATGGGCAACCAGTACAACTGCACACCATAATTCCACATGCTTTCTGCCTAGAAGGAATGAAACTGAGCAAAGGATCACAACGAATCTTCTATAGACAGCTAAAAAATAGAAGGAAACCCCCTCCCAAAAGGCTTAAGACAATGATAATGCTTGACCGAACTAGATATGCGGCGACACAGCTGTCTGGAAGAACACCCACTGACAATGACATATGGCAGGCAATAAATCACAAGGACATTACAAGAACAACGAGAGTGTTCCTCTGGAGAACCATACACCAGGCCTATAAGATTGGGGAGTACTGGAGAAATAAACCCACCTTTGAACACTATGCAGAATGCAGACACTGCAGGGTTGACGACAACATGGAGCACAGCCTAGTAGAATGTGATGCACCAGGAAGGGAGCAGCTCTGGAACCTAGCAAAGAGCCTGTGGGAAAAGAAAGGCTACGAGTGGCCTGAGGTCTCAATTGGGAGTATACTTGCTTGCGGCTTCTCTCAAGCTAAGTTGGTGAACATGAAGAAAGACCAAGGCGCGGACCGGCTATACTAGATTCTGATATCCGAAACAGCACACCAAATCTGGAAACTCTGCTGCATTCGAGTAATCGAACGTGGGAGCAATCCGTTGAGATATTTCTCCGAGGCAAAGATCCATAATAAATGGCTAGCATGCATTAACTCAAGGCTGAGATCAGACATAATCCTCACAGACCAAAAGAAATTTGGCAACTGGGCCCTGAATTTCAAAGTGGTCTGCAGTACATGGAATGGTGTCCTAAAGGACAACGAAAATCTGACCGGCACAAAGATTGGTCAGTCTAGGGTTTTAGTCGGCATTGCTCCTCTCTGTCCTCCAGGACAGAACCAGTAGCTTGCTATTGGGAAGGGGTTGAGTCCGACACTGCCATACACCGGCATACATTAATGTATCTCCCTAGGGACTCCTCATTTTCTTTCTTGGCCAGCGCCATCAGAAAAGCATACAGAGGGGGACTGATTTTATCAGGTTGCTTCTTTGTTCATCACTCCACAGAAAGAAAAAAAAGACCTCGGCTTCCAGTGTAGAGACCCGAGTTTCTAGCAAGCTGATGAGACTGTCCCTCTCTAGGATCTGGACTTTCAGAGACTGCCGAGATTGGTTGGGTGGTTCGGGAACATTGTCGATGGTGATGGGAGAAGGGTTCAGGGGTATATTTTCGTCATTGTTACTGCCTGATGAATTCAGCTGTTTTTCAGCCAAGAGTTGCCATCTAGACAGTGGAGGCATTGATAGAACAGAGCCAGAGCATCAATAGAGAAGATAGCATCAATTGGGCAGTGAAATGGGACCTCCAGGTGTGGGTTATAAAGTTAGGAGTGCATACACAATCTTGAATATTGGTCTGTCACTTGTGTCACTGTGTGTAACTCTACGTGTTCAGTTGCTGAAACAAAAAATGTATCAGTGCTTGCAATTCCCTACAAATCTCTTAGCTTTGGCGCAGTGAAATGTGTGAAATTGACAGGTCTATAAGATGACCGTGCTTATTTTCCTATTGGTGGCCTGAATCCTGGAAAACAAACTGATCTTCAACAGAAGTCCACAAGGTTTTTGGTCATTTCGCTAGTATGCGAAATCCGACACAGTACATATATTCTTTGACCAATTACGAACAGATCCGTCTCCTCAGTTTTATTTTAAACTGTTGAGAAAAAATGTAGATAGCTTTACAACATTGGAACCGAGGACCCCGCTAACCAAAATCAGCCAAATCTGCCGTTCTCCGATCAGCCGATGCCCATCTCCAGAAAAAGTACAGTACAAGCAAATGAAAGCCGTCCATTTGCTTAAACAAACAGTAGATCAGTGAGCCTAAACAATAAATGACCTTGCAGCCTTATCTCAACAAGTTTTTGTGAGCTTGATTTACCTCCAGCAGAACCCAGTAGGCTTTGCTGGAAGTTGGAGGCTGAAGCCTCCCAGTGAAAGGTCGGTGGGATTGAATGAGTTAGAATGGGAGAAAAGGAGCTGTAGCCACACCTTCCCAAGTAAACCCAATTGATTGCACGAATGACACAAAATAACAGGATAGAATTTGAGAATTTGGGAAGAAACGAGATGCAGGCAAATAGAGAGTTTGCGCAAAAGCCATCCGAGCCATCTGATGGCTTTTGTGATGTGTGCACCGAATGGCTAATAGCTCTGAGAAAGCATGGAGGCACGGATCCAGGAAGCCCTTCTCTTGCATTTGGGTTCCATTAAAGGACAGTAGTCCTTCTCTACGCTGAAACAGTGCACTTGATATATGACTAGATATAGCTTAGATTCAGGCTTGCACAAATCAACCACAAAACCACCACTACAACAATCTATTCCTCCAAAGATGTAAGTGCTTCTCTTTGTGAGTTCAGGTCCAGGCCGTAGTATGTGACCAGCGGGTTTGGAACAAACACAATTCGACTGCTAGACTTCAACAAAGCCGTTCAACAACACACTAGCACTACACAGCTGCCAACAACAATACCGCTAGCACCTGGGATGGTCTGGGGGTTATAGAAGGTGACTGGATCGCTAGATTGAGGGCACCAGGGCAGAGTATGTAGGTTTGTGAAAATCCTCGCAATGGGGTACCCAAAGACTATTCAGGCTAACAACAAGGGGACTTCAATCATCAAGCGATAAGGCAGTCCTTAAGCCGCTGACCTATTCCTTAACCAAGAACAGGAACGTTTCCACTTTGTATTGGCAATAGACACTATAAGTGTCCAGCTAGCGACCCAACACACTATGACAGTGCTTCTGTCAATATCGGGGTGAAGGCAAAGTAACTGACAAGTTACAGTCGGTCTAGAGGTGGGGGCACCTAGTCCGTCTTTTTCTTAGTGGGCTTGAGTCAACACACAACTACCTAGCAGGTGATCCAACACACTACAACAATATCGGGGTGAAGGCAAAGCTGCTAGCGCAACTGCTAGCTGGTGCTCGAAGAGATCACCCTTGGTTTTATACGTGAAGACTCCTCGAGTCAACAACAAGAACCTCAACTTAAGATCTCGATGTGTCCAGAGTCAACAGTATTGATTCCAATAAAGCTACTACTTGTGAAGTGTGTTACAATCTCCACTAGCAACCTGAGACCACCTGCACCAACTTTGTACAAAGTCGGGGTGTAATAATCTGAGGTTCCAGCCTGCTCTGTGCTCCCTTTATAAGGCGGGTAGGGCCGGCAAGCGGCAAGGCCCGCTACCTGAAATACCGGAAATGGTGATTTATTCACTCGTTGAGCATACAAGCAATCTCGAAACATTTAATCAAGCAAAACCAGTGCCCCGCCGTCCCGAAGATTTACCCTTCTCTCTCGAAGCAGTTCCTTTACTTCTCTTTCTCGGTGGCGCCTCGCACGAGTTTTCAGAGTCATCTATTATATCAAAGCTTCCAAGGGTTTCCTGCAATGACGACGGGCCTCACTTTTGCTGGCTGGTGTGCATCTGATGATTGCTGTAGAAAGTTGTGAGCGGCCAGAAAAGTATAAGTATCGCAAAACTCATGTAGAAAGAGATCTGTCATTCCTCCACTGGGGGTGTAAAAGCCCCTGGATTCCACGGTTCAAAGTCAGGATGATTTGGCCTAGAATACAACCACAAATACATGTGTATTCCAGTATGAAATAGTGACAATCAGGCAGTTCGGTTTCAGGTACAAAAGGAAAGATTCCAGGGGTCCATTTCAGCACGTTTCGAACTGATTCTCAGCTGAACTCCCACTGAACACTGTTCCAGTGGTCAAAAATCCATGTTAAACTCATTGAATTTCACGCCAAAAAGGATTGGAACCCAATATGATTTATCATGAATTACATATGTAGCTAATGTTTCCGGCGTTTGGACAGCGGTGCACCGCTCGCCTTCGCGCGTTTCTTGCCCTTCCCACCCTTGTCATCCTCCACTTGCTCTTCTGTGTCGTCGAGGTCCTGATCCTGATCCTTGTCGCACTCGACCAGATCGTCATCGGACGATGACAAGGAGGAGGAAAGGCGCACTCGACAGCGGGGCCGTGGGCGCGGTTGGGACGGGCCTGGTGTCGGCGAACGCCTGGGTGACTCCGGTGGTGCGGAGGAATTTCGGGGGGGAGGAGCGGGTGTCAGCGATCTGCTGCGCTGCGACTCGGTGCCAGCGGTGGCGGCGCCATCAGCAGCTCGACGTTGGACAGCGCGGCGTCCAATACATGTTGACGGGTTGTCAGCGCAATTGATATAAGTCTTCCGATTATCCCACACGTCTTTCGCAATCCGGTTGACCGCCCATTGTCCCTCAAACGGCGAAGCTCGGGGAAGTCATCCTCGATCTGACCATGGTCAGTTTCAGATAACACTAAAGGGCTCCATTACGCACCGCGTTAAATGCGTAGCCAAGCTTTGTTGTTGACTGAGACTTCCAATTGCCCTCCCAATTCAAACGAGCAGCGCGGAGGCAGTCGCGAATACATGCCTTTCAAGGTCGGTTAGTTCGACACAGAAAAAAACGATGGGTAACGCACCCGCAGAGCGCTCCATTGTTTTCTGTCATACCCAAGATTCGTACGGATTTCCTTCATGGTGACATCGGACAGGCGCGATGGAGCTCGGATGCGGTGGTTTTCGGTGCGGCGGACCGCAGAGCTTCGCTCAGAGTCGCCCCGCTCTTCGAGGCGAGCTTCTGTTGAGCGAAGCTGGCCCTGTGTCTCGCGTAGCAGTGCTGGTCAAATATCATTGGTGTTCAGACAAGATTCGATGTACGACATACCTTCAAGCTGACGAATGCGGGCTGCATCGTCTTGGGCTCCAGAAGAGGCAGTCTGCTCGTTGCGATCTTGTAGTGGCGCACTCCGAGACGACTTCTTGGCGGCCTGGGTGTGAGACCGCGGAGGATGTGGATTTTCTTTCGAAGATGAATTAGTTCTTTTGTGTTGCGCCATGAGATCGGTGAGGGGGAATACACACCACAGCTCGCCTTATAATCGGGTTTGGGCTGCTAAGCGGTGGGTGGAGTGGTTACTAACTCGTTGGAGTAGCTCCACCGACCCGCAGCCGTCGGTTCGCTCTGCGGCCCTCCAAGCAGCAAGAAGGAGGTCTTGAAGATGCGGATTGGCCCAGAGATGTTGTGGACTTTGAAAGTGGAGACCTTTGCGTGCTGATATTGGCGGGCGGCGAGGGACGTGTGGTGGTTTGAGACAAGGCAAGTGACCGGTGATGTCACATCGCCAAGCATTGCGTCATCCCTCACCACCCCGTGATTTCCTGGTGTCAACTCGTTACTCGGCGCGTTCTCCAAGTTGACACCGAACTCAATCTCCCTGCTGCATAACATGGTCTATTGTACCTGCTGCAAGCAAGACATTTCTGCCAAAGCTCACCGAAGTCATCTCCAAGGAGGAGGGAAGCAGCGAACGAAAATCCATCGAGAAGCTGTTAATCTCACCTCGCGCATCTTCGACAAGTTCAGGAAACGGAAGAGAAGGGAAGAGAACACGAACGGGGATGACACTAGTTCTGTTCCAGGCCAGAAATCGGCTCGCTGCGGTATGCAACTTCGATGTTCAATCATTCTTGGCGTAACATTGTATTCGTAGACATCGCCGATTCCCCCTCGCATCCGGACCGAGACACCGGAAAACAATCGTTCGATGTACCTGATATGGATGCCGATGTTCTACCCATTGGTGGAGATGGGGATCCGCGACTGGCTCCCATGACTCTTCCAACAACTCGTCCCCGCATCGCCCCCCGCAGACAGTGATGCCGAATCCGAAGCGGAGCACCTCGAGGGCCCTCCCTTTCTCATGGACGACGACGGCACCGAGGACCTAGACCCAGAACTGGACGAGCAGCTTCTTACTCAGCATAATCTCACTCCGGCTGAATTATTAGAGGGAGAATTGGTTTCAGAAGAAATGCAGCGCCGTGGGTGTCATTCAACTGCAGTTCAATCTCATCTCATGAACCGAATAGAATATCGCTTATCCGATAGAGCCATGAACGCTATTCGGGCTCACAATTTCAAAGTCAACGTCGATCTCGGCTCGCGAGCATATGCCAAGATGCGGCGCGCCTTCCCCAAGCTTTACGATTTGCCTTCCCTTTCCCATCTCCAGTCCGAAATCAATTTCATCTCCGGGCTGAAACCCGAGCGGTATGACTGCTGTAAAGACTCATGCTGTTGCTTTATCGGGGTCTACGCCGACCTGGATAAATGCCCGTATTGCGAACAGCCCCGGTACGACTCTCGAGGTCGCCCACGTGCCACCTACCTCTATCTTCCTCTCATCCCCCGGCTTCAAGCGCTCTTCGCTGATAAACGGATGTGTGAGGAGCTGCTGTATCGTGCGCGCTTCACCTCCAAGTCCGGGAAAATTTCCGATATATTTGATTCACTCCATTATCGTCGGTTACGGGGCCGCCATGTCCGCGTTGAAGAGGAGATCCTTTCCCACCTCTTTTTCGACCAGGATACCGATATCGCAATGGGCTTGAGCACCGATGGTGTTTGTCCATTCAAAAATCGAAAGTCGACATGCTGGCCACTGCTCGGGGTTTTATATAACCTCAAACCCGAACTACGCTTCCTCCTCGAGCACGTTATCTGTTTCGGTGTCATCCCTGGGCCATGCGAGCCAAAAGACCTCGACTCCTTCCTCATTCCCCTTCGCGACGAGTTCTGGAGGCTTGCGCGCGGTGTAGCCACATATAACGCGCTCACCAACTGTATGTTCTTGCTCCGCGCCTTCCTTATTCGTGTTTTTGGCGACATACCGGCGATGGCGAAGCTCATGCGCATGAAGGGCGCAAACGGACTCCACCCTTGCCGTGCATGCAAAATTCGTGGCATTCGCGATGCAGGCAGTGGTAAAAAAACCAACTATGTCCCTTTGCATCGCCCGGACGGAGAATCACTTGATCCGTTCAGTTTGCCTCTTCGCACACATGACGAATTCATTGACAATGCTGTCGCGGTTGATACTGCGCCATCCGACGCAGAGGCCGAGCGCCGTGCGAAAGCAACGGGCATTAATGGTCTTCCCATTCTCGCCACTCTATCCAGTCTCTCCTTCCCCGACTCCTTTGGCCATGACTTGATGCACTTGATTCCGGAGAATATCATCAAAAATCTCCTCACGCTCTGGACAGGTGACTTCAAAGGCCTCGACGAGGGAGTTGGCGAGTACAAGCTGCCGCCTGCAATTGTTACTCAGGTTGGTGATGCCTGTGTCGCTGCTGGCGATACAACTCCCGCTGCCTTCGGGGCACGTGTCCCAAATTTGGCGACCCAGCGGCACTACTTCACGGCAGAATCTTACACATTGTTTACAACCCTCCTTGGCCCCATCGTTCTCCGCGATCGCTTTGCGAAACCCAAGTACTACAAACACTTCATCGAGCTCGTCAGCATATTCAATGACTGCCTCGCTTTATCCATTGATCACGGCTACGTTGACAACGAGCTACGCGCACGGATTTACAAGTGGGTCCAAGACTTCGAGAAGTGAGTCAATGTTCTTTCGTCAATTCAACTGTGTCTAATCTATGCACAAAGATACTACTACCAATATGACCCTGAACGCCTCTCGGTATGCACCCTGACCCTCCACGCCATGCTCCACATCCCCGACGACATTCTCAATGCGGGCCCGATGTGGTGCTACTGGAATTATGTAACAGAGCGCTTCGTCGGGTTTCTCGTGCGCTCGAGTAAGAGCCGAAAAAATCCTTATGCCAGTTTCGCTCGGCGTCTTCGTGAAATTGCGGAAAATAATCTCATCAAGGTCAAATACCAACTTCATCATGAACTTGACCTATCAGATCGTCATGAAGAAGAGAGCCGCGGCCACACTATTGCATCTTGTATGTCTTCTTTTGTTTTCATCTGGCCTGAGCTTAATGTTCTTGTTCCAGATCCTGAGATTTGTGTTCTTCGCCCACACGCCTGCGGTCCACTCGCACCCCCAGTTCTGAAGGCCATCAAGAATTACCTGCTGCGCACTTTTGAAGTCTCGGAACACGAAGTAAGTGGGTGCATTCCCGGCGAAGTCTCACACTGGGGCAAGATATCTTTCACCGGTGGCGGTGATAAAATCCATGCAGCAGAGCTGGTCATGTATTCGGAGAAGAACATGACACGCGATGCATCTTTTATAAAGGTTCGTCCGTGTAGTTTCATTTGTATCCGAAGCTTATGATTCCAGTATTCACATTCTGTGGATGTGAACCGCAATCACCGTCGCAAACCCATCCACCTTCAACGACAGGTGGCTTACGGTCAACTCCTACGCGTCATTGAGTTCGATGCAGACCTCCCATCAGCTCTCAATGATCGGGGTCAGTTAATTGAACAAGCCCGAACTCTGTGGATTGCGGTGGTGCGACCGGTCAAAATCCTGGCAAAGAGCAAACGCCTGGGTACTCCGTACTATCAAGACAACAAATTTGAGCCGATTGAAGCCATCGACGTCGATGATATCAGTTGCTTGGTCGCGCGCATTCCCGACCATGAGCCTGGTCCGCGTCGATGGGCACTTGGCGAGCGTCACGATGCGATGGGTGCAGTGGAAGATGATGCAGAATAGAGAATTTAGTTTGATGTATTTGCGTGTAATTCAATGCATTTGGACCCGAAAAGTTTCATGGTGGAGCACATTGAATTTCATGATGTCTAAGTCGAGCTAGAAAAAGACCTGAACCAAGTACCTGAATTTCGAAGTACCTGAAACTTATTTCAGGTCAAACTGTATTGACTCTTGGAACTCAAGGTGCGGGTCCCTGGATTCCAGGGTGTTTGACGACCCCAGTGCTCGCTGCGGGGTGTACAGAGCGGACATTTGCGGGGCACTGGGGGGCGCCGTATCACCACAGGAACGTCTCCTTCATCATATACCCAGATCTGCTTCGCTTCCAGCTGGAAAGTCTTGGATGTGTTAGTAGGCATTATACAGGAACACATCAATCAGCCTTGCGAACTTGTGACCTCTCCGTGAGACCGAACGTAGATACCTGGACAATGGCCATGATCAGGGCACCAGGTCGGAAGGCATTGTAGAGTTTCCAATGCGGAATGAGGGCTTTATTGTGGTCGCAGATGTTAAGTTGTGTTGCCATGGCAGATTCAAGCATGAAGTACGGGGGGCCGTTGAAGTCGTAGTAGACCCGTGGATCGTAACCAGCACCGAGCCTGATTTCACTATCTAAATGATGTGTGAGCCGACCATATGAGGTTATATACAATTGAACGTACCAAGGGGAAGCTCGAAATCGGTCCGGTCACCGGATTTATACTTGAATTCGTTGGTTTCACGCTCCTTGACGACCACGGGCTCAGGGCTGGAGTCTTGTCTCCTCCTAACACGTAGGGATTGGAGGTTCTCTTCCTGCGCTTGCGGTGTACTTGCTGTGCCGGCCGCATTCTCAGTGTTTGAGGGAGTCTGAAAAAAAGTAAACAATGAGTAACAAGATGAATCCAGGAGATTATGTCGCACCCCATAAATTTTGCCTGTCACAATTACCAGCAAATCCTGGTGATCGCTAGTCGACGTACTTAAACAGAGGACTCCTTATAAAGGATGTTGGTCTGTAGAACTTTCAGTTGTCGTTATTCAGCTAATGTTGGTAACTTACTTTTCCAGATTTTCTGTCAATGGCTCTCTCTACATTTTCGAGCTCCTGGGCGAACGCGATTTGATCGAAGAACTTGTTGGTCAATTTGTCGGGTGCATTGGTAGGTGTCTTGAGAAAGAGAACATGGCGAGGTGCATTTTTGTTGGACACTGGTTTGAACTGCATACGAGGTAGGGTGAGTGGGATGTGTTATGGAATAGGTATTCTTACGGCAACCTCGAGACCTCCCTCATAATGGTTCCCATTTGCGCGAACGACTGTACCATGAGTAGCATCGGCAATTTTGCCTAGTGAGCTGAATGAGACCTTCGAATTATGTGCGAAGCATGCGACTTACCAAAGACTACAGCATGGTACACAGCGGCATCAGCTGAAGTGCCCACTTTGAGCAACGAGTTCAGGCCCCAATGCTCGACTTGAAAGATGTTCGCAGGGTGCTTGGCACTGCCAATGAGCTCGGCGTTGGCAAGAAGGTCTGGCTTCTCCTCGAGTTCCGATAAAAATGACTCATACACTCCGCCAGGTGCTGAATGCTGCTGAAAGCATTGCATATCGGTATAGTCTGTGGTGCTGGACTGAGACATTGGAAAAAACGAAGAGAGCGGGAATGCTTGCCGGCTTAAGTAGAGCGCAAGGGTTAGGCTGATGAGGTGACATCTAGAATATTATGTATTGAAACAGTTCCATAAGCAATAGGGGACTTCACGCTAGGACACATTTTCGTGTTTGTGAATAAATTTATTCATTTGATCAGATGAATAAAATCATAATTTGTGGAATAAATCCATGATCACCCCGTTTGGTTTCCACAATATATTTTCATTAATTCTTTCCGATTTCGGCTCCTTGGCCGGTTTCGGTTCTTTGGAAGGCATCGCCTCCTTCGCGTTGGCATCGGTGGGTGTGTCAATTGTCGTGTTGTCCTCCACGCCGGTCTTTAGAGCCTTAGGCTTGTTCATGAACTCCTTGGGCCTCCCCCGAGGACATTTTTCAGATTGAGCTTTCTTCATGTCTGCCAAAAGAGCCTCGAGCTCATCAATTGATTCGGAGTCGGGAGCTTTCAACCGCTTCCCCATGAGCGGCGATGATCAAGATGGTGACGGGCAGCTTACTCAAGCAACTTGAAGCAGATATATTGCACAAAAATATGTTTATTCCACAAGCACGATTAAATCGTGCTTGTGGAATATTTCTATTTTGTAAAAATACTCGTTCCCATCAGATGAATATTTATATTCATAAACGTGAAAATGCGTCCTAGCGTGAAGTCCCCTAATGTTTCAAGCATTAACGGGAAGATAAATTCGCACCTATGACGCTTGTTGGAGCTGAGACCGTGTCGCAGTAATTTGTACATGCACCAGTAACCATATGGTGGAGGAGAACACGCCTACATTGAACTAAATTGAGGTTGCTAAATGGGATTGCATGAAGTTCAAGAGAATGTTGTATTGTGGAGAGATCACTATGAAATACGGATATGCGTGTACGTCGTACATAATGTCCCAAACAGATTTCACGCAAAAGGTGCAGAGGAGTAATTTGCATCAGATCATGCCCGGAGGCAGAGGTTGAAGGCCCGGAGGCCGACATAGCAGACCCGGAGGACATTGCCATTGTAAAAGATCCAGACATTGATGTTAAAGGCCCGGAGGCCAATGTACGATCAGACACTTGTATCAAAACATCATTGGAGGGCTGGGTGCCCGAGATATAGGGCCCAGGTGAATCAGATGCCGGCTAAGGGCACCATATCAATGTGGGATTAAGAAAGAGATGAAGTGCAGAATGAGATAATACTTGAAACGGAGCCAGTGTGGATGACATCAGAGGTAAGCTGAAAAGAGGTGCCGGGTAAAGTTTCTCGACAGAAGAACAGCCAATCCCGGCCAAGAACAAGATCATAAGCCAGTGGGGAGCTGACTGAAAGACTCATGTGCATAGAGTATATTGTATTTCCATAGGGCAAAGTGAGAATTCCGCTAGCAGTATATCTGGAGACAGGTATTCCCGAGGCCAAGACCCAGTCTAGCGAGATACAAGACTTCTCTGAGCCAGGATTGAAAGATGTTGAAAGCGGGAAGTTGCAGAAGAGTGCAGAAGCAGCCATTGAGCGAGCGAGGTGAGGGAAAGAACAAAGAGATGGTGTTACTATAGTATGTATAACGTGGCTATTTGGCAGGCTTCGGAAGATATCCGGAAGATAACTAAGCAAAAATGACGAACTTCAGAAGATATCCGGGCGGTAGATAAGCAAAAATGACATAGCATAGACGGCCATCACCGTTGCCGCAGTATTTTTGGCGGAGAGATCAAAGAGGACAGTGCTGATGTAAACGAAAATGACCAAAAATGTAGTTTACTGCAAGTTGCGAAAAATCAGGCTCTCTATAGAAACCCTTACCTAAAGGTAGCGGGAATACTACTGAGGTCCATGATACATGTGATATACAGAATGAATAATAGAAATGAGTGAAAATGATGTGATTGATACAGCAGCCAATGAAACGACTGCCATTTGGTTTTATGATGGGTCTATGCCAAGCAGAACAGCCACACCAATCCGCTAGTGTCCATTTATGGGTATCGTGAGTGATTCCTCAGCCTGCCATCAGCTGCCAGAACCTCTATCCCAACGAAACGGAGTTGAATCCACTGCCTGGAGTCATCTAGCACAGGTCAGAGCACCGGCTAGCAGTCTGTTTATCCGTCACTGCATTTGTGGTGACCCGCACATCCACACCAATAGCCTGCTAGCTATTCCTCTACTGTCTACTTGTCTCTGTTTGTGACTCGCAACCGCGTCGTGACCGTCATGTGCTCGCATCTGTGTTTCAGGTCTTGGGTCGATCACTAGCTGGGTATTGCATACTAATGCCCTTGTTAGAAGGCTGCTAGCGCATAGTTTATTACCCTTCAGATCCCAGACTCGTCGCTCACACTGTCTGCTAGTGCCCTTGCCGTATCACTCTCCTGTGTCTCGCTTCCTAGGTGCTAGCACCTTGACTGTATAGGCTTATGGTCATTTCCCCGTGCTTTGTGCCTCCAGACCGTACTAGCACGTCACCCTAGTTGTATCTGATGCTACAACCGGCAGCTTGGGCTCACTCCAGTTCTCCTTTATATAGAGTCCTGAGTGTGATAACACTTCAGAAGTACTAGCACTTTCCCGTTGTATAAATACTGGTCCTAGGAAATCGCAAAATAGCACTAGATGCCGCGTGCTCTTGTTACGGTGTTTCAACATCATCCGAGTGAGCACCACTCGCTCCAACAAAGTTCCAGAACTTAGGACATGGATCAAAACATGATCCTCCATCTCACTAGAAGGTGTTTCAGCATGAGTAGCTGCTGCTCGAGTTTTCGCACACATCTTCATGATATTCAAGTAGATGTGACCAAATAGTGAACAAAATATGTGTCACTGTGGAGCCATTTGATGTGCACACCAAAAAAGCCATTTGATGGCTTGAATGACTTTTGCGCAAACAGGCTAATATGACCCAAATCATCCTAATTGATCCAGCCGGTTGACACATCAATCTCAGGAATTGATTGGGTTAAAATGGGATGGATTCATATTTGTTTTGAAAGCATCCCACTATATACCATTCATTGGCTCATCCAGCCACTCATATTGAGTGAAAAAGTGATTAAATTGACAAATACTTATGACTGTGAGTACCAAATATCCAATCCACTCCTGCTGCCCTCCATGCGCCCACCACTGCTGCCCTCTGTGCCCTCCACTGGGTATCTACTTGAGTATCTCTTGAATGCGCTTCTGGATTTCATCAATGGCAGGTCTTTGTTTCCCTTTCTGGAAAATAAATAAGGAAGGCCCGAAAACGATGGAATGGAAGAGAACTTACAAGCTCTTTTGGGTAAGTGTTGTACACCTAAGACAGCTTAAGTAAGAATTAAAGAATATAGAAGAAAAGCAGCTCATTACCTTGAGCAATGCTGACAGAGGTTTCTCATCTATAAGTGCCTTGCAATGCAGAGCAAATTCTGCTGTTGTTCCACCCACATTGACGACATAAACTGCAAGTCAAAGATTGCTACAATAATGTAAGTAATGAATCTAATGGGAGGGGGGAATAGGAATTAACCGAGAGGTCGTGTGGGTGGGGTGTGCCGTGATGGGGCCTAGCACCAGCCCAGGATGTGCTCCTCCATGATCACCGACTCGATCTCTGCAAGCTCGTGGATGATCACGTTGTGCGTGGGGGGCAGGCGGCAGAGGTACACAAGGTTGGCAAGGGCATCTTTGGAGCACACGCGTGAGGGCAAGGTAGCAGGGGGATTCCTGGGGATGAGAGGATAGGTGAGGAAGAGGAAGAAGAATAGAGGGAGGAGGGAAGAACAAAACGGGAGACAAGTGGGATGGGAGGGCGGACACAAGACAGTGTGTGCGAAAGGTAGGGGAGGGGAGGGGAGATAGGGTACACCCCCGCATGGCATGGGCAGCGTGTACCCAGTGTTGTTCCATCAACACACATGCATGTTTGTGCGTGAAGTCAAGCCCATCAAGCAGGCTGGAAGCAAGATGCCGTGTTGTGGAGAAGAGGGCTATGCACAAGACGAAAAAGGTGGGTGGAGAACACCCAGATGCACCCGCACACCCATGCCTGCACCCGTGCACAACTACGGGCCTTTGATGGGTGGTGGACATACGACTCCTCTCCCATGCATGCACAGACACGACCATGGGGTGTCCATTCCTCGGTCTAGCGCCTGACTCAAAGATCCGGGGCCTACTGTCGATGGCCACACTCAACAAATAGGGTTGTGGGTCGCAGCTAACCAGATGGTTGGGGCAATGGGACAGCAAAGGATGGGCTCTGCAGGAGACGGGTGGGGACATGCAGCGTGCGAGACATGGTAGAGAGAAACAACAGAAGGTACGTGGTCATGAAGCTTTGAAGTCACAATCAGCCACACTTTTCCCCAGGGTTAAAGTGAGATCGATTGGACGGTAGTGATGGGCACGCGCACTTCTTCCCAAAAGATCCCGGAACATTGCGCAACCCACCACCGTGTCCCATTCCATTCCACTTGATCCCACCAGCTTTTCACTGGGGATGAAGATCGATGCGGGAAGTTGATGCAGGCCAATGAGGATCATGGCAAATTGGTATCTTATCTTGGCGTCTTATAGAAATCATCGCCCACCAACGGCCTCGAGACCATGATGTTCACTTTACACATTAATTATGGCACCACACTTTTCAATGGCAGCGCAACACTTCTCGGGCTCGCCTACTCTGGTAGCCGTCGGGTAAGGCCTCAGACGGTTGGGCCAGGTTACCGATATCATTGAAGGACCCAATTGAACTCGGCCCAGAACCAAATGTGGATAGACTCACCATCATATCTATCATCTGGTGAGAGGTGAATGGCCAAACGGGATACCACAAGTTAGCAGAGCCAATTGCACAACTTTTGCGAGCCTGTGTCCTGTTCTTTCTCTCACCCTGCTAAGTGCCTTCCCCTCAGGTTATTTGACAGTATCACTGGACACTGTTTTGATGTCAACAATATTCCTTCGTTTGCCATGAGATTCCAGAACAGAGACAGTGGTACCATGAATTCTTCACTTGGGATGCTCTGCGCAGATTGGCATCTGAAATCTGATGTTGATCAATGTGCTCTGAACCTATCAAGAAAACACCAACCAAAACCAAATTTACACACAGAAGTGCGTCGGAACAGAACGGAAGTGCTCGAGACGTGCACAAACGAGTATCAGACCTGGTACAGGGCCTTATAAAAGGTTGCAGGGAATGGTATAGACCTCGGGAACAAGGGGAGAGCATTGTGTTGTTTATAGAAGTCCTTGGAACGGAGTCCAAGTACTTGAGCCTTGATCTGAGTGAACCGGAATGGAACCGGAACAGACAGGAAAGCTAGTGGAACGCGACGAGAGTGTCAATGTGTATGGAACCCTTGCTATGCAAGTGTTCAGGCTAGATCTGAGTGAACGAGGGTAGACCCAAACAGACAGGAAGCACAGAGCGCGATGATGTAAAGCTTCTCAGCTATGAAAACAAATGGGAACAGGGTACTGGGGTTCTCCAAAGCGAGGTGGATGCCGATTCCAAGCGTGACACAGTAACAACAGTAGTGGGTTCCGATCCCAAGCGCTCCAGACAGTGGTGGGTTCCGATCCCAAGCTCTTTAACAGTAGTGGGTTCTGATCCCAAGCTCTTCACAACACAACCCAAACAACCAAGTGCGTACTCAGCACAATCCCAACAGTTCCACTCACTTTCAGACTATTCCAGACAAACGGCAAAGTCGGATCCCAAGGATACCGATCACAAAAGAAAAGATTCCAAGCCAAGATGAATTCTAAGAGACACCTTGTTCGAACTCCCCGGTATCTGCCCAATTCGCAAGTGTTTCCGCCTACTAGCCGTGGGGTGATTCCGTCCAGTCGCCCAAGATGCCCCCGCTACTAAATACAAAACCCTGAAACACATGGAAACATCCAAGAATAAGTAAGTATGAGTAAAATAGTCCGTTTATCCGTCCGACTTCCATGTATCCGTCGTAAGAATGGGTATCTGAGTCCTTCTATTGGCTGCCCATGTCGAGCACGCCATCCTGGTGCAATCCTGTGCACATGTACAATTGGTCAGACTGTGCCGGAGCCATCACAACCGATCCCCTATGTCGATCCCGACTGTATATGCTGTTCCTCCCAATGCCCGTGCCTTCCCGTCTACCGGAACATCTGGAACAGAAGCTCCCAGTCCGTAGCTTTTCAGGGATACCGCATTCGAAGTACTTCCCAGTATGGGTACTTGTTCCAGGAGCCGACGAGTGTAGGTCCAAGTGATCGGACCTTCGCTTAGCGACCATCCCATATCCGGAATGCCCAGGATGGCGTGGAACCATCAAGATGTGATGTTCCCAGCCCCTTCCAGTGATCATCTGATCAGAACGCGGTACGCGTCCCATGTCCAACACACCACAACAGGATTCCAGTCCATCCCATCTAGTTCCGTGAGCAGGAATAGAGTAGACTTCATGTTCCACTTGTTCTGTGGGCTACACATCTCCTACATGTTTCAGAGCGAGCACATGCCAATGGTTCCAGAGTGTTCCTCCCCGCTCCCATCTGTTACTCAGTGGTTCCTGCCCTGCCAGCTACTTGGGAACCTCAGTACTGACCCCTCTGGAGCGTAGCCCGGCACATGTCTTGTCATGAAAACGCGAAAAAGCGAAGATTTCATGGGTGGACAAATCCTGTGCTTATCAACGTGACACAAGGACGTGTCGGCCGGGGATGCAATCACGTGATGGTGTCGAATATCTGTTGGTCAATGAACTTTGAAGTCTCAGAAACCGATACACTTAAGTATAAAAGCATGTTTCTGGTGATCAGTGGCTTCACTGAGCTGGACAGAATCACTGCATTCAGGCCATTCCTCAGTGCAGTTTGCCAAGCTGCACCGCCATGACGTGCACTGAGCCAAGGTGCCATGACAGAGCCTGCCGTGATGATTGCGGCAGACCTATGACGCGCTATACTGCCATGAGCCGAGACAACGTCGGCAGACTACACCGCGCTTTGGGTCCCACCTCCGACCGATCTCGGCAAGCCCTGCCTACCTTTGCTGGACTTCTCCTGCCCTGTATCTCCGGCCTTGATATGGTCATTGGTATGTGTTGTTTAGCACCTGGGAATATTTTCACCAATCATGAATGTTTGTGGCAATTTGATTGATCTGCTAGGGCTTAGCTTTGATGAGTGTGCACGGCCGTTCAATGTTCAACGGCCACTCACGCGAATTCAGAACCATACCAGCAGGTACATCAGTGGTAGAACACTGCAAAAGACTCATAGTGCAATGGAGATGGAAGATGTTCCTGAGAAACAATGAGAAAAGAAGTGTCGGTTGTATCGGCTAAATTGACCGATGATGTGACAGTGCGATGTCACTCGGCTGACGGGACACAGGACCTGTCTATGGTGAGTATTTCGACAATTTGAATACCAACTGTAGCCTTAAAAATGGATTTCGGTAGAGATCCAATATGTCGGCAGACTGCAGCAGACTATGTCTGCCCTCAGATCGGTCGCGCTCGGCCGCAACACCTCTGACACACCCTGGGCCATGGAGGGGTTTGAATGCAGTGAATACAGAATAAGTACAGTGAACTTTGGGGGCTAGCAAATGCACTGAATTGTGCAGGCAAACAAAGCCACTTGCTCGGCAGGCTCAGCTGCCGAACAGTAACACCGAAAAAGTGTTGCGCTGCTCGGAAAAAAGTGTTGCACACATGAAAAGTATGATGTAATAATAAACAAGCGCTCGCCGGCGCTTCGCACCGGCTCCCACCTACTGCTTGGCTCGGCCTTGCTAATTGGGTTGGAGCTGAGCGTCTATTTTTAAAAAAAAAATGAGCTCAGCTTGACCAGGGGATCAACCAACGGCGCCACACTCACACTCAGACTTACCGATGTCAGCCCGACAACTTGCGCCACTGTCGCGCCAGTGTGGCGCACTTGAACACAACTTGCGCCATTGTCGGTTGATCCTGAGGATCGAGGCCATTTCGGGTTCCAAAGTTGAAGTAATAATGTAACTGCCTCACAGTGAACAATCGAACACAGATTTTATGATATTGCTGCTCTACAGCCAGGCTTGGATGATGGGGAGGTGGAAAATTGTATAACGAATGTGAGAAAATTATATCCAAACGGTGTTTACATGTAATCCATAGTTATTTAGGTAAATGGTCTGCACGCTTCCCGCCAACTGCGCCGGCGCGAACGACGGGCCAGTCGGAGTCAATCGATAGACCGGTGCTGCACCAGTGAGTAATAAAATGGAGGGATCTAAACATACCTTCACTCATTATCGCTCATCCACCTCAAGCCGATCCTCCTTCTTGTGGTGTTCTTTCAGCACACCCGTCTGCTGCGGTGACGGTAGTGGTGCCAAACAGTCGGCCCGCAAAACAAGTAGCGCACCCGCTGTGGCCCTGGCAAGAGCACATGCCTTCCCCCCACTATCAGCGCCGTTTCAGGCACCCTCCAACCGCAAACCCGTGTTGGCGTTGGAATTTGGTGCTGCTCACCGCTATTTCGGTGATGAGGGCAACCAGAGGGAAAGCAGTGACGCTGACCAGCTGCAGCTGTGCTGGCAGAGGAAGAGTTCGACGATGAGGTGTTTGGCTGTGTTTTGGCGGCACCTTGTAGATAGCCGGCGTAGCCGCGTAGACAGTTTTCCAAGAGATTGCTTCCACCAGCGCTTCGAGCCTCGTGAGCGTCTCCACCGTGGTGATTGGAGTCGGATTCGAGTGCTACGTGCCTCTGCCTACCTAGCCCTTCCTGGTGCCTCTTAGCCGCCGCCACTCGCCAGTTTCCCAAAACGGCAGTCCCTCGAAAAAATTTCGATCTCTCATTTTCTTCACCTCCTTTCCTCTGGCTATTCCAAAACACAAAATACACAAAAATACCTCGATCCTCCGCCAACTCCACCCGGGCCGGCATCGACAGCTACCGCCCCCTCTACGCGGAAGAACCCAATACCCTCTCACTCGCACGCGAGTCCCCACAGCTCGTACAGCTACCAGAGTCCCCAGACTCCCCTCTCTCGCCTGTACCAGATACCCCGCCCCCACCTCGAACCCCTATTCCGTCCACGATGGCAGCTCCCGTCGATCTATCAAAGATCGAATTCCCGGGCCCTTTCTATGGCGACGACAGAGATGCCGAAGCCGGCTTCCACTACATCCGACAGCTCCAGAAGGCCGGGATCATTTACGACGTGCCCGCGCACCCCAAGATCGTCAAAATTTGGGCTCTCACGCTCGAAGGGGAGGCGAAGGCATGGTGGAAAGACGGAGCGCTGTGGGCGGGGAAAGACAAGAACGATATTGATGTCGTCGTCGACGCCTTCGAGGCCATGTGGCCCGCGCCGAGCGCTGCCCCGAAGAAGCAACACGAGAAGATGGCGGAGTTTAATGCCCTCGTGTTGAGCGACGAGGAGGTGGGGAGGTCGCATCTGGATAGTCTCGGAGCGGAGTCGCGCCGGCATGTCTGGTTCGTGAAGGAGCTGAGGAAAAAGGTGTTTGCCGCCGGAGATTCCGACGCGAAAAATCTCATGCTCCCCCAAGCGATCGCACGTATTCCCACCAGGCTTGCCAAAGCCATTGGCGACAGCTTCGTTGATACGCAGACCTGGACGGAACTGTTGGCTAAGACTCGCGCGCGAAAATAGAGCAGGTGATCGCGGAGGAACGGAAGCAGAAATCCCTCGAAGAACGGCTCGCGAAAATCGAGGGTAAATCATCGGACTCCGCGATGCCACCATCTGCTCCGATTGATACCCCAGAGCGCAACACTTCACCATATCCCAAGCGATACGACACCCCCTTCACGCCCGCCTCACCACGTTATGTGCCGCGTGTTCCAGCAGCGAGGCTTCACGCGCCCCCCCCCAGCGGCATTCGTCGACCCTCTCGCAGACGTCCCAGCGCTGACCAACAAGGTCATCAAACTAGTTCACGAGAACACGGTACAGGGTTGGAAGGAATACCAACAGGCACAGCGCGACTGGGATGACAAATGGGGTGTGAATATGCTCCCGACACCCGTGCGGCCGTATCCGTTGCAGCCCGGCGGCTCAGATCTTGGGGCGTCAGGCTGCTGGACGTGCGGCAAGGATGATGGGCATTTCAGCCGCGATTGCACAGCGCCGGAGGCGGATCGTCTTCCACCGAAGGAAGTGTACTGGCGCCAGTTTAATCAGTCACCGAATCGCCCCCCGGCAGCACCGAAGACGCCAGTAACCCTTCGCTCGCGGGCGTATCCAAGGACCCCTTTCGGATTCGTCACCCCTCCACGTGCACCTGAGACGCCAACACCAGCGTTCCGTCGCCAAGCACCACCTCACTTTGGCCAGAACAACGTCCTCATGCTCGTTGACGCACACGGCGGTTATTACGGGGATGTAGATGCATCACAGTGGTACGGCAGTGCGGAATGGGAAGAAGCTTACGACGGGCACCCCGAATTGTATTTGGGAAATGGGAGCGGGTCGAGTGGGATGTAGGGAACCACCCGACCCGTGTCAACCAGCCCTTGGGGACGCTCGGTGGCGAGACTCCAGCGGCGCGGGGTGACTCGGATGTAGTAGCAATGTCAATCCAAGCTTCTTCATCTGGCTACTCGCACCCGCGCGACGCTTCGGTCCAAAGTGAGATGGACCGTGATCCTGATCAATTCTGCCTCCTTGTATCTTGCGGAGAGACTATGTGGCCTGCCGGCTCGATAATCTTTGAGCTGCGCCGTAGGCGACAGCTGCTGCGAAGAACAGCATTCTGTGAAGAAAGGCTGCACTCTGATCAGCTGTTGAGCCATACAGGGTATACAATTTAACTGCGCAGCGTGGATTTGACGGCAAGAACTTGAGAAAGGAGGACGAGGAGAGAGCCAAAAGAATGGGGATAGATTAGATGGGGATGTGCCCAAAGAGATACAAAAAATCGCCGGGGTAATCATTAAACTTGAAGAACGGTTAATAACCGGTGCCAGCATAAAAAACAGAGAAATTGTAGCACAGTTGAAATGAAGTGTTGCGGAACTTGAGGGTCTCCGGCTGCATTTTTCAGAAGTGTTGAGGCATTAGACATAGAAATAATTATTTGAGACATTTTGAGACATAGAGGCAGATTTGAGGACGGAAAGGTGTGCGGAAGAGTCAAGCCGGCGAAGACAGGAATCAGGCTGCGCCGGAGGCAGTAGAAACTCTGCGGACCTGCGACAGTGTCAAGAACTGCGTGGATCAGCTGGCGACTGAAATGAAGGGGCAGTGTCGGCAAAGCCCGGAAAATCAAACATGGAAGGGGTTAAACAGAGACGAAGAGCAGAGGAAGAACAAATGGAGCATGGTTATATGGGGAAATAGCACAGCCGAGGAGCCATTTGCTTAAAGAACGGTTAATTCAGTCGGCAATAACTCAGCATTCGATAACGATCGCTTTCACATGCAGTTGTTGGCATCAATGGTACATTCTATGGCAGCCATCAAATCGGTTTGGGTCATCCCTCAGGCGGAGCTTAGTATAACGATTACTTCATGGATACCAGATGTCAGCTGCCCAATGTAACCATATGGAGATATGGCTTCAGACAGACAGACAGACCAAAGACAGACATGCTAATTTCATAAAGAGGTAGATAGAGGTAGAAGATGTGCAAAGTGAACGTCATACGAGACCCCCTCCCACCCCATATCTGAAATTTTAATGCCGACCCCCGGGGCCCGGGCGTCTGATCTCATATAGGTTTCTCTCTTCGTCTACGGTGTACACACGGGTAGCCGGAGCAGTCTGTGTACCCTCTTTCTACCCGGTATACAGACCCTCTGTCTACATGGACCGGAACGCAGTGAATATACAAAGTAAGTATCGGAAATTGATTAGAAACAATAATAATACTTATGTATGGCGACAGACAGGGCCTCTTGGGTGAGTTTCCCCCTCGCTAAGAAACCCCTAACAGGAACTTTACCCAACAGCGTCGGTCCCCCTTAGGTTCCTGCGGGCTGGGTGTGAAGCGGCGTTGATAAATGATAGTTGTACGTACTACGATGGTCAGTTGTCGTCGTCACCGGATCCTCCGATGCATCCGTCTCGCACCACGGTCACACGTATATAAACGGCAGAGCCCGGCACACGCGAAGGCGATGGAAATCAAGTGCATCAGCGGCCATGGTGGAGATTGCCCGGAGTATTAAAGGCTTCGTTCAGGTGGACACTGTTCCCCACCCTCCCAATGCCCCGTCAGTCTCGTATTGAGCTGAACGTCCCGAGGAATCTCGTAGTTGCTTTTGGTCCGGCTGTGGCGGCCCTGAATGATATCCACGACGCGTTTGGGACCCCATTCGTGTACATGATCACAAATACGACACTGTCTTTGCTTACGTTGCTGGAGGTAGGAGTTTTTTTTTTGTTTTGAAGTTATGCAATAGCTAACATGTGCACAGAATGTCAAAAGAAACAAAGCTGAATGTGCCCAATTCATGACAGACATTCATGGGTTGCTTTATGCAATCATCGATCTCCATCTAACGTCTGAGACTATGGGCTCCTTGGCCCCAGCAGTGTTAAACAATATCGGGAAATTCGCGCAGTAATATCATATTCCCCCATCTATAACCTGCACAATAACTGACCGTTTACTGAAGAACGCTGCAGAAGATACACACATTTGTCGGAGCTCAACAGGATGGAACGAAGATCAAACACTTCTTCAAACAGACAGAGATGCGCAGGTTACTCAAAGAGTGTCACTCGGGGGTAGAGCAGGCTCAGGTATTATTCAAGGTAAGATTTAATGCCTATGTCTCAGCGGTTTCAGATTATTTTCTTGGTGTCTAGATTGACTTGAGTAGCAACATACTGCAGAATATCGATGAAATGAATAAAAAAACAGAGAGCATGCACAGAGAACTTCTGGAACTCATTTCGACTCTTCCAGATGTCACAGAATCTGATAGATCATCCTCTGTATGCCAAAGATCTTTTTTACCTATGTACAGCTCGCTGATTCCGGGAACAGATATATCACCAAATTCATGGCTCACAGAACAGGTATTTACAGCATCGTGTGTCGTTCCGCCGCATCTGATTTCGAAGCTCGCACTCTTTCACTATGCTTCCATCAATTCCGAAGATATTTTATGGAAGGGCAAACGAACTCGAACAGATTCTGAACATATTGGCAGGCGAATCAGCGAGGATAGCCATTCTTGGAATAGGTGGCATTGGGAAAACAAGTCTCGCAAGAGTCGCATTGCATCACAATGATGTGGCTGCCAAATTTCAACATCGTCTATTTGTGGCAACAGACGCCGCAACCAATAGTGTTGAGCTAGCGGCACTCATTGGAGCGCATCTGGGATTGAAACCGGGAACAGATCTTGCCACTCTAGTCAAGGATCTCTTTCAGAAACCGCAATCTCTGCTGATTTTGGATAATCTCGAAACATCCTGGGAGCCGAAAGAAACCCGTGGTGGGATAGAAGAACTTCTCTCCCAGCTCACCGAGATCCCACATCTTGCATTAATTGTAAGCATCCGAGCATCCCAAAAGGTCAAAATTGATATTTTGGATAGATCACAATGCGAGGTGCAGAGCGACCAGCCAAGGTTCGGTGGTCCCATCCATTTCTGCCTCCTTTAGTACCCTTGTCCAATGAGGCTGCTTTGGAGACCTTCATTGCCATTGCAGATGATAATCATAATGTGGAGGACGTCAATCAACTTCTTCGGGTGACCGATAACATGCCTCTAGCCGTCAATCTCATTGCTCATCTGGTTGACCACGAGGGCTGTTCCAAAATTCTCATGCGGTGGGAGGCGGAAAAGACCTCTATATTTTCCAAAGGCTACAATAAAACCTCCAATTTGGAGGTTTCTATCTCACTCTCCCTTTCAAGCCCCAGGATCATGACCGTGGCTGGCACTCGAGATCTTTTGAATTTACTCTCAATTCTCCCAGATGGACTTTCAGACGTGGAACTTGTGCAAAGCAAGCTTCCCATCCCCAATGTTTTGAGATGTAGAGTCGCTTTGCTTGCCACTGCTCTAGGATACATGGATGACAAACATAGGTTGAAGGTTTTGTCACCAATACGAGAACATATCCAAAGCATTTCTCCTCCTTCACGGGCTCTGGTGGATCCTCTACAACAGCACTTTGACTCACTACTGGATCTATACATGAAATACCCCGGGCTCATAGAAGGGTCTGTTGCAAATTCTCAAATAACCTCAAATTTGGGGAACATGCATCAGCTCCTACTCAAGGGGCTAATTCATGATAATCCCAACCTCAAGGGTACCATAACCGGCATTATCTCTCTGAACTCATTTAGACGGATCAATGGACATGGCCGTCTCATTTTGCTGGACCACATTCCAGCTCTCTTTGTCAAGCCATGTGATTATCACCTCGAAGTGAAATACATCACAGAGGTCCTGAAAACAGCCCACCACAACGTGAATGACAACCCACAAGGGCTTTATATCTTTGGAGATCCAGATCAGCTTATTTCCCGAGCAATTTCCCACTTCCAGAATTTCCAAGACCTAGTTCTCGAGTGTGAGTGAACCCGCTTGGTTATCCCTAAATTTTTTGACAGTGAAGGTCTTTGTTTTTCACATAATAGCTGATTTCTATTCCGCTATGGGATTTATTTTGCCTTTCACAAACATAACATCCCGCAAGGCTTGCAATATCTGAGAAAGCACTCACTTTGGCAGAATCCAATGGGGACACTCATCAACAGTCTAAGACATTGACCCTTCTTGCAACAATCAACCAGACCGCCGGTGCTTATCATGTCACCCAAACATATGCCAGACGTGCACAAAGACTGGCTAATTTGTCTGGATACTTGTACGAAGAATCAAATGCAGTAAACTGCGAGGCCATGTGCTGCATCCAGTTTGGTGACTATAAACGTGCCACTGCTCTGCTTCAGAGAGGAAAACATCTCATGAAGCTTTGTGATATGTCTATAGGTCCCTCAGATTATTACAACATGTCCAATGAGGCAGAGATGTACCTATTAAAATCCGAATATACCGAGGCCCGCAGTATATATGCACTCATCGTCCAGGCTACTTCTGGAGAGCAAGATCCAATCTACCATGTGTGGTCACTGGTCAGCCTGGCAGAGATTGATGTCACAATTGGGGCTGCTAAGCAAGATGTCGAGAAAACTTTGAATACAGCCAAAATCTTATTCCATGCTCTTGATTTTCCACAAGGAGTAACCTCTTGTGAAATGATTTCCGCAGAGCTCCATCTCACGGATGGTGATCTTGTAGTTGCAAAGGACTTGGTTCAAAAATGTTTGAAGTTACATTGGGAGAAGTGGAGTAATGCCTCAGGTGTATCTTACTGCCTGGAAAGACTTGCCGATGTCAGTCGATGGAGTCTTTGTGATGTGGAGTGGTCCTTTAGTTGGGCAGTGATATACTTGGCACATTCGCACAAATTGCAGCAGAGACTGTTCCTTCACACAGCACTCCGCCTCCTCAGTGAAATTTTCCTGATCAAGAGCGACCAGGAAACAGCCCACAGTCTCCTGATCCTGGCGCTGGAGGGATTTACACAGATGGATGTACATCGTGGCAGAGCCCAATGCATGCTCCGTCTCGGAGATATTGCAGCGCACCAAGGAGATTTCACACAAGCAATACAGTTTTGGAAAGACTCCCAACCCTTGTTTGAAAGGTCATTGCAAACCAGACTTGTTGCTGCCGTTGACAGGAGACTTTTGGCTGCAACACATGGAAAGGCTTCGGGGCACTACCAAACCTGGATATTCAGGACACAAATTGCACCAGAATGATACTGTACATTGAACAAGGTTCGGGGTGCTTGACGTTCGTCAGCTTGTACTTCAATCCAGCCTGAGACGGTGGACCATTTTATTTATTTACAAGGGACTTGTCAGCCGCTTTGCAGCTTCCCATCCCCTTATGTGCATTTAACAAAGTCATAGGCGGCAGATTGGCAGCAACATACCATTCAAAATGTTGCGGTGTACTTGGTTGAAATGAACTGTGTTGGATATTCAGTTCGGCGCTGGCAGTGGGGGAGCGAGATAAATTATCAGAACTTGGTTAATTGTTTCCCTTCATTCCACTATAAAGTATTTTCTGTTTTTGTTTGCCTGTCGAGCTTACCCTTCAATTTCATCGGTAGAGAAGGTTGTCTCCCTCAGTAGAGTATATACTAGAAGAATGAGACTGGGACTCACCCACTTCCTTTTTTGGTAAGCGAGTCCCATTCTTGATCCCATCAACAATGGGACTCGCTGAAAAAATAGGACTGGGGAGACCGCCGCCATCAGTTCCTCTGACGCCGCCAATCACACAGTGACCCGCCGTCACGCAGCCCACCCAAGGGGATGAGGTTCATGAGACGGCACAAATGTGCCTAATGATCTGATGCCGATACCCGGCAATATTCGGCATCTTTGACACACCTATACTGCCCCGCCGTCCCATCATTCCCCCATTGCTGCCATCGCTAGGCGCTCCCTCCCGACACTTCCCATCAATGCCATCAAAACTGCCGCCCCTCCTGCCCAACTCGTCTGTTCCGCCCTCAAAAATGCCCGGAAAATCGTAAAAAAATGGGGGTGGGGGTGCAGAAGAGATGTCTACACATTCTTGCCAGAAAATCCAGTACATTCCCTTATTTTATGGTAGAAACCTCAATTGAAGTCTTTCCCCTGTCTTAAAATACTCCTCAGTCAATTACTAGCTAGAAAATCATATAGACATTGAACTTGCTTACACACGACAGCGTGGGATCCGGACAACCGCGCTGAGTGGTTCTTGAAAATCATTGGTTGCCCTACTATGACGAACATCCTCACAGTTCCCATTTCGGGAACCTTGGTACTTTTCAACCGGAACTTGCCGGAATCAAGTCGGCTGTTGGTAACATCCGCGAACTTGCGCATTCTTGTGCTTTTGACCTCCATTTCAGCCGGAAGAAATACTGGTGGCTGATCACATATATTCCTATGAGTTCCCTCTCTTTTCTCTCTTTTTTCCCTCTTTTTCCCTCTTTTTCCCTCTTTTTCTCACTTAAAAAGACCACCATAGACATAGCACATGGGCTGTGGAATATTTACATACAGGAAGTTGAATTCCGTCACCCGCTGATCTTGCAAATTGAGTTACCGAACCGAAAAGCGTAACTTCGATGTTGCTGCACAGAAGTTGAATTCTGCTCATACCCCAGCCCTTTTAATCAAATCCTCAGTTTCTATGAAAATGATGCCGGATCAGCAGGCTTGAGAGGGGATTGTACCGACTGTTGGCTTACCGCAATCCCTTTTTAGTTGGCCTTGCCTCTGCTGTATCAGCAGCGCGTGTGGACTTGGTGCGTTGACGTTTCCCAACAAAGATATTGTGTTCACTGAAGCTCAGATCAATGTTCCGTGGGGCAAACATTTGATCTGAACCCTCAGCATTTGGGATTGAGTCTTCGGGTTCGGAAGGCAAGGGTGAAAGCATCACTCGAGGAGGGAGGAGGGGAGGTAGTTCTTGGGATGCCCTATTGAGATTCCAGTTCTCCTGTGGATCAAGAAAATTCAGTATCTGAATATCTGTAATTGTATAGTTAGAGACCTACACAGTGTGCAGGCCCAATATATTCAAGCTGACAATCATCAGCTGCCAAGGCTGTATCAGCGACAACATCCCATGTGTTTGCTGTATTGGCATTATAACCCTCTGAAAGGGGGGCAGGGCCAGGGTCTGGATAAATGGCACTGAGAGTATTAAGGAGACATTTGGCAAGCCCAACTTACATTTGAGCGTCGGATCAGGGTTGCAACACCTTCACATTCCACCTTGCATTTCGACCTCACAATGCGGCCATAAAATCTAGAACACCTCAGTGAAAGCCTCCCAAACAACATTTCACACACCGTGAGATGATTCCCCAGACTGAGGCCGCTTCTTTCTCTTTTGCGTCCAGCTTATGATTCCAAAGCCCTCGCATTGCCTCCATGTCCGGCTCGTATCGTTCACACCCCGCAAACAGCTCTGGATTGACAAATTCACAAACATTTACTCCATTGCAAATGAAGTGGCAAGAGCTGCAGTGAATGGGCTCTGTAGGATTGGGACCTAGATTGGAAACCTAGGTATCACCTTTTTCTTTCTGGTGGAGCCACGCCAGGACTCCTGGTCCTAGGGAATATGTGAATATGTGCAAACTGGGTAGAACTACATTTGACACACTTGCAATCGGATGAATGCATCAAGAGATAAAATCTTCCCAGTTTTGGTAGTGAGTAGGTCCATGTAGTGAGAACAATCAACTCTGTATGCAATGGACTCTCGGGGAACAGTCCATGTCGACTGAACAACTATATCTTCAATTGTGTCCACACTTAACTCGCAGGTGATTTTGAGTTGCTGCAGCTTGGCTTTGCCCTTCCCCTTGCTCTTTTTCGACTTGGGCTGAACAGCAAGGACAGGTGAAGAGGGATATTGAAAGGGAATGAAATGAGTAGGGAGAGAAGCTGCTGATGTTGACCGAGAATGAGGTCCTGTATCTGGCACTGTTGGATTGTCTGGCAGTCCATTATTGTCTGAAGCATCATCCTTGGCCATAGACGTCGAACTTGGAGGGTGTGAAAGCACGTCAGAGGTAAAAGACGCCGGCGAACCGGCGTGAGCGGATAGATACATTGAGACATGACTACTGGCCCTTGACTGAGACCGAGAAGGTGCCTGAGAGCTAGCTGGAGTGGAATTCTGGCTACGATATCGTTCAAAGGTATCATGTTCTCGACCCATAAATGCCTGGAATGTGATGATACTGATCCACGCCTCGGTAGTCTCAAGGCTCAAGAAGGGATGATCCTAGTAGTACTCGCTAACTATCTACAAGTTATTGGGTCAATTTATTTTGAAATTAGAAAGGAAATTAAGTGATTCATGTAGCTGCGATACCCCTTCAACTGTTTGGTTGATGCATCAAGATCCCAGGAGGTAGCAGTTTCCAAGTCGTCGTGTGTGGGAAAGAACTGGTAGCCATGGGAAGTGATCCAAGAAGGTGCCTCCTCTATAGAAAAAAGGGATTATGTGCCGGATCACTGAGCGCGAACAGAAATGCCTGGCAACAAATGAGTATCCCAAATATCCCTGGGGACAAAATAAACTTATGAATTTTCTGTAAGCTTTGATTTCCCGCTGAGGGGGGTCAATGGCGGTGTTAAACATGGGGGATGAGAGGAAGGGACAAGGGGAAGGGACAAGAGGTGGCAATGGATTAAATGGCACCCACCTCATGCCCCCCTCAAGGTTTCCTCATGCCCGCACAGGGGAGGTGCTTGATCCGCATGGTTAACGTCACCACGATCCTACCTACCTAAATGGGAGATCATTTGGTTGGCACAAACATCGGCACCGGGTGCCGACAGTACAAACTCTCAGAATGCCGCAATCCGTTTGCATAATTCCGTGAGAGAAAAAAAGCGTCTTCATGGAATTATGCAAATGGCTGTAACCATTTTCAAGGCCTGATCGGCATATACGGCCACTCTTAGCTATTATGAAAACTCCATCATACACGGCACGGTCCAAATAACAAACACCGGTTTCCAGGGATTACCCGTGGTATTGATGTATTTACGTTGACCGATCAATCCCTTGCCCGCCCATGCCGCCTTATGCACCTGATCGTAATGCGGAGGGGTCACAGATTGACAGGCGGGCGGATTTGCCGAGCTAGCCAAGTCCCATTCTTGCCTAGTTTTAGCCAAGTTCCATTGTTGATGGGATCAAGATTGGGACTCGCTTACCGAAAAAGCAAGTGGGTGAGTCCCAGTCCCATTCTTCTTGTCAACCCTCCTGTCTTAGACTCGCCAATGGAAATAAACGTGTTACGTGACCTCGTAAGACTCCAACCGTTTCTGTTTATAAATGTTTATACACGGCTTTAACCGTTTTCGTTTCCATTTAATTTGGCTCTGGGCTTAAACAGTTTGGAAACAGTTTTTTAAACGGTTAAACATTAGGACAGTGCTCAGCACTCACAGAGGAATGCCAGTGCAAATCCGAGGAAATATTGGGCTTAATGTCCTTTCACCACTTTGTGAGCTCTTCTAATGTACACATAAGCAAGTATTGACCCTGCTGGCGCTCAACGGCCAGAGTCTACTCTAGATATGGTAATTGTTCACCTGATTGATGGTTCGGGATTGATGCGCTGTCAAAGCTGACACTTGACGACCTCAAATTCAACCAGACATACCTCGTCTTTCCCTTGTTGTCTATCGCCTGGTACCTGGTATATGTCCCATCCAACCCCAACTTAAACACTTGACCCATTACCAACTCGGAGAGCCCGTACGCTACGAAGTTCAAACTTTTTGATTATTGATCAAGCTGGATCTTTAAAATTACTGCTTGTTGACCATACATATGTTGCATGTAGGTATTATATTCAGACTTACCGGCTCTCATGAACGAAACTTGGGAAGACATAGACCTGACTGAGACAATATATAGGTGCCATGGCTTTGATAATAACTTCCCCCAAAAAATACCGTTTAAAAACAGTTTAAAATGGTTTGGAAACCGTTTCCATTTAATTTACTGCGATCAGTACACAAAAACTAAATGATTGGAGCCTTACAACCTCAGTCACTTCGCTTTGCCTTTGCCTCTTCTTGCCACTGGAGCGTTTCATCCATTCGTGCCTGCTGGACCCGATCTATGTAGCCCCAAATACTTCAAGATCGGTATGCTGGCGCTTGTCACTCGGGACCTGTGCTGATCTGGGCGAAGTTACGCTGAGTGAAATGGTGTGTTGCTCTCTTTGATTCCTTCTTCCTTCCTTTCGAGCTGAACGGAGGGCGGGGAATGTGTGGCGCAAGGTCCTGGCTCTGTGGTGGAGACGACGTGCATAGGATGCGCTTCCATCCTATGTGTGTCCACACCTCATTTGGGTCGCCTCCAGACGCGCTCCAATTCTACCTGGGCAGCGGGTGTTTGTGCAGCATGTGCGCACTGCGCTCCACCTGTGCGGCCTTTTCTGATAATGATGCCTCTCCCCGTGTTGTATGGCCCTGCAGCGTGTCTGACAACTGACCGATCGGACTACTCACCTTGGGGGACTGGTGGCATACCTGGCATCCACTGTCCTCAGTGCCAAGCACGAGCACGAGGACCGTTTGCGTTTTGAGATGGCGCCTCTTGTCCCGACTCCTCATTGCTCATCTTCATCTCATTTCACTGCATTCCGCCCCCTGGTAGAGGACACCGTTTCGAGAGGCCTAGCCAGCACTAGCCGGAGGCGGTGTCTAGCCGCATCTATCCGGCTAGTCACATCAATGACCAGGCGTGAAGAGGCGCCTAGACACACCTCCACATCAAAGATGTAAGCTAGCTCGGGTAGATGGAGAACGTGCCGAGGTATGTGCAGCTGCCTAGACGACTGACATCTATGATCTATGAAGCCATTGCGGCCATCGGTGCACCTCGCCAAGGCTCCATCTAGCTAAGCGAGAAAGCGATGTTCTAGATCCGTGATGCTGGCTACACAAAACTTGGGGCACCTCGGCAATGGTGAAACACTGACTATGGGGCTGGCGGTGAAATAACCACAAACCAAACCTTGTAAATGAATACGCGGTTCGATAATGCAACTACAACAACTCAAACACTATAGTCCTCGTGCAAGTTCGGGGTTCCAATCCAGTATAGATTGTGGCAATTTGAACTTTAGTTCTCTTTGAGAAGCAAGACTTTACAGGTCTACAAGTCGTATAGATAAAACTGCTCGGACTCTGTTCTAGGCGCAATCACGATAGACAGACGAGATTTTATGTTCAACGGTTTTGTATGATGTGGGTCTAGGTTTGGAGATAGTACTCCGATGCGTAGCACAAGTGATTCTTTATGTATCCCGATTTCAATAGTATCTGTGATTGCTAATCCTTGCAAGATTACAACCAATTGTCAAGTCCGATCTGTTTCCTTATATTCCACGCATCCGTTCCATTTATCCAATATGTCCACGCGCCGTTTATAAAGATCCAAATCCAACACAGATAATATTCAAACAGGGAAAACAAACGAAAATTGGTATAGCTTCTGGGTGTCTCCGAATGAATGCCTACTCTACCGGTTAAGCGTGAAGTCTAGTAACTTCGCGTCCAACAGGTGGGGTGAGATTCACTGGTGTTCCTCCCATAACCATCCACTTAAATACTTTACAGGATTCTAAATATAAACGAGACAGATACAAACGTGCAGTAGGGTTCAGGGTATATGACTAGTGGTATGGCAGCTAGCCGATGAACTCCTGTCAGATATCAAGTGATTAGTAAAATGGAGAGAGATTTATAAGAAACATCAACGAGCCGAGCTTAACGATGAGTCAAGATCTACATCGCTTAGAACAATCGTGATGGGACACTGTTGATATGTCAACTTTTAGCCGACCTCCTCGTCAGCGTTTCGTTACCCTCCTTGGTAACCATCCGCCCAACTGGTTCCGCCTTGAACCTCTTAAGTGATTTGTCTGAAAACCGTGATAGCCGTTGCTTCTCAGTACCTGAGTATGGTTTCTTAGTCAATTGGTAGATCGACCAAGTCCAGCCTTCTCTTGGCAGTTCTGGAGATGTCAGATGATGCCCAACAAGGACCCCTCTGGTTCAGAAGGATATTCCCTCATAATACACCCTTAGTCAGGGATGTGCAGTAGCCCCAATCTGTTTCCAGGATGGTAAGGCACTTTCTGTGATTGCTCCATTAGCGACTTCCCATGTCAACCCTTCACCAGGATCGTTGTCCAGCATCTTTCTAATGGTTCGAGACACATTATATCCCTTTTAGCTAACTGCTCAGGCCAGCCTTAGCCCTGGTGAAATGATGTCGTAATGTAATGAAGTACATTATAGCATGTTGCAACTCGAGCAGATTTGAATAAATGCCGGGTGCCCCAATATCAGGTCTGTCAACGGTTCCATGCGCCTCGACATGTCACGCTCTAGCCAAGGGCGGAACACAGTGTTTTATCCAATCTTTATTTTTCTTTCATTCACTTATCCATATTCATCTCTCTATCTTCCCTCTTTGCTGACCCACTCCTCCAGATGCCGTGCACCACTGTCATGGCCGCTTGCACCTGGCTGCCCCAAGCTTGAGGGATCACGTTTTGTGCCAGCGCGATGTGATCACGTCTTCACTGCATCGCGCTCTTCCTTCCTCGTGTATTTATTCTTTCTTTAGTTTTGCGAGACGAGGGAACAGGGAGACGGGGATGGTGCGGATGGATGCTGTGCTGTGCGAGGGGTGCACGTCCAGCGGCGTGCGTCTTTCGGCATGGGTGCGGAGACAACTGCGGTGTCGTCGAGCGGGACATGTACCCGACTGTGATGGGGGACGTAGACGTGGAACACGCGATGCCGAAGCAAGACGAAGGGGAGCAGGAGCAGGTGCAGGGTGCAGACCCGTATGCAGGGGCTGCATCCGTGTGTGCTGCCGCAAGTAGGGAGGAGGAGGGAGACAGGGTGGCCAGTCCGCAGGGGCGAGCATCAGGAAATAGCTCCTTTGGAAAAAAGGTCGGATTACCCCTAAATTGGGGAGAAAGAGGCGGGATTACCTTCGTTAGGTTCATTAGCTTTCTAGTGACGTTGAAAATAAATTACCAGTAATCCGAGCATATTTAGCTCCCATTAGCTGGGATTTGGCGCCTTTATATGGCCATTATTACATGCTTTGCTGCTTGAAATTGATGCCTTTGAATCGGAAATGAAGCAGCTTCATTCAAACTAATACACACATGGACAACTACGTAGGTACATATATCTAGTACTGGTACAATAACCACCCCTCACAAACTCCAATATGTGATTGATAAAGAACGGTGTCCTGCAAACAATTTGAGTTTGAATTTGAAGAGCGTGATCATACATACATAAAGAAAAAAGACATACCGGTCAGGACCACGGCACAGAAATTACCCCTCAGCCGCACAAATGCACAGCGGCGCCCACTCTCTGACGGCGTCGCGTGGGTATCCCACGTCTCTGATGACGTGGCGGCAGGGTACGTTGCCGCAGCGCGGCCGAGCCAGGCGGTGAGGCGCAGTGAGGGGCGGTGGTGCTGGGTGTATAGTTAGCGAGAGGTTATAGCAGTAAAGGGAAGAGAAGGGCGATGGAAGGGAGGAGAAGGCGGAACGGAGAACTGCGGAGCACTGGGGTGGCAATCCGACTTGGCACTGGCAGTATTACACTGCACGTGCCAACAAGGGAGTCGGGTGCGGGTACGCAGTTATTGGTCGGGGCCACTGCACAATGTCTATATCCCCAACATCAAGTTCAACTACGCCACCAAAGAGCATCCACCGATGGCGCACGCACACCCCGTAGGCCCTTGTTCCCTCTTCTAAAGCACCCCATCCGCTAAAAAAGTAAAAACACACCTAAACCTAACCCGCCACCAACACTTCGCACCCTAGACACGCAGAGCATATGTTCTTGTGACTAAGGGTATCACGGACCAACCAGGTTTTCAGTTCAGTTGAAAGGCAGAGGACCCAGCAAGGGGAAAGGTAAACACACCAGGAATACCACCTGCTGCTCCCGAACCGTTGTCGAACAAAACATTCACCATTCCCGATTACAACTCTGTGAGGGAATCAGTAAAACGACGAAGTGGACAATGTAGCTAACCTATACCACTCAATCTAGCAAAGGCAGGAGTTAATAGCTATCAACCAATGACTTAGTCGCACTCACCACATTGCTCCACAACGAGACTTCCCTCCTTGCGGACTGGACACGCACTGGAGGGGAACATAGGACAACATGCTCAAAGTGGCAGGGGAGGGGGAGGGCTTGTCAATGCAGAGGGTCGGGGAGCCACGGAAAGAATCTGCGAGGCGACAAAAAAAAAGACAGGTGAGAAGTATTTATCAGCCAGTAACTGAGCGCGTACCTTGTTTTCAGACAGATAGATTATCGGGATTGGAAGGCGAAGACACTTGATGATCTCTTCAAAGGCCGTAGGACGATGAGTTTGGTGCGAGTCGGAAAACAGGAAAACACGGTGTATGCACCGGTGATGACGCAAAAACAACTCGGGAGGCCGTTCGGTCGAATGCTGATAGGGTGGTGACTTGACTATGGGTCGTAGAAGGGCGGAGGGTCGTAAATGGCTAGGGGAGTAAGGACGACGATGGGGGAAAGACGAAGAATTGTTGACACCTGTTGTTGTTCAACCATCGTTTGGATGGCATGTGGTGCTGCGGTGATCCGTCGGGTGGGCTGTGCAGGTTAGGGCCGGTTCTTCGGCAACGGACTTGAAACATTTCGGTGATGTTGAAATGCTCTGTCTTGACGAGGAACAGTGCAGCTCTCCTCGGGTCGGGGCTAGAGGTCGGAAACCCCCTGAATGAACAATCAGACACAGTTCCAGCACCCAACCAGGTGTTTGACTGTCCGGGAAATAGAGCAATACTGGTAATTCGGAAAATCTCCCTAATTTGCCCCGGATTACTCTGAATTGGGGGAATTTGGGAATGGGAACCAAATTAGAGGTAAATTAGGGAAGGAGGTTTTTTCCTGATGAGGCTGACCCGAACGATTCGTGCGGAGCGCGAGCGGCGTGCATACGGGCAAACGTGTACTGTCGTTCCCTTCAGAGGCTCTGCCCCAATCCTTCGATCGATGTGTTCTTCTCTTTTCTACTCCGTATATTCATTCGTCTTTCTACACCCACTGACACTCCTCCTCCTAGACCACCCTCCTCTGCGTTCTTTTCGCCTCCTCTTCCTCTCTGGGTGGGCTCTGACCGACGACGTGCTATTCATCCGGAGGTGCGTCCGGTCCTCCTCTACTCCTTCATTCATGCAGAGAGAGAGAGCGGGGGACGGGGCGTGTGCATAAGCGAGTGCATGCCCCTGCTCGTATGCCGCGATGCGTGTGGCCTCATTCGACGTTGACATGCAGACCTGGGAACGTTAGGAGTTACCGAGTGGAGCGTGTGAGGTGTGCAACGGGGACGAAGAGCGCGCGCAGGGGTGGATGTGGCCGCCGTGTCATGTGGATGGTATGCCGAGATGCGCATGCAGGCGAGTGGTGCGCTGATGTGCGATGGAGTTCGTGCGCGCTCGGGCTGGTTGAACACCTCTGCCTCTACTTTTTCATCGGTTACTTTCGTTACTTTTCTTGCCTCTCCCCTTCTCCCCCCTCGAACTTCGCTATACACCCTCCCCAAACCACCCTTCTCAGGCTAGCCTGCATACACGTCCCCACTTCTCATGAAGAGCAGACGTCCCAGCGCGATAGTGTCGTACCTACTGCCATGGGAAGTATGTCTCAATCCTCCCTCCCTGTAAGTTTTCTTTTTTGGTTCGATGGACGGGGGCATAGCGGAGGTGCGGGCGCGGAGGATGTGCGTAATCGTACAGGAGTTGTCCCCGTAATGGGATACATGGGCCTCTCTGGGTATGAGGCCGCAGATGAGGGGAAAGTGGTGGGTCCGGCGCAAGATGGCACTGGGTGAAATGTAACACTTTTTGCGCGGGTTGATGGGTGGGTGGATGGACGGACGGCGCAGTGCTGGACAAACAACGCGAATCGGCTGGGTAAGCTCGTGGTGAGGATGAGCCGCGCCTGCGCTGGGCGACCTGGCGAGATTTCGGTGACGGCGAAACTCGAGGACGGGAAGAAGTTCCGATAAACACGGCGCACAGGCTGATGCCGCGCCGCGGGCCGGAGTGTGGCGCTTCCTGCATCACGATAGGCTCTCCCTTTCCATCTCCCTTGATGAATGCGCTGTTGATTCCAATTTTACAATTGGATACACCAGCTGCACGGCCGCACGCACACGAAGCTCGCGGACTGAGACTACTGTACAATTTCGTTCAAATCGGCAGTCACGCGTCACGCACCCCCCTGTCGATCACGAACTTTGGTCGATGTCACGCGTCACTCGGGCCTCTGTCGAACCTCCAAGTGGTTACACAGGCCCCAAATTGCCTAAAAAAAAAAAAAAAAAGGCAAAAAAGGCAAAATTTCCGGTTCAGATGCCGAAATTTTCGAGGTGTCACGCAAAAAATCGGCGGCTGCCGAAATGTCGAATAGGTAAAATGGGTCACGTGTCACACCCCCTGTCGATTTGAACGAAATTGTACAGTACATCGAGGAGGGTGTCAACGCGGTCCGTGCGCGCCAGGCAGACGAAGATCGTCAGTCTCTCTCTTCCATCTTCTGTCTTCTGTCTTCCGTCTTCCTCCCATCCCATGCCGCCGATGCTTACGTTACGTCAACGGACTCTGCGAGGCGCTCTCGTTCCAGTACCGCTACGTGCCTTGGCCTCCTAGAACACTTTCCAGCGCGCATCAACGACCGCGCGCCGGCCTTCCGCGGGTGCGATGAGCTGGTTGAATAGTCCTGGTTTTGTACTAATCTAATTTGGAGCTGCTGCTGATGAGATTTTTTGCGATATAGAAACACTGCTGGCGAGCGGCGATAGCGGGGACTGGGTGAGGATATCAGAGATGTTCTTGGGACCTGGGCCTGAGGCGTGGTTGTTCACTCCGAAGCATAAGAGTAATGCATATGAAAGTCAGGGGTGACGACGATGTGTATGAGATTTCTACAGCATAAGAAGCGATTGGCATGCTTGTGTTGTCTTTAATAGCTGGATACTACTTGCGATGCCGAGGTCACAACTGCACAAACATGCATTCAGCCTCTCTGCCGAAGTCTGAAGTGAATTGTGATCATGAGCCACCCAGAACTGGGTATCATTCCCATCTCCAGGATGGCATGTTCTGAAAGAAGTACTTGCCGGAGAATGGCACGATTTGCGGATTTTCAAGCTGCCATTGTGCTTCAAAACATTGTAGAATTCACGGTGAAAATACTCGCTATCGGTGCATACTGTGTAGAACAATGCGAGAGCTCCATATAGAGGTATTAGACTTGTTAGCCTGTGCGGGGGGTGCGGAGATGAATCAACGACCGGATGACATACATAAAACATACTTGGTGGGATGTTGGATTCTGTCTCAGCCAGAGACAAACCCAGAAACCGAGTGACATCGTAGCTGTGTGGGTCAAAGTTTTTGGCTTGGAATAATTCACGGATGGCATTATACTGGTATTCATGCCAGAACCTTCCTGTCGGAAGAAACCGGAACTGCAACCGCGGGAGCCCAAGACAGTCGCATTCATCTTGTGTCATTCGGAAATTTCCCGTAGGATCCAGCGACCAATAGACCTGGTCTGATTCCGGGAAGTTGAGACCAATGCGTGTGCTATGTTGTGTCAAACTGACGGGCTGAAGAAAAAATGTAGGCTTTTTGCAATGTGCCTTCCTCCCGCAACAAATGGTGACAATCGACGTCGATGGTGACCGCACACCACAGCTTTTCAACCACTCCTGGGAACATGCATTAGTACCATCCAAACAAAACTACCCTATCTCACCACATGGACGTCTCGGCTTCAATCCGTCAGGAATGGCTTGACGGATGCATAAATTCGCTTGTGAAAGCCAGCTCATGCTCACGGCGCTCATGGTTCCTTCGTCGAGGCTGATGGAGCATGACAAAAGGAAACACTTTCGAGCCAGCTCCAGTGGTTTAAATGATCCGGGTAAGAACGCAAATCTGATCGATACATAAGCAAAAGCGTTGGATGTCTCGCAGTAACAAAAGCACCGGTTTGATGTAGTCATACCAGGATCAGAATAGACACTGGGAGGTAAGAATAATTCCCAATTTCGTATCAGAACCCGGGATGAATGTGGAATATATGCGATCGGAACGATTCCATCACTTCGGTGAGCAACGACCGAGCCCAGGGACAGTTGTGTCCATATATTCCAGGTGGTGCGTGACGTGCGCCGGAGGGGAATAAGTCCTGCGAAAAAGTTCTTCCAGTCAATATGCATAGCCAGTGTGCCCGATAGTTTTGAGTCGCCGGGAGACCATAATGTTAAAATATTTGAGACGATCTCATTGTCTGCGCCAGGGTTATGATGCCTGAACCGCACGGTATGCCATGACGATAACAGTGCATGTTCAGTTTCATCGTCTTCAGGGTCGCTCCCCAGCAGCGGCATCGCCAAACATAACTGCACAGGTTGTCGTTTAACACAAATCGTGGGTTCGAAGCTCTAGTCATGGTCATCGGTATTCCAGTCGTTGGGATTGGCGCAACAGACCTTCTTGTCGCTTCCATCCACGGACCAGCAGTGATGTTGAGAGGATTCCAGGAGTCATAACAAGAGTTTGAGCCGCTGGAAGGAGCTTTCAACTTGCTGCTCACCCTAAACTGCTTAAACTGGGCATAAGACACCGAAGGTCAGACATTACCATGCGGAAACAAACAGAGGCCGTACAAGCATTCCTTCGATGCAGACCCAGACAAGATCATTGGTGGGTCGGTTCAATTGCCGATATATTTTCAGGGGGATCAGTTCTGTGGATACGTCGTCGGAAGCACTTGGTGTTCGCGCTGGCAGTTGCTTACCGTCGTGATAAATCAAAGCATGAAGGTCAGGAGCGGCAGCAAAGCCGAATAATTGCCACACATTGGGATGTCTTTGGGGGATGCATGAGGTACGAGGTTGATCTGCCCAAGAAGAAATCACCTCAAGCGTGAATACAGCTCTAAGTCTGATTTCCATCTCTATGCCGAGATTTCAGATCCAGAAATATGTACACCAATAACAGGACAGGACTTGCCTCGTTCTCATCTTCATACTTTGCAACGGTCATCAAGGATGATTCTCCGGATATCCGAGCAGTGAAAACTTTGACTTTGTACACCTTGCTCGACATAGCGGTTTCGTATAGGAGGTTGATATCGCCCACTGCGACGCGGCTAAACTGGTGAATGCGCGTGATAGGGGAAGATTCCTGGGCAGCAGTTACATTCTTTTGAATCTGCGCCAGGGTGAGGTTGGTGTCTATCGCTGCGATGGGCTATAAGTACAGAGTTGAAACCCGGATCCGAAAAAGACCCAGATCCGAAAAATGTCGAATTATAGGCCCAGATTTGATGCAATCGACCTGAGTCTTTTTTGTATTCATCTTACACAGGGTATCAACAACCCTATGTGCGCAAAAATCCCCACTCCATTCGTCGGGTAGCACGAGAAATTGAAAACATACCAAAACTGGAAATCTGTGGCTGTGCCACAAGTCGTGAGCGGAGAATTTGTTGTTACAAGGGTCTAGTTCATCTCTCAGACTGATTATTGTGCACAGGGGGAGTTCAAGTGCCGCATCTACTTCCTCAGAGGTGCACTTAATGGTAGGGGTGCAGCTGGCACGTATATGGCACCTGATTTTTCGGATCCAGGTCCTCCACCAAAACAGGTGCAAAAAAGCGATGACCTCATGCTCGGCAACCACGGACCCAAAAATTCTGAAAATATTTGGGCATACACTACGAGATAATAGTATCACGTAAATTCAGTTTCATGTATGGTTGTTCATGTTACAATTGAGAGATGGGGGGATGTTATTTTTTTTTCGGATCCGGGTTTCAACTCTGTATTTGATTTCAGTTTGGTTAGAGTAGGACCGCTTCGAGACACCTACGAGGAAGTTGGAATGCAATTCGTTGACCTGATTTCTGTAGCGGACTATCTGATCCGCTACGGTTGTGGCTCCCAGGAACTCCTTGAAGCGACCCCGAAGTCCCCCCCGATTTCGCAGAACCATCTCCAGCTGGGTCTGGAGCATGTGGACGAAGCTCAAGATGAATGAAAATGAATGAGGCGTCTATCTCTGCCATAGTGGAGGGCTAACCTAGTGAAATCCTCGCATAGTCCCATGAATCGTACGCCTGCCACTTGCCCATGGGCCGAAATCTCGGCCTGAAGTAAGCGGACAATCTCGACCAGGCTTTCGCACAAGTCCAGCAAATCATCCCGATTCTTCTTCATTTTCTGTGCATTCGTTAGCCCAGGATTCACGAGCGAGCGCATTCAGCTCCTGCTGCAATCGTCTTGACCGTGAGGATCATATGAGCCAGCCAGTCCTGGGATACCCATCCAGCCATAAGGGGAAGATCTAGACTATCTGTCCCCCGAGCTGGCGACGGTGGTTTTTGCTTTGTCGACATGGTGAAAGAGAAAGTCGACGAGCGTGAGACGACATGTCGACGGAAATAGACCCGAAACAGATGTAGGTAAGCACCAAGAGGAGCCTGTGAGATGGAGCCGGAAGCAGTGCCCTCTGACAAGCGTGTGAATCGGACTGTCACTCCCCAATTAGGTGATTGTCTCTCCGCCTTTCGTCACGACATTGGACGATGCCCGGCAGCCCGTGTTCAGCGAGACTACAACCCTGACTGCGGTCTTACAAACAATCTCCGGCTCTTGCTTTGAAGCCCTCGCTGTCTTGGGTTTGCCGATCCAATAAAACGCGACCTTTTCTTCCATCGGTGCCTTCGTCTCTCCTTGCCGCTGGGCTTTTCATCCAAGTTTCGGGACCGCTAAACTCGCATGTCGTACACTTGATCTGCGTGTACTCGACTGTCTCAACATCGGTGTGCTAGCACTCGCTCCAGACCCGTGCCCATCTCAGGCGAATGTACACCGGGTAATGAGACAGTGCGTTACTTTGTCTGTATCGTGCTACTCGGAGACGCGTAAAGGAGGAGAGATGTGGGAAGCGGCCCTGCTACGCCGCGCGTTTGGGTCGATGATTCGGTTACGCACGGTAATGCCGATGTGTCCCAGTCCTGGGATTATCTGTGCAAAGCGTGCAGCTTTCAGACGCCTGCTGCCACGGTGGTCGGTTGCCTGCGCGCTTCCCAGCGGCATGATATGCACGAGCCGCTATCCTGGGGATGCTGTCTTTCATCGTGGTGAATGCATTGCTCCCGATGCGTTGCTGCACCGCCGGCACCGACGCATATGTAGCCCGCTGCTGCTTGACGAGATCCGTAAGCGCCCGCGCTCCAGGTCAGCAACAAGCATCGGTGTCTCGCTTTCCCTTTACCTGTAGCCGTCCTTGATGTCGGTCTCAGTGCTGAGCATTACAATGCCGCCTTTGGCCCTCGCGTGCTCACGTCATCTCTTTGTTTCATTCATTCACCTATCCATATTCCTCTCCCTCTCCCCTCCCCCTCCCTCCTTGCTGACCCACTCTCCAGGACCGTCTACCATCTTTCCCAGCCGCTTGCATATCCCTCTCTCCCTGCCTCCCCGCTTTCTGCTCGAGGGATCGCGTTTTGTGGGCCGAGCACAGCGCGATGATGTCATTGGTGCGTCCTCTTCCTCCCTTCTTATCTCTTGTTATCTTTGTTTTTTGGTTGGGCAAGAAGGAGAAGAGAGGGAAACGGGGATGGGACAGGCTCGTGGATGTCGTGCTTCCGTGGGGGAGTATGTCCGGCGGCGTGCGTCTTTGGGGGCGGGCGGGGAGGCGAGGAAATGAGTCGAAGTATAGCCGCCAAGCGGGGCGTGTACCTGACTATGAGTGGGGACACCACGTATGCCAAGGCGAGGCGAGGAGGAGCTATGGTCGCGCGCGTGCTGGTTCAGGCGCGAGTAGGGAGGAGGAGGGAGACGGGGTGGTAGCAAGCGGACCATGCTGCAGGGGAAGGCTGACCCGGATGTGCCCATTCGAGCGCGTGCAGGCCATCCGGCTCCGCGCGGATGGCACGTCGGGAGGAACGCGCTACCGTGCTTCGGGGTGAGGGGGAGGGGCAAGGCGCGCATGGCTGCAAGGACACATGGGAGTCCCCGTGCGCGCCCCGATTCGCGGCTTAAGCTTCGCGGCGGATGCGCAACATGCCAACACAAGGACGCAAACCGGAGCGGAGCGATGTCGAGACCCGCGTCGGCTGCTTTCGCAGGGGCGCGACGAGGCGCGTGGCCTGTGTGAGTGGCGGATCAGAGGACGAGCTTACAGTGCGCAGTGCGCAGCGTGTCGGCTGCAGGAGAGCGGGGAGAGGGGGCCATCGTCTGCTGCCGGGTGGAGTGTCGCATCGACAGAAGATGGGCAGCACGCCCGCAGGGGTGGTGTCTGCCAATGTCTGTGCATGCGAGACAATACTCCCGGGTCTGTCTGAGTCCCGATTCATCTTTCACTCATTTGATCCACTCCCTCCTTCTTCTACCCCGCTGATAGCTGCTGATACGCGTCCTCTCAGACCGTTGCGCTATGTCCATCTCCCTGGGCGGGTGCCGGGCTCTTGCTACGCCATGCCGATTGAAGACTATTATCCGGTGCGTCTGAGTCCTCCCTCCAGTACCCCCCTTGTCTTTTGTTTCGAAGGACGTCGGGACGAGGTGGAGGTGCGGGCGCGGTTGCTCACCCGACCACCGTCCACGTAATTGGATACACGGGCGCCTCCGGGAATGAACCCGCCGTGGTGGGAGGATGCAACGGGCACAACAACGAGGGGGCGAGAGCTCCTGCTGCCTACTGTGCAGAACGGGCGGGGAACGGAGCTCCAACGCAGGACGGGCCTGGGTGAAATGTAACCCACATCGGTGCGGACGGCGGGTGTGAGTCCTGAAACAATGAACCAGTCAGGGGAGTGATGGATGTTGGCTGCGAGCCTTCCGATTTTGACCGCAGTATTGCACCGGGTTTCACACCAAATAAAGCAAAATTTCAATGCCCATGGAAACTAAAATAGATTTCCGATGAATCTATTCACATATCAGTGCCACTGAGATTGTGAAACTAAGGCACATAGATTCTCAAAGAGAAATAATAAGAATTTGCATGAGCATCAGCTGTATTGAAACAAAGGACTCCAGTGGCATTGAAACACTAGGGGAGTTCACGGTAGGGCCTTCTATTCCTGTTTGTGAATAAATATATTCATGTGATCTCACGAATAAAATCCTTGTTTGTGGAATAAATCCGTGATCACCCCATTTTTGTCATAGCATATATTCCTATTCCTCAGCAGACATATATTCCACAAACAAATGTTTATTCCACAAACGAGATTAAATCTCGTTTGTGGAATATCTTTTTTTTTGTGAAAATAATCATCCCATCACCTGAATATATCTATTCACAAACAGGAAAATAGGCCCTACCGTGAACTCCCCTACTCTTTGAAAGTCATAAAATCAGTACCCATTTCAGCCGCGCTGAAATCCTGAGGGATTTTTGCCATTGGAGGAAGCCAGCCAATGGCAAAAATGGCTCAGAATTTCAGCGCTGCTGGAATGCGGACTGAATTTAGAAGATTCAAAGACCCTTTCAGTGCAGTCAAAATGCTTTGTTTCTTTATAGCGGATTCTGGTATTGAATTTTACGCATTCTATTTGAATTTCCATGCAGCTTGGTTTCACAATCTCAGTAGGACTGATTTTCACATAGATTCTTAAGAAATCTATTCAAGTTTCCATGTGCATCGAAATTTGCCTTTGTGTGGTGTGTTTGTAATGTCTCGGGGTAATCAATCTGTTCTTGTTCAGCCGAGGTCGAATGCTTCCTATGAAGTGTGCGGATTCTCACGTCATGGATAAGCCAGTATCATTTGTTTATTTTGGTATCTGTTCATCTGTCACGAATTGGATGGAGAATGAAGATGAATACACTGATGAACAAAGAAATCTGGCAGTTGAGTCGGATGGGTGATGGATTTCCTAGACAGGGACACAGCCCCGAGAGGCCACATATAACATGCAGGCTTTGACTGTGATCCATCATCTTACAATGCCCCGCCAGCCCACTGCAACGGAAACCCACCTTGAAAGGATTGTAGCCTGTTTAGCCCCGGGTCTAACACTGCTCAAGGAGCTCAATGATGCATTCAGCCCCCCATTTATTCAAATCATTTCGAACACAATTGAAACCTTGATTGACGTGGTTCAGGTAAGAAGGCTTGAATTCAGATAATTCAGCTGGAAACGGAATAAAAAGGAATGTGCCAAGCTCATGGAGAATATTCATCCAGTCCTGTATGCAATTGTCAACCTCCATCTCAAGGCTGGAACAGTTGAATCTCTGTCTCCTGCCATGCTGGGTAACATTGGGAAGTTCATGGAGTAGGTGGTGTCTATTTTTGTGACACCAGTTGATGAACTGCCTGCTTCTCCAGGACTCTGCAGAAGATATATACTTTCCTCAAAGCACAACAGGATGGGAACAGGATCAAGCATCTGTTCCGCAATAATGAAATGCAGAAATTGTTCAGGGATTGTCATGCAGGATTGGACCAAGCCATGGAAGTCTTCAAGGTGTGCAATATATTTATATATTCTGGTGAGACATTGCTTGACTGCTGTTAGGTTACCACCAGACCTCTGTGGGTGAATGACATTGATGTGATAAAGAAAACAGCCCAGCTCATGCACGAGGAATTGCTTGAGCTGATCCAGACCCCGTCTGATAGCAGTACAAACTCAAACAGGTCATCGGTAGGTAAACAGTTCACATCTGGTATACCCAACTAATAGGGAGTCAGGTTTATCGGGGTGGGAATGAATCAAAAAATAGGTAAAAGCTCAGTTGTGTGACTAACTGGGTTTCTAAGTCTTTCCCTTATAGTTCAACTTCATTTTCAATGTTGCCTTCAAAGCCCAAGATCTTCTATGGTCGTGAATTGGAGGTGGAGAACATCATGAGAATGCTCAGCCAGGAGTCACCCAGAATAGCTATTCTCGGAGGAGGTGGAATGGGAAAGACAAGCCTTGCAAAAGTGATCCTGCATTATCCACAGACTTTGGAAAAATTCCAACACAGGTTCTTTGTCAGTGCAGAATCTGCAACCACCAGCATTGAACTTGGAGCTCTCATTGGACTACATGTTGGGCTGAACCCAGGAACCAATCTCACAAAACCTGTTATCCAGTACTTGTTGCACAAGCCATCTTGTCTTCTGATTTTGGACAATCTAGAGACAGTGTGGGAACCAATCCAGTCTCGAGGTGGAATTGAAGAATTCCTTTCGCTCCTTACAGAGGTGAAACACCTTGCACTCTTGGTATGTCTAGCCCTGGTTTCATTTTTGCTGCACTGATTACTACCAGATCACAATGCGAGGAGCTGAGAGGCCCAGTAAAGTCCACTGGACTCACCCATTCTTAATGCCACTGCAACCTCTGTCAGTTGAAGCTGCACAGCAAACCTTTATGGATATTACAGATAATGTCTATTTAACAGAGGACGTGGAGCAAATTCTCCAATTTACAGATAATATGCCCCTCACAGTGGACCTCGTTGCTCATTTGTCTGACTATGAGGGGCTTTCAAATGTGTTAGCTAGATGGCAAACTGAAAAGACATCTCTGCTGTCTCTGGGGTATGACCGAAAATCCAATTTGGATGTATCAATCAGCATCTCTCTCTCCAGTCCCTGGATCACATCAGAAAGCAAGGAATTGTTGAGCCTTCTCTCAATCCTCCCTGATGGACTGTCTGATGCTGAACTGGTCCAAAGCAAACTTCCAATCTGCAATATTCTCAGTTGCAAGACTGCATTGCTGGCCACATCACTAGCATACCAAGATGGCAACAGGCGGCTCCGTTCACTGATGCCTGTACGAGAGCATGTCCGGCAGCTCCTGCCTCCATCCTTGGCTCTTGTACAATGTCTCCGCAAGTGGTTCTATGCACTTTTAGAGCTTTACAAGAAGTATAATGGAGAGCAGCTGGGTCCTGTAGTCAATCAAATTACATTGAATCTGGCAAATCTCCATGAAATCCTCCAACAGGGGTTATATCACCAAGCTCAGGATCTGGAGATTACCATCTACAGCATATCATCCCTGAACTCATTCTACAGACTCACTGGACGTGGTTATACAGTGTTGCTTGATAGTATTCACCCTATTTTACCTGGACTAGATGACCCCCAACTGAAGATACAATTCACCGTTGAAATTTTGAAGTCATCTGGCTATTACCCCAGTAGCCGTGATCAGGAACAATTCATCACACAGGCATCAAGCATGCTTGAACACATCAACAACCCTCTTCTTGAGTGTAAGTGCCCCTGTTCTGTGAGCTATTGTCTGTCTCATATGATCACATCTCAGGCAAATTCTATCATGCAACAGGGTCTTATTTTCGACATTACAGGTCAGATATACGTCAGGCTATGCAATTCTATGAAAAGGCACTGGATTTGTCAAGGTTGTGTCAAAATTACAACGAGCAGTGTAGGGTTTTGATAAGCATTGCCCTACTCAAATATAGCTCTGGAGATTACTGCACAGCTCAGGTGCATGCAGCTGAGGCACTGCGGCTATCAAAACTGGTCCCAAATCTACTTGAGGAAGCCAGAGCACTGCATATAGAAGCTTCATGCTCCACATATCTAGGGGACTTCTTGCAGGCAATAGACAGCCTACACAGAGGCAGAATCATTCTGGGTATTTGTGGCCTGGCTGGCGGGGAACTTGACCACAGAATGGCAATCCAGCTGGGGGAGATCCACTTTCTGAAATCAGAATATGCTCAAGCCAGAAGCATCAACAGTCAAATAGCTGAAACCAATTCTCCTGGACAAAATGTCTACACCTATGCAATATCACTTCTCAATATTGCACATATTGACATGATGTGTGGAGATATGATGGATGTGCATCACAAGTTGAACCAAGGCAAAGAAATTTTCACCAAGTTTCCCAGTTCTCAAGAAATTGTACACTGTCACATGACTAAGGCTGATATTGAACTTAGAGAGAAAAAGTTTGACTTGGCAAAGATTACATTCCAGGAATGTCTTCACTCTATCTGGGTGACACACAATGAGGTTGGATTATTCTGCTTGGAAAGACTTGCTGATATCACAGCTTGGCCAACTGCGGAATGGGAATCCAGATGGCCAGTAATGTACTTGGGATATGCTTACAAAACAAAAGATAAATTGGCGCTTCACAAAGCACTTCTCTGTCTCGGAGATGTATTTATTGTCAACACAGATGGAAAAACTGCTGAAAATCTATACATGTTGGCACTGGAGGGATTCACACAGATGGATGTCCATTGCAGCCGAGCACAATGCATGAGCCGTCTAGGGGATCTTGCAAACAAACAAGGACATACCTCAAAGGCAATTTCCTTGTGGCAGAAAGCCCGGCCACTGTTTGAGTGCTCGTTGCAGGCAAAAGATGTTGCTCACATTGATGTCAGGCTCTCAGCTTCTGAAAAAGGTGATTAGGAAGCCTTGCTGGAACTCACCACTTTGACTGCACCTGATCAGGGGTTGAACACGGGATCATCTGAAATCCAGGAAGTTGAAAGTGTGCATTTGGAAGGCTCAGAAAAAGGTGTTGTCTATGTTCTGATGCCATGTTCAATACTTTCCCTGTATGCTTGTTGTATTTATTATGTTCAGATCATATTTATTTGTTTACCCTCACTGTCATCTGCCAAGGCCATAGCTCCCTGAATAGTAGGTTTGTTGAATCTTTTATATTATATGTTGTGAGAACCATCAAGTCAGATCCGAAAGAAAATGAATGATGACTGTGGATTGGGTCCCTGCAGCTCAGAACTGGGTGACCAGACCCTACTCAAAATCAACACATCAGCACAACTCACCTTTGCACCACATCGTAAAGAGGACTTTTTAGAGTGGAGATAACAGGTCAGGGTCTACTAGAACCATGAATAAATGAAGAAACAGAAGGCTACAGCTGACCACTTAGGCCCTGCTCAGGTGCGTTGGGTCAGCAACTGTTCCCAACTGCTGTGTGCCTCGGCTAATGCTGGAGGCATTCTCCCACACTTTTTACACATAGAGTCACATCAGTAACATAACATAAACTTTCTCAGGCCTACCTTTTGACATGTCTACCACCCATCCCAATGTGCCATGGCTGACAACAATCCTCAAGACCCTCAAAGACACATCGATGATGTTGCCATTGCACATCACAAGGCCAAAAAGAAGCAGGAGCTTGAGCAGCGCTGAAGACAGCTCATGGTCGCATCCTTGATTTACACCATGATAGCCTTCACTGCTACACTACACCTCGACCTCCCAGATCCCATACCCATGCACACCTCCATTCTCACTGGACAGCTGTGGCTCAACAAGCTCATACAGGGGCACGACAGACGTTTCAAAGACCAGCTTGGCATTGTAAAGCATGTCTTCTTTCAGCTCTCCTTTGAATTACAGACTTGTTGTGGTCTCCGAAGCACCAAATACGTCACAGCGGACGAGAAACTAGCCACATTCCTCCATTTCACTTGTATTGGTTGTAGCACATGTGTTTTGCAGGAGCATTTCCAGCGTAGTGCGGACACTATTCAAGTATGTTCACTCAATTTCCTTTGATTAGATTTAACATTGTTTTTAGGCAGCTCTGTTTATTCCACCCTGGCATGTCTTGTTGGGCCATTTTACACCAAACACCTGCATCTTCCTTCCAACAACACACCACCCGAAATCAAAAAGGAACCCAAATTCTACCTAGTCTGTTAGTTACTGCGCCCTGATTACCGTTACCCGCCCTTATTATGTAAGCTTTCCTTTTTCGGTCTAATTGAAACTGCGCGAGACTTGGAAGGACGCATTTTCAGATGTCGAGGCGCGACAAATTCCTTCTCAGGTCTATAATAGGTTCAAGACTTGTCTGAATAGTATTTGTGATTGCTGCCTTTGTGGTGTTGGCTCCCTCCTATGGGGTCCTTTTTCCATGATGGTGTATTATAGAGCACAAAACGACAATTAATGCTGTTCCAAGACAGAAACCTTTGAAAAACGCATCAATAACGCAATTCGACGTGTCCGGGACACAAACACGTGACTTCCCAAAATGGAAACTTACATAATAAGGGCGGGTAACGGTAATCAAGGCGCGGTAACTAACAGACTTCAGAACGAGGTTGCGAGTGGGAAGTCAGTGCAAGAGACTAAATTCTACCCCTACTTTCGTAATTGCCGTGGGGCGATTGATGGATCACACTTCCACACTTGGGTTCTACTCGAAGCAATAGCTCGCTATCGGAACCGGAAGGGCTTCATTGGCCAGAACATACTGGCTTGCGTTGCTTTTCATTTATATTCTCAGTGGGTGGGAGGGCAGTGCATCAGACTCACAAATCTACAATTATGCACGCAGGCTTGATTTTGCTGTCCCTCTAGGTACACATTACCTTGCTGACACTGGATTCCCACTCTGTGATGCCCTTATGACACCGTATCGTGGTGTGTGGTACCATCTCAAAGAATGGAACACCTCAAAACAGCGGTAACATTTTTAGGTGCCTCAGTAGTTCCCACTTGATTCATTTATTGCAGGCCCCACAATGCAAAAGAACTCTTCAATCTCCAGCATGCACTGTGCACAGCTGTGCAACATTGTCGAGCGCATTTTCGGTTCAAGTGGCGCTGGTCAATATTCATGTGTGCTCAGGAATATCCCATTGGGACACAGGCAAGATTTGTCAGTGCGATTGGGGCATTACACAATTTATCCGTGTTCACGATGCCGCTGATGATGCACGGGATCTTGCTGCAGATGGTCCGCCTTCGGCTGCGCCCCTTCGTCATGAAGACTCAGTGCAGGACTTTGTTGGTGACGAGCCCCGTGAAATATCGCCGGCTCAAAATGATAGCTGCCTGGACACTGCATCAGTCGTGAGGATAACACCAGCAGGGAGGTATCGGGCCGCCTAGCGATGGTGGTAGAAGGAGTCGCTGGCTGGCACTACCCAGGACACACGAGGCTCAACCAGATCCTCGATTCTATTTCCACCTAGTTCCGAACTCGGCAGGAACTCGGTCTCTCCGGGCCCGCTGGAAAGGAAAAAAAGGAGGATTTAGATTGGGACTATCGACGGCAAGGGGCATTTGTAATTTATAAGCTGGAAGCTGATGAAACATATTTATTCAGATTACTTGTACTCTCAGGCGTCCCGGGCGAATTCGTAGCTTGCAGCCTTTGTCCACACCAGCTGCCCAATCGAGCTCTCTTTTCTCAACCACGTTCCATCCCTGCGTCGAGTTTGGATACAGCAGGGAATTTTCTAAGGTTCCGCTTCTCCTGATCATGATTCGCAGCGTGCGTCAGTCACGAAACACACACTCAAGCGCCCGAGCTCCCAAGACGGTCCCATCCCGTTTGCCTGGAATCAAGGCCAGTCTCAGTCTGGCGCTTCGCATGAGCGCACCGCTACTCTGCCGGCGACAGTCAAAGACCGAGAGTAGGATGACTCCTTTGTATAAAAATACATTTAAGCGCGCTTAACGCCCCGCACAGATCGATGAGTTTCGGCGGCTACAAAGACGGTGAAGTCAAAGCAAGCGTGCGAAACGCCCACGGCGGTCGACACATCCACAGCGGTCGCACACCTCGAAAAATATCTGAGGACGCACCGAATACCAGCAGACGATGTGTGTTCTAAGTCAGAGCACTCAGCGGAAAGAGGAGATTGAAATAGTACAAGGAGCAGTGGTCTGGGAGTACGAGCGTTAACGAGAGGTGAATATATAGATTGCTATAACACAGAAATCCTGCGTGCTGGCGCAACTTGGTCTTCGTCACACACCAGCCCCGCACCTAGCCGGCTAGCGGTCACGCACGGATGCGAATCGTTCATCCGTCCCAGTGCCGGCACTGGCCTGTCTGAAGACGCTCCCTCCGGCCCTGAACAGCGCCTCTCTCCATCACTCCTCGCTCCCTGCTCATCGGAATCCCTTTCATATGATACACCCGCCCTCGTGCGCTCGCTCCGGCGCGTGTAGGCCCACAACGGCGACCGTTCGATACGTATCCGCCACCCGAATTCGCACATGCATGTCCACCGCGCCCCGTCCTGCTCGCCCGCCCGCTGCGTACCCCACGTCGCCGCGGCGCGCTCGACGACTCTCCTTTCCTCGTCTCTGCTGGCTCGTGCCCACAGTGGCCGCGCACACGACTGACTGCCCAGGAGCAAGCTGCGGCGACGGCCGTCTGCGCCACGACATGCACTGGCCCCATCCCCCATCTCCCAGACACGAAGAAAACCTCGAAATAGATAGGGGACTGAGACGCAGTGGGTGGTATGACGTCATCGTGCTGAATCTGCGAAGACAAAGCATCGATCGACTGCGTGCTTGCAGGGAGCCGGAGGCGCGAGCGTGCAAGCGCGGGGTCCGGAGGAGTGGGTCAGCGAGCTAGGGGACAGGGGAGAATACATAGATAGATAAATAAGGGTATCAAAGTCCGCGAAGTGCAGAAGCGACATCGCAGAGCACCCTCGTCGTGAAAAGGCGGAGCTGACGGATCCGCCTGCACACGCACACGCATGCCACCGTTGTCGCCGTCCCCGCGCTGCGTATCCACACGCGCCTGCTGCACGCCCATCCTCGCGCCCTACTCCGTACGCTGCGCACAGGCCGCTCGCCTCGTCGCGCTCTACTCCGTACGCTGCGCACAGGCCGCTCGCCTCGTCGCGCTCTCCTCAAAGCAGTCGACGCGGGTCTCGACATCGCTTCGCTCCGGCATTGCGTCCTCCCATGTCTGATCCCTCCATGGCATCCACACGACACGACGCCACGCCCACCCCCAGCTCTGTGCGTGTTCCTCCCGTGAGCACACCCCACCCCCACACCCACACGGCCTGCTGGTCGTCCACGTTTCCATACACATAAGGCCACCACACGCGTCGCGGGACGTAACAACTCGTCTGCACACGCCCCGTCCCCCCGCTCCCTCTCTCTGCATGAACAAAGGAGTAAAGGAGGACCGGACGTACCTCCGGATGAACGCCATGTCGTCGTTCAGGGCCCACCCAGGGAAGAGGGGAAGGGACCGCAGAGGAGGATGGGCTGGGAGAAGGAGCGTCAGCCTGGCGTCAGACGAGATAGTAAGAGAATGCATGGAGGAAAATGCAAGATATCAGGAAAAACGTCGCAGCCGGAAGGGACAACAGCCGCCTACGCGCTCCGCACGCATCGGCTGGGGCAGCCTTCCCCTACGGTCTGGCCGCTCCTTCTCCCTTCGCCTCCTTACTCGCGCCCACACCTGCGCTCGGGGACCGCGCACACCACACACCAGCTACCGCTTGCATGTCTGCTCCTGCTCCCGTTCCTCCTCGCCTGGGCATCGCCTGCGCCACATCCCCACTCGACGCCAGCCTCCCGTCTACGAGCCCCTCTCACCTCCATCTATCTCTCCCAGAAGACAAGAAAAAACGAGGAGAGACGCACCGTATGACGTCATCGCGTCGCGCTGGCACGAAACGCGATCCCTCGACGTCGAGGCAGGGAGGGACTCGGAGGCGGAGGGTAGGAGCGGCCGGGAGGACGGTGGGCGGATCTGGAGGAGGGGGTCAGCGAGGAGGGAAGAAGAGAGAAGAGGAAGGGATGAATATGTATGAGTCGATCGAATGAAAATGAAGATAGGATAAGACGAGATGCAGGTGAGCAGATGAAGAGGGGGGATGAAAAGCGCCATCTCAGAGTGCAAACGGTCCTCGTGCCTAGCGGTCCCACTGGACGCTAGGCACGCCACCAATCCCCGGAGGCGCAGTAGCCCGATCGGTCGGTTATCAGACACGCTGGAGGAGCGATACGATACGAGGAAAGGCATCGTCCGCATAAAGGACCACTTAGGTGCCCCTGAGCGCAGCGCGGGCGCAAACACCCACACCGCAGCGCAGCATCAGATCGTCCGAACCTGAAGGCGACTCAGGGAAGGCGCAGACATGCATAGCGTGAAAACGCATCCACGTCGTTGGGCATACCTAATACCAAGTATCCGATGCAGCTCCTCCGCCGCAGAGCCAGGGCCCTGCGCCACACACCCCCGCCTTCCTTTTGGCTTGAAAGGAAGGATGACGACATCAAAGAGAGCAACGCACCGTCTCACTCAGCGTAACTTCGCCTTAGATCGGCACAGGTCCCGAGTGACAAGCGCCAGCATATCGATCTTGAAGGATTTGGGACTACGTAGATGGGATATGCGGGTCCACCGGGGCACGAAACGCCCCAGTGGCAAGAAGAGGCGAAGGCAAGGCGAAGTGACCGAGGTCGCGTAACGTGTTTTATTGCATCGGTAACCCAGAGCTTCAAGTCATGTTTCCAGAACCAGAGATATGGGCATGGTTTGAAGGAGCCCTTTCAGGCTTGTGTTTGAAGGCATTCGGCGTCGCAAAAAGACGATCGCCCGATTCGAAAGTGACAGCTCAGTTCGCACGCCTGTCAGACTAACCCTGCGTTCGAATGAAGTCCCCGTCACGCGTCTTGAAACTTTTCTGAATATTCCAGCATCGTTACATTCTCTGCTTTCAAGTCTCGGTTGACCCCCAACAGTGCCATAGATCAAGAATTCTCGAATTACAGCTCTTTGCGAAAGTACCATGATGGCACTTCGATCAATTTCTATAAATATTAAAATAACAGCGTTGATCCGCAAGATTGCCGGGCTCATTTCTCAACCGATTTGCTTGATTCTAGGTGCATTCGAAAGCAGTTAATCGGGCATTCAGACCTTATCTAATTCGTAGGGGTTACCATGAAATTTGAGGATCTCAATGTTCCCGCCGTCTCTCGCAAACCACGTCTACGAATGGCCCGTTCTCGATCATGATCAATTTCAGGCCGATTTACTCGACACCCAGTGATTCTGGAAGGCAGAATCCCGACGATGGTGCCTATGAAATAAAAATGTGTGGCACACGGAACAAGCAGCTTCAAGAGTAAATTTACTCTCGGGTATCTGAATTTCATTGGTGACGGAGCATGTCAGGTTGCCTTCACATTTTTTTGATGCGGGGAAACTGTGCCTCGATAGTAGCTTTCTAACGAGCCTATAACCGCCTAAATCAGATCTGATTTGGCTGAGTAGGATGCCAGTGAATTCTTAGTTCAAACCTACCCATGATGAATTTTGACGCACCTATAACCGTCGTTTACTTGGTGTATAAGGTATAATCTACAAGGCCTGCTTCGTGCCTTTCGAACGCAGCCAGAACCATGAAAATTGGTGCAAAATTGAGTGAGAAACGGGCCTGGATATCCGGTATGTTCAATTTGTTCTTTCTTATTCTATTTTAGGTAGTGTCATTACTTTTGCAAATAGCGGTAAATGCAAATTGAGGCTTGAGCATAGAAAAACCTCTACCGCAACCGTTGTCTCTGCAAATCTGATTAACCTGAGAAAAATTCGCTTTAAACGAATGGGCACTTTTCAACCGGAGTGGCGAGGATCTACATGTCTAAAGTATCGGAGAAGCCTAAGTAATCTAATTTGGAGCTGCTGCTGATGAGATTTTTTGCGATGTAGGAACGCTACTGGCGAGCGGCGATAGCGGGGACTGGGTGAGGATATCGGAGATGTTCTTGGGGCCTGCGCCTGAGACGTGGTCGTTCACTCCGAAGCATAAGAGTAATGCGTATGAAAGTCAGGGGTGACGACGATGTGTATGAGATTTGTACAGCATAAGAAGTGCATTGGCATGCTTGTGTTGTCTTTAATAGCTGGATACTAATTCCGATGCACTGCACAAACATGCATTCAGCCTCTCTGCCAAAGTCTGAAGTGAATTCTGATCATGAGCCACCCAGAACTGGGTATCATGCCCATCTCCAGGACGGCATGTTCTGAAAGAAGTACTTGCCAGGAGAATGCCACGATTTGCGGATTTTCAAGCTGCCATTGTGCTTCAAAAAACTGTAGAATTGGCGATGAAAATACTCGCTATCGGTGCATACTATGTAGAACAATTCGAGAGCTCCATTCAGAGGTATTACACTTGTTCGCCTGTGAGGGGAGTGCGGAGATAAATCAACGACCGGATGACATACATAAAACATACTCGGTGGGATGTTGGATTCTATCTCAGCCAGAGGCAAACCCAGCAACCGAGTGACATCGTAGCTGTGTGGGTCAAAGTTTTTGGCTTGGAATAATTCACGGATGGCATTATACTGGTATTCATGCCAGAACCTTCCTTCCGGAATAAACCGGAACTGCAACCGTGGGAGCCCAAGACAATCGCATTCATCTTGTGTCATTCGGAACATTTCCCGTAGGATCCAACGACCAATAGACCTGGTCTGATCCCGGGAAGTCGAGACCAATGTGTGTGCTATGTTGTGTCAAACTGACAGGCTGAAGAAAAATGTAGGCTTTTTGCAATATGCCTTCCTCCCGCAACAAATGGTGACAGTCGACGTCGATGGTGACCGCACACCACAACTTTTCAACCACTCCTGGGGGACCTGCATTAGTACCATCCAAACAAAACTACCCGATCTTACCACATGGACATCTCGGCTTCAATCCGTCAGGAATGGTCTGACGGATGCATAAATTCGCCTGTGAAAGCCAGCTCATGCTCACGGCGTTCATAGTTCCCTCGTCGAGGCTGATGTAGCATGACAAAAGCAAATGCTTTCGAGCCAGCTCCAGTAGTTTAAATGATCCGGGTAAGAACGCAAATCTGATGGACACATAAGCAAAAGCGTTGGATGTCTCGCAGTAAAAAAAGCACCGGTTTGAAGTATTCATATCAGGATCAGAATGGGCACCGGAAGGTAAGAATAATTCCCAATTTTGTATCAGAACCCGGGATGAATGTGGAATGTACGCGATCGGAACGATTCCATCACTTCGGTGAGCAACGACCGAGCCCAGGGACAGTTGTGTCCATATATTCCAGGTGGTGCGTGACGTGCGCCGGAGGGGAATAAGTCCTGCGAAAAAGTTCCCCCAGTCAATATGCATAGCCAGTGTGCCCGATAGTTTTGAGTCGCCGGGAGACCATAATGTTAAAATATTTGAGACGGTCTCATTGTCCGCGCCAGGGTTATGATGCCTGAACCACCAGGTATGCCATGACGATAACAGCGCATGTTCAGTTTCATCGTCTTCAGAGTCGTTCCCCAGCAGCGGCATCGCCAAACATAACTGCACAGGTTGGCGTTTGACACAAATCGTGGGTTCGAAGCTCTGGTCATGGTCATCGGTATTCCAGTCGTTGGAATTGGCGCAACAGACCTTCTCGTCCGCTTCCATCCACGGACCAGCAGTGATGTTGAGAGGATTCCTGGAGTCATAACAAGAGTTTGAGCCGCTGGAAGGAGCTTTCAACTTGCTGCTCACCCTAAACTGCTTAAACTGGGCATAAGGCACCGAAGGTCAAACATTACCATGCGGAAACAAACAGAGGCCATACAAGCATTCCTTCGACGCAGACCCAGACAAGATCACTGGTGGGTCGGTTCAATTGCCGATATATTTTCAGGGGGATCAGTTCTGTGGATACGTCGTCGGAAGCACTTGGTGTTCGCGCTGGCAGTTGCTTACCGTCGTGATAAATCAAAGCATGAAGGTCAGGAGTGGCAGCAAAGCCGAATAATTGCCACACATTGGGATGTCTTTGGGGGATGCATGAGGTACGAGGTTGATCTGCCCAAGAAGAAAATCACCTCAAGCGTGAATACAGCTCTAAGTCTGATTTCCATCTCTATGCCGAGATTTCAGATCCAGAAATATGTACACCAATAACAGGACAGGACTTGCCTCATTCTCATCTTCATACTTTGCAACGGTCATCAAGGATGATTCTCCGGATATCCGAGCGGTGAAAACTTTGACTTTGTACACCTTGCTCGACATAGCGGTCTCGTATAGGAGGTTGATATCGCCCACTGCAACGCGGCGAAACTGGTGAATGTGCATGATAGGGGAGGATTCCTGGGCAGCAGTTACATCCTTTTGAATCTGCGCCAGGGTGAGGTTGGTGTCTATCGCTGCGATGAGCTATAAGTATTTGATTTCAGTTTGATTAGAGTAGGACCGCTCCGAAACACCTACGAGGAAGTTAGAACGCAATTCGTTGACCCGATTTCTGTAGCGGACTATCTGATCCGCTACGGTTGTGGCTCCCAGGAACTCCTTGAAGCGACCCCGAAGTCCCCCCCGATTTCGCAGAACCATCTCCAGCTGGGTCTGGAGCATGTGGACGAAGCTCAAGACGAATGAAAATGAGTGAGGCGTCTATTTCTGTCATAGTGGAGGGCTCACCTAGTGAAATCCTTGCATAGTCCCATGAATCGTACGCCTGCCACTTGCCCATGGGCCGAAATCTCGGCCTGAAGTAAGCGGACAATCTCGACCAGGCTTTCGCACAAGTCCAGCAAATCATCCCGATTCTTCATTTTCTGTGCATTCGTTTGCCCAGGATTCACGAGCGAGTACAACTGCACAAACATCCACTGTCTCCAGCAAAATGACCACGGTACCGAAGGCCGCACGAATATATGGTACGGGAACGAATTCAGCTCCTGCTGCAATCGTTTTGACCGTGAGAATCATATGAGCCAGCCAGTCCTGCGATACCGATCCAGCCATAAGGGGAAGATCTAGACTGCCCGTCCCCCGAGCTGGCGGCGGTGGGTTTTGCTTTGTCGACATGGTGAAAGAGAAAGTCGACGAGCGTGAGACGACATGTTGTCGGAAATAGACCCGAAACAGATGTAGGTAAGTACCAAGAGGAGCTTGTGAGATGGAGCTGCAAGCAGTGCCGTCTGATAAGCGTGTGAATCGGACTGTCACTCCCCAATTAGGTGATCGTCTCTCCGCCTTTCGTCACGACGTTGGACGATGCCCGGCAGCCCGTGTTCAGCGAGACTACAACCCTGACTGCGGTCTTACAAACAATCTCCGGCTTTTGCTTTGAAGCTCTCGATGTCTTGGGTTTGCCGATCCAATAAAACGCCACCTTTTCTTCCATCGGTGCCTTCGTCTCTCCTTGCCGCTGGGCTTTTCATCCAAGTTTCGGGACCGCTAAACTCGCGCGTCGTAGACTTGATCTGCGTGTACTCGACTGTCTCAACATCGGTGTCCTAGCGCTCGCTCCGGACCCGTGCCCATCTCAGGCGAATGTACACCGAGTAATGAGACAGTGCGTTACTTTCTCTGTATCGTGTTCCTCGGAGACTGGTGAAGGAGGAGAGGTGTGGGACGCGGCCCTACTACGCCGCGCGTTTGGGTCGATGATTCGGTTACGCACGGTAATGCCAATGCGTCCCAGTCCTGTGCAAAGCGCGAAGCTTTCAGACGCCTGCCGCCACGTTGGTCGTTTGCCCGCGCGGCAGGATATGCACGAGCCGCTATTCTGGGGATGATGTCTTTCATCGTGATGAATGCATTGCTCCCGATGCGTTGCTGCATCGCCGGCACCGACGCGTAGCCCGCTGCTGCTTGACGAGATCCGTAAGCGCCCACGCTCCAGGTCAGCAGCAAGTATCGGTGTCTTGCTTTCCCTTTACCTGTAGCCGTCCTTAGTGTCGGTCTCAGTGCTGAGCATTACGGTGCCGCCTTTGGCCCTCGCGTGCTCATGTCATCTCTTTGTTTCATTAATTCTCCTATCCATATTCCTCTCTCCCTCTCCCTCCCCCTCCCCCTTGCTGACCCACTCTCCAGGACCGCCTAACATCTTTCCCGGCTGCTTGCATCTCCCTCTCTCCCTGCCTCCCCGCTTTCTGCTCGAAGGATCGCGTTTTGTGGCCCGAGCACAGCGCGATGACGTCATCGGTGCGTCCTCTTCCACCCTTCTTATCTCTTGTTATCTTCGTTTTTTGGTTGGGCAAGAAGGAGAAGAGAGGGAGACGGGGATGGGGCAGGCTCTTGGATGTCGTGCTTCCGTGGGGGAGTACATCGGGCGGCGTGCGTCTTTGGGGGCGGGCGGGGAGGCGAGGAAATGAGTCGAAGTATGGCCGCCGAGCGGGGCGTGTACCCGACTATGAGTGGAGACACCATGTATGCCGAGGTGAGGCGAGGAGGAGCTATGGTCGCGCGTGTGCTGGTTCGGGCGCGAGTAGGGAGGAGGAGGGAGACGGGGGTGGTAGCAAGCAGACCATGCTGTAGGGGAAGGCTGAGCCGGATGTGCCCATTTGAGCGCGCGCAGGCCGTCCGGCTCCGCGCGGATGGCACTTCGGGAGGAACGTGCTACCGTGCTTCGGGGTGAGGGGGAGGGGCAAGGCGCGCGTGGCTGCGAGGGCACATGGGAGTCCCCGCGCGCTCGCCCCGATTCGCGGCTTGAGCTTCGCGGTGGATGCGCAAGGTGCCGACACAAGGACGCAAACCGGAGCGGAGCGATGTCGAGACCCGCGTCGGCTGCTTTTGCAGGGGGGCGCGACGAGGCGCGTGGCCTGTGTGCGGCGTACAGAGGAGGGCACGAGGATAGGCGTGGCGGATCAGAGGACGAGCTTGCAGTGCGCAGTGCGCAGCGTGTCGGCTGCAGGAGAGCGGGGAGAGGGGGCCATCGTCTGCCGCCGGGTAGAGTGTCGCATCGACAGCAGATGGGCAGCGTGCAGTATTGTACCGAATTTGTAATGTCTCCGGGTAATTAATCTGTTCTTGTTCAGCCGAGGTCGAATGCTTCCTATGAAGTGTGCGGATTCTTATGTCATGGCATTTGTCTATTTTGGTCTCTGTTCATCTGTCATAAATTGGATGGAAAGGGGGGGATCCACCGTAGAAGTAGATGGGTGAGAGATGAATGTGCTGATGCTGATATAGGGAGTGGAAGATTCATCAATCGGGTTTGGCGGGTGACAGGCTATTGTGAAGATATTTCATATCTATAAGCAGACATTAAACTCAAAATCAGAAGTGGATGGAGTGGAGATGAATACACTGATGAACAGAGAAATCTGACAGTTGAGTCGGATGGGTGATCGATTTCCCAGACAGGGGCACAGCCTCGAGAGGCCACATTTAGCATGCAGGCTCCGAGTGTGATCCGTCATCTTACAATGCCCCACCAGCCCACTGCAACAGAAACCCACCTTGAAAGGATTGTAGCCTGTTTAGCCCCCAGTCTAACACTGCTCAAGGAGCTCAATGATGCATTTGGCCCCCCATTTATTCAAATGATTTCGAACACGATCGAAACCTTGATTGACATGGTGCAGGTAAGAAGGCTTGAATTTGGAATATTGAGCTGCTTACAGGAAAGTATAGAATAATGTGAAATGGAATAAAAAGGAATGTGCCAAGCTCATGGAGAATATTCATCCAGTCCTGTATGCAATTATCAACCTCCATCTCAAGGCCGGAACAGTTGAATCCCTGTCTCCTGCAATCCTGGGTAACATTGGGAAGTTCATGGAGTAGGTGGTGTCCATTTTCGTGACACCAGTTGATGAACTGTCTGCTTCTCCAGGACACTGCAAAAGATATATACTTTCCTTGAAGCACAACAGGATGGGAACAGGATCAAGCATCTGTTCCACAATAATGAAATGCAGAAATTGTCCAGAGATTGTCATGCAGGATTGGAGCAGGCCATGGAAGTCTTCGAGGTGTGCAATATATCTATATATTCTGGTGAGACATTGATTGACTGCTCCTAGGTTACCACCAGGCCTCTGTGGGTGAATGACATTGATGTGATGAAGAAAACAGCCCAGCTCATGCACGAGGAATTGCTTGAGTTGATTCAGACCCTGTCCGATAGCAGTACAACTCAAACGGGTCATCGGTAGGCAAACAGTTCACATCCGGTATACCCAACTAATTGGGAGCCAGGTTTATCAGGGTGGGAATGAATCAAAAAATAGGTCAAAGCTCAGTTGTGTGACTAACTGGGTTTCTAAGTCTTTCCCTTATAGTTCAACCTCATTTTCAATGTTGCCTTCAAAGCCCAAGATCTTCTATGGTCGTGAATTGGAGGTGGAGAACATCATGAAAATGCTCAGCCAGGAGTCACCCAGAATAGCCATTCTTGGAGGAGGTGGAATGGGCAAGACAAGCCTTGCAAAAGTGATCCTGCACCATCCACAGACTTTGGAAAAATTCCAACACAGGTTCTTTGTCAGTGCAGAATCTGCAACTACCAGCATTGAACTTGGAGCTCTCATTGGACTACATGTTGGGCTGAACCCAGGAACCAATCTCACAAAACCTGTTGTTCAGTACTTGTCACGAAAGCCATCTTGTCTTCTGGTTTTGGACAACCTTGAAACAGTGTGGGAACCAATCCAGTCTTGAGGTGGAATTGAAGAATTCCTTTCGCTCCTTACAGAGGTGAAACACCTTGCACTCTTAGTATGTCTAGCCCTGGTTTCATTTTTGCTTCACTGATTTCTACCAGATCACAATGCGAGGAGCTGAGAGGCCCAGCAAAGTCCACTGGACTCACCCATTCTTATCACCACTGCAACCTCTGTCAGCTGAAGCTGCACATGAAACCTTTGTGGATATTACAGATGATGTCTATGCAAAAGAGGATGTAGAGCAAATTCTCCAATTTACAGATAATATGCCCCTTGCAGTGGACCTCATTGCTCATCTGTCTGACTATGAGGGGCTTTCCAATGTGTTGGCTAGATGGCAAATTGAAAGGACATCTCTGCTGTCTTTAGGGTATGACCGAAAATCCAATATGGATGTGTCAATCAGTCTCTCTCTCTCCAGTCCCCGGATCACATCAGAGAGCAAGGAGTTGTTGAGCCTTCTCTCAATCCTCCCTGATGGACTGTCTGATGCTGAACTGGTCCAAAGCAAACTTCCAATCTGCAATATTCTCAGTTGCAAGACCGCATTGCTGGCCACATCACTAGCATACCAAGATGGCAACCGGCGGCTTCGGTCACTGATGCCTGTGCGAGAGCATGTCCAGCAATTCATGCCTCCATTCCTTAGCCCTTGTACAATGTCTCCGCAAGCTGTTCTATGGAATTTTGGAGCTATATAAGAACTTCAACGGACAGCAGCTGGGGTGTGTACTCAATCAAATTACATTGAATCTGGGAAATTTGCAGGAGGTCTTACAACGGGGTCTATATGAAGATGCTTCAGATCTCAGAGATACAATCCACACTATCTTATCTCTTAGCTCATTTTACCGATTGACTGGACGTGGCTATAATGTGTTGATGGATTGTATTCAACCTATTTTACCTGGACTGGATGGCCACCAACTGGAGATACAATTTGCCACTGAAATTTTGAAGTCATCTGCCCTTTACCCCTGCCGTGATCAGGAACAATTCATCACACAGGCACCAAGTATGCTCAAACATATCAACAACCCTCTTCTTGAGTGTGAGTACCCTTCACCTGCGAGCTACTATCTGTCTCATATAATCACATCTCAGGCAAATTCTGTCATGCAGCAGGGTTTTATTTTCTACATCACAGATCAGATATACGTCAAGCTATGCAGTTCTACAACAAGGCACTGGAATTGGCAAGTGTGTGCCAAGATAAAAATGAGCAGTGCAATGTTTTACTAAGCATCACCACACTCAACATTTTGACTGGAGATCACTGGACAGCTCAGGCACACATAGCTGAGACACTGCAGCTATTAGCACTGGTCCCAAATCTGTTTCTGGAGGCAAGAGCACTGTGGATTGGAGCTATATGCTCCACATCTTTAGGGAACTTCCTGCAGGCTATCGACAGCTTACACAAAGGCAGAACCATTCTTGGTATTTGGGGCCTGTCTGGTGGGGATCTTGACCACACAATGGCAATCCAGCAGGGAGAGATCCATTTTCTGAAATCAGAATATGCTCAAGCCAGAAGCATCCACAGTCAAATAGTTGAAACCAATTCTCCCGACCAAAATGCCAGGACCTATGCAATATCGCTTGTAAATATTGCACACATTGACACAATGTGTGGAGATATGGTGGATGTGCATAACAAGTTGAACCAAGCCAAACAAATTTTCAAGTTTATTCATTCAAAAGGAATGATTATTTGTAGCATGGTCGAGGCTGATATTGAACTCAGAGAGGAGAGGTTTAGCTCGGCAAAAATCATGTTCCAGGAATGTCTTCATTCTACCTGGGGGACAAATGTTGAGATTGAATCAATCTGCTTGGAAAGACTTGCCACTATCACTGCTTGGCCAAGTTTGGAATGGCAATTCAGATGGCCAGTGACATACTTGGGATATGCCTACAAAACAAAAGATAAATTGGCACTTCACAAAGCACTTCTCTGTCTTGGAGATGTATTTATTGTCAACACAGATGAAAAAACCGCTGAAAATCTATACATGTTGGCACTGGAAGGATTCACACAGATGGATGTCCATTGCAGCCGAGCACAGTGCATGAGCCATCTAGGGGATCTTGCAAACAAACAAGGACATATCTCAAAGGCAATTTCCTTGTGGCAGACAGCCCGGACACTGTTTGAGCGATCCTTGCAGGCCAAAGATGTTGCTCACATTGATGTCAAGCTCTCAGCTGCTGAAAAGGGCGATTGGGAAGCCTTGCTGGAACCTACCACTTTGACTGCACCTGATGTGGGGTTGAACATGGGATCATCCGAGATCCAGGAAGTTGAAAGTGTGCATTTAGAGGGCTCAGAAAAAGGTGTTGTCTCTGTTCTGATGCCATGCTAAATTCTTTTCCCGTATGCTTGTTGTATTTATGTTTAGATCATATTTATTTGTTTACCCCCACTGTCATCTGCCAAGGCCATAGCTCCCTGAATAATAGGTTTGTTGAATCTTTTATATCATCACAAAAACCTGAAGTTGCTTCAGAGACCCACAGAAACCAATAAAGATGCCATAGACATGAAAGCAAAGCCCCGTGCACAATTTACAGTGAAAATGTAAGTTCTTTTTCAGACCTTTTTCACTGAAAAAAATGGTGAAATTTTCAAAGCTTTTTCACCCCTTTTCAACTTTCTTTGAGTTTTTCACCTTGAACCAGAAAAGTGGTGAAAATGTTTTGGGTTTTTCACCTAGTTTCCGGCTGAAAATTGATGGAAAACAAACAAGATTTCACCGAGAATTCAGCAGGGAAATTTGAATTTTCCAACCAGTGAAGGGTAGTCTCACTTATAGTCAGACTCCACTGAGATTCATGATAGTCGATGAATCTTTTATATGGAGTCTGATTTCGTTGGCACCTGTCAACAAGGACCTCGGTTTTGATGCAACACGTGATTACTTCCCCACTGCACAAATTCGGACGATCTCGTCTCACCACACCCTTGGGCACCAGAAATGGTCTCCATCGCATACAGATAGAATTCCCCTACCCTTTAGCCTTTTTCCACAGGAAAAATTGGCAGAAATGCGAAAGTAGGATCAATATTTGTGTTTCTTGCATAACAGCAAGCTGTACCCCAAATATTGATTCAAAAATTGTGGAATCTACGCAACATACCCATTCAAATAATATCATGGGTTTCCAGACTTCAAATTAACAGGAGGACACCCTGAGGAGGGTGAACTGTGAAGCTCGACCCAATTTGGGCGTGGGAAACGGTCACGTTTCGCATCAAAAAGCGAGGTCCTTGTTGACAGCTGCCAGTAGATTCAGACTAAGTGAAGGGCAGTTTTTTCCACATAGACCATCATAGACCACCATAGCCTGCATGAATGCTATTGTGCACCTCCTCTATCAGAGCTTTGATGACATTATAGCTCGCATAGATGGGATAGTTTACAAATCCTCAGGAATTGATGCAGGAAAAAAGAGAGATAAATCATAATCATATTAATTATTTACGACCATATACAAGGAGAACTACAGCCATTATAAAGTATGGCCATACATGTGCGTAGATCTTGAAGTGAAGACTTTTGGCTGGACACTTGCTAGTTTGAATGCAACACAGGTCAAAAAGTTGCTAAAACTAGAAAAACTTGAAGAAGTTTTCTGAGTTGAAACCACGAGCCAGGGGAGGAAAGTGGTTTGAGGTTCAGAGAAAAGTCTTGAAGACTTGGGTACAAAAGAATTGAAAGATTTTGACGAGTACACAATGGAAGTGATAGGATGAGTTTGCATGTTGAAGATGTGGTATGGATAAAGCACAGTTTGGTCTGAATGAAGGGGACTGGGCCTGTGGAGTGACTTGGGCGAGGAAGATAGTGGGCAGAAGCAAAGGACGATGTGGCTGACAGCAAGCTGACAGAGCTTTCACAGCTAAGTTCAACATTTTGACAGTGGGCACTGATGGGCACTGTTTTGGAGAATTTTTTTGCAAAGTCACTTTGCCAACTGGCAATCTCTTGTGCATGTCAATGATCAAGCCCTGAGTCCAAGCTCTCTGCATTGAAGTAACCTGGACAGTATCTGTCTCTGCCCAGAATTTTCACAATTTCTCAACACCTGTCAAGGTGTCGGCTCTTTCCTAAATTTTGGATGGAATCAACACAATGTGGACAAAAGATACTCAATGCACTGTCATTGGATGCTCATATGTCCTTATATTAATAACTAGCAACGTAGTTTGAGCTGATACAGAGTAACTTTATAGACCTCTATAGAACCACATAATACCTTGGTCAAATTTGCGAACATTATAGAGCCTGCAGAGGAACATATAGACCACCGAACTGCCTGATAGTACTCCCGTAAGTTATATAAACCACCATAATGAATTATAGACATTCATAGTGTCCCTCTGAATTTTAAAGACCAACACACTGGTTGGGAGATTCAAGATTTTCAGCACAATTTATGGTGAAAAATGTTGTTTGTTTTTCAGACATTTTTCACTGAAAAAAGTGGTGAAAAATTCAAATCTTTTTCACCTCTTTTGAGCTTCCTTTTGAATTTTTCACCTCAAACTCACAAAATAGTGAAAATGTTTTGAGTTTTCCACTACCTTTTTCGGTGAAAAATGTCTGAATAACAAACAACATTTTTCACCATAAATTGTGCTGAAAAACTTGAATTTCTCAACCAGTGACATAGACCATGAAAGACCATCCAAGACCTGCATAAGTGCCCCTTGCACTTCATAGAATTTCAGATTTTCCTGATGATGTTGTGAGAACTGTCAGCAATGGCCTCTGGGTCGGCTAAACGACGAGTAACCCAATGAGAACCCCAACCAGGATAAACCCGATAGACGCTAGTAGCTCGTGTGTTCCCCGAGCAGTAGGACCAGTTGTACGGTGTCCTCCCTAGGAGGCCGTATGTCGTAGGTCGGGATGCGAGGCAGAACCCGGAATGAGTCAAAGAGGGTGTGATATCCACTCAGGTATACAACCCGGGGCGTGGATACAACCGTAGTACGATGTGGAGGAAGCGGGGCAGGGTGGAGACAATGCCTATGTCAAGCCAAGGTAGAAGCCTGAGATTAGACGGGGTAGAATCTACTGTACATGGAGATTCTACCGAGCTTATATAGGCTTCTAATAAATTAAAGCGATCGCGGTCAATTCGTGATCAGTTCCTGTACCGCAGCATTAAGGAGTGTTAATGCTGATACTCCTGTACTCCTCTGTGTCGGTTTCCATGGTGTCGGAGGACCTAGGAGACCCGACGTTCGGGTTTCCTAGTCCTGAATGTCATCGTATCCAGTGGTTCAAACCCCAATTGGTTTGCAACCAGTCATGTACTTCGTGTACGCTTCTGTGTCAGCCATTGGTGCGTCCGGGGGCTAGGATCCGTCTGTACGGGTTCCTAGTCCCTAATGTCTTCTGTATCCCGTGGTGCAGACTCCCTGAGTCTGCGGCTTTAGAATCCGAGGCCGAGTTTCAACTGTGAGAAGGTCACGTGGTGGTGTCATGAGAGTCCCGTGCTGCTAAGACGTGTCTGTATCCATACGGACGCGTCGTGCGAAAAAGTAGAGCTCAGGCGATTCATGACATCACCCCCCCTCTTCAAGGTCGTTGTCCTCAACGACCTGTAGGTACCCGCGTCCCCTCCTTCCCAATATTTTCTCCAAGGCGAGTTTTATCCTTCAAAATTTTCCTGCCTCGTGGGGCTTATTGTCACTGCCCATTGATTATTACCCGCGAAGGCGTCCTTCTGTCTTCTCCATTTCGGGAACCTGCAATCCAAATTTTCCAGTGTTCTCCCTTCATGGTGGTCCTGTTATCCGGATTGTAAACACCACGCCATGGTCGTAGGGCTTATTGTCACTGCCTATAGATTATTGTCGTGCCGGCGTCCCCATTGTCTTCGGTGCTTGACTCGCCATGTCAGTGGTATTTCCTTTCCTCTGTGGTTTGCCCCTGTGTTGTCGCGGGTTTTGTGTAACTTTTGTTCTTTTGACCCCTATTTTCTCCTTCCGATCCCCCACGTCGTCCTTCAGGCCGGAAGCGGGAATTTTCCTTGATCTACTTCCCAAAGTAGAATGTCCTCAGGCAAGCAGGCCCAGTTGCGGGTTCTTCTTGGGCTCCTCCCAACATTGGGGATTTCTGGGTTCTGATCCAATTCAGAACCCCGCTCCTGTCTCGGGTTCTGCTTCCTTTTCGCGCCTCCTCAGGCTCTCTTGTCTTTCTACCACCATGTCCTCTTCCTTGCGCAACTTTGCCCTGGCCTGGAATCTTGGTTTTCACTTCTTTCTCGACCCGTCGACTTCTCCCCGCTTTCTGCTGGACTGGGACCATTGTAATGCGGATGGAACCCGCCTCGCGCTTGGGGATGGCGTGGAGAGTTTTCGCACCCCACACCGATTCTTCCACGAGCATTCGGATACTGCGTCACTGGAGCCATACTCGGGACCAGCTTCCGGTAGCAGGGGTATCATAGGGCCAGAACCTGTTCGTCGCCTAGATCTCCTTTTCCACTATTGGCTTGTTACGTCTCGTTTCCCCTGCTGGGGTACCTTGCATTTCTTTCCTCCAGTTCCTGGACCAGGCTCTGGCTTCACCTTCCCATCTCTCCCCTTTTCTCCCTGTTTTCGAGTTCCGAGCCACAATTGAGGACTACCCTCAGGAGTGGTCGCTGGACGCCATTGCGCACCAGCACTTCCTCGCATGTGTGTGGCTCAGGTTCTGGTGTGTCGAAGAGAGAGGCCCGGCTAGATGGCCTATCCGGATCTGCTGGCTGCGACATTCCGCCGCTGCTGCCCCTCCGCCGGTGTTTGACGAGTTCTTGGATCGGATGGTGTTGGCCTTTAAGAACCTCACATGGCCGAGTATCGTCGAGCCCGCGAGGACCATGTGGATGAGGATGCCCTTTGTAAACAGCTGTTTGAGCTTGTGGTGGGTTCCTCCTGTTGCCGAACCCAGGATCATCACGCTAAACCTTTGTGCGTAGCTCAACATGGAACATGCTTTGTTCTGGATGAGCCACCTTGGTTTCTGGGTTGCGTGGTCCGTCCATTACAACCAACTCCTCGAACAGTTATTTCCGGCAGTCCTCTCGGACTTCCCTTCTGCCCAACGCCAGGCGGAGTTCAATCGCCTCCATGCCCACCTCTTCTTCTCTCGCAACCCATCCTTGTCCCTCCCGGAAGACACTCAGCCCGGCATAAACCCCTTGGATGCCCAACGGGTATTGCACGCCTCCACCTCATCCCTTGGGATGACTCCAGTTCAGACGTGCGGTCCGGGATTTCAACCCGACCCTGCTTCCAATGCGGCTTCGGCGTGTGGGGCTACCGTGAGGTTTTCGTTCAGCGGAGTCTTGGAGTACCTGCACGGTGAGCTGTTCATAAACCTCTCGGAACCACCGGGTTTTTGAAGGGTTTCCTGCAGAGTTGGCGTCCACGGACGGACGACGGATTCCTCCAGAGGAATTTGCCCCTCCCAGACACTTCCTGGTGGGCGAAGAGTTGGACCTGGAGATTGCCGCCTGCAGGACTACTACCCAGTGATTTCCTGGGTGCCATGCTCCCCCCTCCAACTACCGTTGGGGAGGAAACATCTCCATCTTCCGACATACCGCCCCGAACGCAGAAGAGGCCCCGTCAGCGGACCCCTATCGAACCGTGCGCTGATCGCGAGGCTGAATAGAACACGGTGTCCTAGTCAACCGCATCCCGAACCCCCTTCCACCGGCACCCGTTCCCCCCACTCGGTCTTCTTTTGTCGCAACTCAAGACCCCTCGCAGCCTCTCCGCTCTTTCCTGTTGGAGGGATTCCGCCCTCAGGGCGCTGTCATGCGCACCTTGTTTCCCCCTTGTCGGCGTTGCAACAACTCTGGTCACTTGTGTGCATTGGAGGGAATTACCCGGTAAGACCCCGCAGTGTTGTTCTCCTTGTAAGTCCGCACACACAACGTGCAGTACCTGGACGAAGTTCTCCAATGCCTATGAGGATGGAAACGACACGGTGCTTCGGGGTTGCAGAGTGGCCTTTTGGGAACACCTAGGGTCAGGTTCCTTCCAACCGCTACACCCTGATCCCCGCTCAGTGGATCTAATGCAAACTCCTGTGCGTAGGGCCTCCCCTCTCGCCTCCTTCTCCTGACTGATACTCCTTCCATAGGTCTCTCTCATACCTACAGAGAGTTCCTCAGTGATCTGCGCCCGGCACAGCGCACAGCCCGTGCCTTTGCACATCGTCGCGCTGCCGAGGCCGCAACCCGAAACTCCGACCCCGTTGTCGTCATATCCTCAGATTTGGAGGATGATGCTCTGCCTTCGAAGAGACGCAAAGCTTCTCCTCCTCGGGAAGCCTCTTCTCCAGAGGTGATTGTTGTGACAGACTGAGGAGGCCATGTCCATAGAGGTCGGGGACTTGCAATATCCAGAGGGTGCAGACGAGGACGTGTCCATGCCCTCACCTGATCCTCCTATCGGTGTGGATCCTCGCAACTTACGACCTCACTCTGGAGCCCGCCCCAGCGGCTGTTCCCCTGGAACAGCACACTTCTTCTTCACGATCTACCCTGGACGATCCAGTCGTCCAATGCTCCCGATCCGCATTTCCTCGGGTTCCGTCTGCGTCCCATGGAGGACTTTTCTCCCTCTCGCACGGCTTTCGTTGACAAAATAGTGCACTGGACCAACCAGAGTGGCGCAGACGAGGAACACGTAGGGAGCACACTGTTGTTCATGTCGGCTATCTTTAGCCAGGCGGGCAATACACTGGGGCGCCGTCATCGAGACAGGAAAGGGAAGGGTCGGGCTGTGTCATAGTCGTGTTTTTGTAATTTTTCTGTAGTTTTTTCCAAATCCAGAAGCGAGCGTAGTGTTGTCCTTTTTCAGTGTGATAAGATTAGATTTCATTAAGATTTATCGCCAAAGGATCAACAAGTTGTAGACAGATTCGAGAGCGAAGGGTATGGGTATAACCCGTTCCACGGGTTCTTCGTTGCCGCCACTGTTCCTTCCCTTATTGCTGGTTTTGCGCTATCTCCGAGCGCACTTGTTCCAACCGGACCCTGGCGCTAGGGCTAAGGCCCTCTTCAAAGGGGAAAACCTGCTTCGGGTTCTTCAACTGGCACCAGATCCGGGATATCGGAGGATGCGTAGGGGGGAGCTGGTTGCTCTCCTTGTGCTCGAGTGGCTTCCAGTCCATCCATAAACACGGAGAGCACCGCCCTGTTGGCGATGCCCATCCTGACGACATAAGACTGTCCGTCAGGATTGATTGCGGGGCCCTCAGGCTCTGTCCTGTCGTGTGGGTATGGACACGGACTCCCTCTGAGACCCGGCTCCGCGTTGGCGCCCCTGCCTAGGCACCGAGCCTCCATGCGGCCGGGTTTCATTCGGGTGTCCCTGTCTGGGCACGGCTTCTCTGTACGTTGAGGAGCCGCTCCGCCCTTCGGGGTTGGCATGGGTTCTCCTTCTCTCTGCTCCTTGGCTCGGTTCCGCCTGTGGAACCGAAATCATCATCAACCAGGTTCCAACACATTCCGTCATTTGCCAGATCCTCTCCGTCCAGGGGTTATGGGGCCCACGCCTTGGAACCCGCCTGTGTCTGCCCGAGGGACGAGCGACTCGTCCCTCATGGGTTGCCCATACCAGGGTGACACACAGCGCAGCAATTCCCGCGAGCACGCCCCCCCACCAGAGTAGGTTTCCAGCCCACTCTCCAGCACCCTGTCCATTCGTGCTCCCAGCAACCGTAATATTTGTAGGGTGCCATGTCCTCATTCCAAGTGTGTGTCGGTTTGTCAGGGCTGGCAGAAGAGATTCTACCTTCTGTCAGCAACGGCCTCTGGGTCGGCTAAACAATGAGTAACCTGACGAGAACCCCAACCAGGATAAACCCGATAGACGCTAGTAGCTTGTGTGTTTCCCCGAGCAGTAGGACCAGTCGTACGGTTGTCCTCCCTAGGATGTCGTATGTCGTAGGTCGGGATGCGAGGCAGAACCCGGAACAAGTTGAAGAGGGTGTGATATCCACTCAGGTATACAACCCGGGGCGTGGATACAACCCGTAGTATGATGTGGAGGAAGCGGGGCAGGGTGGAGACAATGCCTATGTCAAGCCAAGGTAGAAGCCTGAGATTAGACAAGGTAGAATCTACTGTACATGGAGATTCTACCGAGTTTATATAGGCTTCTAATAAATTAAAGCGATCGCGGTCAATCGTGATCAGTTCCTGTACCGCAGCATTAAGGAGTGTTAATGCTGATACTCCTGTACTCCTCTGTGTCGGTTTCTGTGGTGTCGGAGGACCTAGGAGACCCGACGTTCGGGTTTCCTAGTCCTGAATGTCATCGTATCCAGTGGTTCAAACCCCAATCAGTTTGCAACCAGTCATGTACTTTGTGTACGCTTCTGTGTCAGCCGTTGGTGTGTCCGGGGGCTAGGATCCGTCCGTACAGGTTCCTAGTCCCTAATGTCTTCTGTATCCCATGGCGCAGACTCCCCAAGTCTGCGGCTTTAGAATCCAAGGCCGAGTTTCAACCGTGAGAAGGTCACATGGTGGCGTTGATTGAGGTGCTCAGAACCTATATAAGAAACACACAAATAACCCCACTTGACTCGAGAGTGGCACAGAAAACAGTCCAGAGACTGTTCCAACAACCAACAAACAAATCAAACGGCAATATATGCACGTTTCCAAAGATCCCAACGAGTTACAGCCCCTAGTACAGGGCCTTGTAAAGGTTGTAGGGAGAGGTTTCGTATCTCAAAGAGATGGTAGAGCAAACTGCGTAGAACGTGTTTCTAGACACAGTGGAAATGTTGTTTCCAAACAAAGTAGATTTATAGCTTCGCAGTGTGTGTGTGTGTGTGTCCAAGCGACAGAGAAACAAGTTTAAAGTAGTCCCGTAGACTCAAGTAAGGCCCCTAGTTTATAGGCCAAGAATGTTCACAGAGCTTTCCCTAAAGAGGTACTTTCTGAGCAACGCCAGCAGTCACGTTTCCAAAGTTTTCCCTTGACGGTACTTTCTGAAACCCGCTCCGCAAACAACAACAATAATGTTTCTTTCAACAAAGTCCCAGTTCCAACAGATTCTCAGAGTTCAGACAGTTTCCAGGCAAAGCCCAAGTGCGTTTCCAGAATAATATATGATTCAGAAACAATTAAGATTTCGACTAATAGTGCTACTCTATAAGAGTGTGTTCGCCGAGGATCCCAGATCAACCCAATGCGCAAGCGTATAGCCTACTAGTTTGGGGGAAGATGCTGTGTCCATCGTAGAAACACCCTCGGATACTTATACAACCGCCAAGACACTGTTATAAAGCCCAAAACACAATCCCAATGAGTCAAAAGTCCGTTTATCCGCTTCTTTAACCGCGTTTCCGTTGGTTGTTCTTCCGAGCGTTGCCTCCCATTGGTTCCCAACTGCGAGCACGCCATGTTCCCTTGCCAATTACGAGGCAGGAACCCGTCAGCAGCACCCCTGTATTATTCAGAGGGTGTGTCGATCGCCGATAGATCAGCACTGCATCTCGCTCGACCTGTTTCTGCTTCGACTCAAGTCTCCCCTTGGTTCCAGGCACGGAACTTGATAATACTCCTTTGTAGGTCTCGGTAGATACCCGTTTCTCTAGGGTTTCCCAGAAAGGGTTCTTGAGAAAGAACCTTAGAACGCCTTTAGAGTTGTGATCCGGATCCTCAGAATAGCCAACCACCTGTTTTGGTGTATCCGCATTCGATGGAAACCGGCAACTCTGGCAACCGAAACACTCGTGACCAAGCGCGTCTCCCCTAGCGTCTCAACACAACACAACACATTGCCAACTCCCGTTCCTTTGACCCGTTTCCGTTGCTTAAGTGGATGTTGGAAACAAGTCAAAAGAAGTTCCTTGACTTATTATTCGGCTGCACGTTTCCCTTACAGTTTTCAGGGCGAGACTAGCCAATGGACATTCTAATTCCTTAGAATGTCCACCTGTTTCTCTGTGGTTCGCCCAACAGCTACCAGGAACCAGTACTGTTGCATAGAAACAACAGTTTCAGCAATGAGCATGATCAGAAACACACAAAATTACAGTGTATCTAACCATGGCCCAATTACTGGCTTATCAGCGTCATGAGAGTCCCATGCTGCTAAGACGTGTCTGTATCCATATGGACGCGTCGCGCGAAAAAGTAGAACCCGGGTGATTCATGACAGTGGGAGCCCGAGTAGTGAATGGCCAATGGCGTAGAAGGCATTCTCAACCATGGGTATTATGACCTGCTACCAGGGGCTAGTCCACATGTATTTCTCTAGCACACCATAAGGTGTACTTAGTTGTCTTGGTTTCCATCTTTCTGACTGAGCAGTCAGTCTTTTAGTCATTGCTGACTGGTCAAGTCAGTCTTAGTCAATTCCTATTCAACTTCTGTATCAGTCCTGTACTTCACAAGCTCAATGGAACTCATAGTACATATCAAGCGGATTGACAATATAGCGCGGTGCTATACTGGCGGACCAGTATAGTGACTAGTGGAATATAGCGCGGCACTATTCTGTAGTGCCAATCCTCATCAATCATATCAGTAAATCCTTGATGTGAGGCCCACATCTTTCTAACGGTCAGATCTGCCCCAGTAACCACAGTGATGGTTAACTCAGTAACATGTCTTCATCCCAATCTAATCAGTTGGACTTATACACAAAATGGTGCAGCGCTATATCTCTGCCAGCCCTAATGTGGTTGTACCAATCCTGACTTTGTATATCTTGTTTTAATAGTCATCAGACTATTCAGAGGCCGTTGAAGCGGCAAGTCAATAATTCTGAGTAGTTCCCTGATGTTTCACCTCCAGCGCATAAGACAATGGTTTACCACCACCATCTATAGCTCAGTGTAGAATATCATAGTCAGGACCTAACAACCTTTTGGGCTGCCTCGTCAAGTCTACTCAATCCTTCATAGTTGATTTGTTACACTGACTTTCGGCCATCAATAGTGTAGCCTACCACCCCAGGGAGGGTGTACACTCATAATCTAATGCCTCACTTCTGCCCGCTAATAGGTTCAAAATGAAATAAAAACTGGTGTTTTCATGCATGTTTTGGTACACACCCTATCAACGGGCACACTGGAAACACCTGAACCTGCCAAATTATTGTCTTCTGTATCTATGGCATTTGATGCTTATTGATTCATCACCAACGTTATCAGGGGAGACACAGACACATTGGTGAGCAACACATTGAAGAGCTAAGCTATGGCCTTCTGGTTCTTCATTCATTCACAGTTCTAGTAGACCCCGACCTTTTATCTCCATTCTAAACAGTCCTCCTCATGTTAGATACCTTGCTAAGCAAGCTTGCCTGGGCACACTTCGTTGGGCCAACATTGAAGCTAGGGCGAAGGTGAGTCGTGCTGATATGTTGATCTAAGGGTCTGATCACCGAGCTGCAGGCACCCAATCAACAGTCATCGTTCATTTTCTGTTGGATTTGACTTGATGGTTCTCACCACATATAAAAAATGATTCACAAACTGACCATTTAGGGAAAATGGCCTTACCGGACAGCAGTGAGGAGAAATAAATAAATACGGTCTGGACATAAATACAACAGGCATATGGGGAAGGAATTTAGCATGACATCAGAACAGAGACAACACTTTCTGAACCCTTCAATGTGCACTTTCAACCTGGTGGATCTCAGATGATCCCGTGTTAAACCACTGATCAGGTGCAGTCAAAGTGGCCAAGGCTTCTTGATCACGCTTTTCAGCAGCTGAGAGCCTCACATCAATCTGAGTGACATCTGTGGCCTGCAATGATCGCTCAAACAGTGGCCGGGCTGTCTGCCACAAGGAAATTGCCTTTGAGGTATGTCCTTGTTTGCTTGCAAGATCTCCTAGACGGATCATGCATTGTGCTCGGCTGCGATGTATATCCATCTGTGTGAATCCTTCCAGCGCCAGAATGTACAGATTTTCAGCAGTTTTTCCATCTTTGTTAATAATAAACACATCTCCCAGACAGAGAAGTGCTTTGTGAAGTGCAAAGTTATCTTTTGTTTTGTAGGCATATCCCAAGTATGTCACTGGCCATCTGAATTGCCATTCCGAACTTGGCCAAGCTGTGATATTGGCAAGTCTTTCTAAGCAGAATGACTCAACCTCATTATCTGTCCCCCGGATGGAATGAAGACATTCCTGGAATGTGATTTTTGCCAAGTCAAACTTCTTCTCTCTGAGTTCAATATCAGCCTCAGTCATGTTACAGTATATAATTTCTCGGGAACCAGCAAGCTTGTTGAAAATTTCTTTTGCTTGGTTCAACTTGTGATACGCATCCATCACATCTCCACATATTATGTCAATATGTGCAATATTGAGAAGCAACATTGCATGGGTGTAGGCATTTTGGTCAGGAGAAACAGTTGCAACTATTTGACTGTGAATGCTTCTAGCTTGAGCATATTCTGATTTCAGAAGATGGATCTCCCCCTGATGGTTTGCCATTGCCTGGTCAAGATTCCCCTCAGCCAGGCCACAAATACCAAGAAGGATTCTGCCTCTGTGTAGGCTGTCTATAGCCTGCAGGAAATTCCCTAGATATGTGGAGCATAGAGCTCCAATCCCCAGTGCTCTTGCTTCCAGAAACAAATTTGGGACCAGTTTTAAGTAACTGCAGTACCTTAGCTATATGTGCCTGAGCTGTACAGTAATCTCCAGTCCTATATTTGAGCTGGGCAATGCTTAGCAAAACATTACACTGCTGGTTGGTATCTCGACACGATCTTGACAAGTCCAGTGCCTTATTGTAGAATTGCATAGCTTGACGTGTATCAAATATGCACTGTAGAAAATAAAGCCCTGCTGCATGATAGAACTTGCCTAAGATGTGATCATATGAGACAGATAGTGGCTACAGAAGAAGTGCACTTACACTCAAGAAGAGGGTTGTTGATATGTTCAATCATATTTGGTGCCTGTGTTATGAATTGCTCCCTATCAAGGCTGGGGTAATAGGCAGATGACTTGAGAACTTCAGTGATGAAGTGTAGCTGCAGTTGTGGGTCATTCAGTCCAGGTAAAATAGGTAGAATGTTATCCAGCAACCCTGTATAACCCTGTCCAGTGATTCTGTAGAATGAGTTCAGGGATGATATGCTGTGGATGGTAATCCCCAGATCCAGACTATGGTTGTATAACCCCTGTTGGAGGACTTGATGGAAATTTGCCAGATTCAATGTAATTTGGCTCTCCATTATACTTCTGATATAGCTCCAAAAGTGCATAGAACCACTTGCAGAAACATTGTACAAGGGCTAGGGATGGGGGCAGAAACTTTTGGACATGTTCTCGCATGGGCATCAGTGACCGAAAGCCGCCTGTTGCTGTCTTGGTATGCTAATGATGTGGCCAGCAATGCAGTCTTGCAATTGAGAATATTGTGGATTGGAAGTTTGTATTGGACCAGTGCACCATCAGAAAGTCCATCAGGGAGAATTGAGAGGAGGCTCAATAATTCCTTGCTCTCTGATGTGATCCTGGGACTGGAGAGAGAGAGACTGATTGACACATCCATATTGGATTTTCGGTCATACCCCAGAGTCAGCAGAGATGTCCTTTCAGTTTTCCATCTAGCCAATACATTGGAAAGCCCCTCATAGTCAGCCAAATGAGCAATGAGGTCTACTGTGAGAGGCATATTATCTGTAAATTGGAGAATTTGCTCCATGTCCTCTTTTATATAGGCATTATCTGTAATATCCATGAAGTTTTGCTGTGCAGCTTCAGCTGACAGAGGTTGCAGTGGTGATAAGAATGGGTGAGTCCAGTGGACTTTGCTGGGCCTCTCAGCTCCTCGCATTGTGATCTGGTAGAAATCAGTGAAGCAAAAATGAAACCAGAGCTAGACATACTAAGAGTGCAAGGTGTTTCACCTCTGCAAGGAGGGAAAGGAATTCTTCAAATCCACCTCGAGACTGGATTGGTTCCCACACTGTCTCTAGATTATCTAAAATCAGAAGACAAGATGGCTTGCGTGACAAGTACTGGACAACAGGTTTTGTGAGATTGGTTCCTGGGTTCAGCCCAACATGTAGTCCAATGAGAGCTGCAAGTTCAATGCTGGTGGTTGCAGATTCTGCACTGACAAAGAACCTGTGTTGGAATTTTTCCAAAGTCTGTGGATAGTGCAGGATCACTTTTGCAAGGCTTGTCTTTCCCATTCCACCTCCTCCGAGAATGGCTATTCTGGGTGACTCCTGGCTGAGCATTTTCATGATGTTCTCTACCTCTGATTGACGACCATAGAAAATCTTGGGCTTTGAAGGCAACATTGAAAATGAAGTTGAACTATGAGGGAAAGGTTTAGAAACCCAGTTAGTCACACAACCGAGCTTTTACCTATTTTTCGATTCATTCCCTGTCCTGATAAACCTGGCTCCCAATTAGTTGGGTGGACCTGGTTGTGAACTATTTACCTACCGATGACCCATTGGAGGTCGTACTACTATCAGATAGGGTCTGAATCAGCTCAAGCAATTCCTTGTGCATGAACTGGGCTGTTTTCTTCATCACATCAATGTCATTCACCCACAGAGGTCTGGTGGTGACCTAAGAGCAGTCAAATCAATTCCCCGTCAGAATATCTGAACATATTGCACACCTCGAAGACTTCCACGGCCTGGTCTAATCCTGCATGACAATCCCTGAACAATTTCTGCACTTCATTATTGCGGAACAGATGCTTGATCCTGTTCCCATCCTGTTGTCCTTCAAGGAAATTATATATCTTGTGCAGAGTCCTGGAGAAGCAGGCCGTTCATTAACTGGTGTTACAAAAATGGCCACCACTTACTCCATGAACTTCCCAATGTTATCCAGCATTTCAGGAGACAGGGATTCAACTGTTTCAGCCTTGATATGGAGGTTGATAATTGCATACAGGACTGGATGGATGTTCTCCATGAGTTGAGCACATTCATCCTTGTTCCGTTTCACATTCTATGCCATCCTGTAAGTGCCTCAATTGTTAATGTTCAGGTCTTCTTACCTCAACCATGTCAATCAAGGATTCAATGGTGTTTGCAATGGTCTGAATAAATGGTGGGCCAAATGCATCATTCAGCTCCTGGAGAAGTGTTAGGGCAGGGGTCAAGCAGCCCTTGATATTGTTCAGGCGAATTTCTGTGACCGTTGACTGGCGGGGCATTTTGAGATGGGGATCAAACACGGGGCTTGCGTGTTATATGTGCCCTCTCGAGGCTGTGTCCTGCATGGGAAGTCCATTACCCATTCGACTCAACTGCAAGATTTGTCTTTTCATCAGTGCACCCATCTCCAATCCATCCACTTCTGATTGTGATTGTTGTGTCTTCTTATAGACAGGAATCACCCTCATAATAGCCTGTTACCTGCCAAACCCAACTGATGACTCTTTCACTCCATATATCAACATCAGCATATTCATCTCTGAGTTTGACGCTGAGAGCAAGTTGAGACAGTCCAGACTTTCGGATCTCACCCCAATGAAGAGAATTCGACACAGGATTCACTGAGCTGGCTCTTGGCACCCGCTAGGCGTAAGCCAATAATGATTCTGTAGCGTCTTTCAAGGGAGACATAGGCGCTGGCAGCTTCGATTTTAATCCGGCATGCATGCCGCTACTCCAGAAGCCTACAAAAACGGGCTTCCGAGGTTCCTCTGATTGGTTCCACCCAAGTTCCATCGCTAATTCCCGAAGATACAGCAGTTTGTTTTCGACGGAGCGCTCATTCAGCGCTGGCTTATTTCTCGTTGTCTGACTTTAGCTTCTGGAAGTGCGTTCCTATCACGAAACTTCCCTTCTGAGCTGACCTGAGTGCATAACGCCCGCTCAAAAAGAACCTATCCATCATTCGTCCCGTCATCACCCTGCCCTTCCCACCCACTCACGGTGTCCAATACCGTGCATTTCAAGTGTTGATAAACCTCAAGCTCTTTACCAAGCCGTCTTCAACTGTCAAGAATCAAGCTCGCGCGAAGATTTTGGCAAGAAGTTATTACTGTTCAAGCCTCATCATAACACCGTTCGCATCCATTCAAGCCCTCGATCCAGGCTTTGTCAAATCTCGCTACAATCATCTTCCTTGTTCTATTCAATCTGTCTAACATCAGTCTCTGTCTGGAACTGCTGTTTTGTATCTTGTTCTAATCCAACATGTTGATGCAAAGATAAGCATTGACAGGCCTGAAGCTTCCAGAGTGTTCCACCTAATGTACCGGCTTCATCCCATTGTGCCTCAGCTTTGAAAATGTGTGTTCCTACAGCCGAAATCCACCTGGAGTGGTTACCGTGAAGCTCACTCACTGACCGAGTTTTGAACACGGCGGTGTGTGTGCCCCAACTCAAGTCAGAGCACCCCCTTGAATTGATGCAATGCAACCAAAATACTGCGGTCCATTCCATGATTGGAGTTCGCACTGCGTTTCTGAAAAACCATGAAGACCGAACACACCTCCTTCGCGTCTTTTTGTTCAACCTCAGATACCGTTGCTACAAAAACTTGCAAGAAGGTAGTCACAAGACTGTTTTTTATTATTACACCACTGTGTGCCGTATCCATCAATCACGGTCTACACTGAGCGGTGGCGGCACTGTTTTCCGCAGTTGGCACTGAGATTGTGGGCTTTGACCTGCGTGTGAACATTACTGTCAGTGATGTCGTCACCGTGACACAGCGTGACTCAGTGTGTCCGCGCAAATCGTCTTGAAATCGTCGTATCCTATTCTCTTTTCCGGACACCCTTCTGCTGTTTCTCTTTGATCCCGTTAGACTCCGGCTGGACGCGTTTCGGACAACAAGGTCGTGAAAGGAGCTAATTGTACGTTGTAATTTCACTTCCGATTTTCGTGTCTCTTGTCCACTTGGGGCGGGACAGAGGGTGGGACGCGTGGTACGGGGACATTCCGGCTCGCATACGTCTGCAGCGCCGCCGACGGAGATGCAGAGCAGTTGGATCCACCTCAATGCAAGATGGTTTGTCGGTCCTCCACTCTCTTGGTGGACACGGCGCAGTCGGTCATGTACCTGGGGAAAGGGATGCGGCGGACGGGTCCGCGAGCATGTCCGATGCTGCTCTTGTGGTCACTGCGGCCGACGTGGTGGCCAGACTGTAGACGACCGCTATTCGAGACCAAGCCTAAATTTCTACCGCAGACGCGATGGTCACGAATCTCTGCATCTGCACTGTGTTCGGGCTCTGTTCACTCAAAACCCTCTTCCATCCTCCATCTCTTTCCCTCCAGTTGCCCCTCAAATCACATTCATCCGCGGCGCTTACTGATTGGTCTTTCAGACTATCCAGCGTCGTCATCGCTTCTCGCCCTCCGCACCCTCCACAAGTCCCGACCTTTGTGACTTGCTGACCTACATACGGCTGTACGTCGTGTTTTCGCCTCATTTCAGTCTTTCCTTGGGCCCAATTTTTCTTCCTTCTGTCATCTCTTTGGAATGGGAGGCGCACGAGAAGCAGATGCAGCCACCCGGACCGGCGGCTTGGGACTCTGGGGAGGTCGGATTGAGGAGGCTGTACAAGCCGCCGCCCGAACGACGGTGGAGCGACATGGCATGGGGACAACGTCGCAGGCGTGAGCGTGTCGATACCCCCGTGTCCTCGACCTCCGCGCGGGCACCGCGCTGTGTACTCCCTCCTTCTTTCGTGTTTCGTTTTTTACTTGGATGCGGTCTTTGTACACGATAGGGAATACCAACGTCTGTCTCAGCGGCAGCGGAATGGGGATGTGCGCAGGTCCATGAGGAGGGAAGCGCGTGGATGCAGCCGTGCGATTGCCTCTTTGCCGTTGGTCGGGCTTCGTCCGGGGCTGGATGTGTTTTGTGGGGGGACTAGATGCAGACGCGGACATCGTCGCAATTGTTCTTGGCTGGGGCTGGCTTTGCGTTTGCGGGACCTCCGGGTATCTCTTTCCTCGCATGCAGCAGCGCGTCTGCTATCGTTTCTAGACGATCACTGCAATCAGTGGATTTCGTCTATGTCTTCTACATTTCCAGTCGCTCTCTTTATTCATCTCATTCCTCTCATCATCCCTCTCTCCTTCTTGATCCTCCGACTCGGCTCCGCTGACACTGCTCTTCATCTTAGACTACTCTTCTTCGGCGTCGTCTCCTCTTGCTCCTTCAACCGATATCTGAGGACCAGGACCACTCGACCCGAGGTTCGTGTGTGCTTGCTTCAATTTCGATTTCGATCCTGGATTCTTGAGAGGGTGGAGAGGAGGGGGAGGGCGGGACGCAGGCTAGGTCGGTGTGGGCGCTATGTGTGAAGAGGGGACGCAGTGGCGAGGACATCCCGGCACTGCGTGTGGAGGCGGAGTCGGGAGGAGAGGTGGTGCAAGTCAGAGGGCCTGACTCGGAACATGCCTGCCCGCCCAGGACACGTAAGCGTACACCGAGCCAGGGAAGGAGTCGGCGCGCGGTGGGTCTGTCCGGACTCTAGAAACGCTGGGGTCGGTGGACGCGCGCGCGCTTAGCCGGGCGGGAGCAGCGGGTGTATGGCCCTGAGGTGTGCGTACGCGTGCTGCCCGTTGCAGATGATGCGGCGATGTGCGCGGCTCGCGCGTGGTGTGTCTGGATGGCGCGCGCCAGGCTGGGCGGCGAGGCAGCTGGGGGCGCGCGCTCGAGGCCGGTGTACGGTGCCGCGGGGTACGGGCAGAGGAGGGCGGAAGCGTGTACTTGACGTGAGGTGTACCCACGCGGATTGATTCGGCTGCACATACTGGTAGTCGGAGACGGGGCAGCGAGGTGCTGTGTCCTTGACGTGCCCGTAGCGCCACCGAGTCGTCTCCGACTATCGTGCAGGCTGCAGGAGGGCAGACAACGCTATGACAGTCGCGGGGTGGCGGAGCCGGAGGTAAAGAGGAGGAGAGGTGTGCGCTGTGTCGACTATCTGGTGCACGAGGGGCGAGTCGCCAGCGTGGGTGCGCGCGCGTGTCCCGGCGACTCGAGAGCGACTCAAGAGCGAGTCAGGTGGAGACGGATGGGGCGCATCCTACCGGTCGGAGTGATACTGCGTCGTGGTGGGGAGGTGCGGAGTAGCGCCGTCTTTGTGCTTGAATCCGCCGTGGAGAGAACTAGAGTCCGGATACTTGGGGGCGAGGGCGAGGTCCGCCAGAGTGGGTGCAGATGCGGGGGACGCGCCTCGAGAGCGTGTGCGTGGGTAATGCCAGTCGGAGGAGACGCTGAGTCGTGGTAGCGATGTGCGGACCGTCTTCCGTTTTTGCCTGGGTCCGCCGTGCGGAGCCCGCGGGGGGTGTACGCCGCAGCGAGGGGTGGAGCGTTGGAGAGGCTTTCGTGCAAGTCGCCGAGGAGACCAGGCTAGGGAGGCAGAGATATCGGTGTCGCTCGCGTTAGGCTGCAGAACGTGCCGCGTCGAGTCGGCGCCTGCCCTACGACACGACACCATAGCCCCCGGCAAGGGAGGCGCTCCCGCCCTCTCATCTGGCAGGTTTCATCTCGTGCCATATCATCTATTCATCTACTTGTACATCCCTTACATCGTCTCTTTCACCTTCCCCTCCTCTCCCGTCCTTCGCTCGCTAACCATCTTCCTCCAAGATCTCCGCTCTCGTCGCCGCTTCTGTGCACCGGCCTTCCTGATGGATCCTCCGCAGGGTGAGGCACCGTGCGTACTGTTCCTCGATTCGTTTATTGTCTGTGCGGTCGGGCTGGGATGCTGTCTCGTTGTTTAGACTCTTGACGCGGGGAGAGTCTAAAGTCTAAAGAGAGTACGCAGAGGCGTGCGCGGGCAAGAGGGGCTGGGAACGGGCCCGGCATCGGTGGAGATGGGCGCGGGGTGGATGCGCGGCAGTCAGGGAAGGGGATGTGCGGGCAGGACAGGCTGAGCCCGGGCTCGAGCCCAAACCCGATTGCTTCGGTGGAGATGGGCGCGGGGTGGATGAGCGGCACTCTGAGAGGGGGAGGACACGGAGGTGTGTGCACGCAGGAGGCGTCAAGCTAAGGGGAGAGAGAAGGAGAAGAAGATGCCGACGCGGGAGAGCGCGCAGCATACGGGCCCAGCGGCGCAGAGGAGGTGGAGGAAGACGCGCGAGAGTGCTCTGTCAATTGAGCAGTCGGATGCAGAGGCGCAGAGGAGGGGTGGTGGGGGGGAGGAAGAAGAGGGTCGATCTTCGCATGCTCTCGCAAGTAGAGGAGAAGATGCCTTGCACAGCAGCAAGGGCGAAGTGATGTGTACACAACTCGCGCTCCCTGCGCGTGCCGGATGTGCTTAAAGCAGGCATCATTCCCTGGAGTCTGATGCCGGGAGTACGCGCGGACTGGGCTAAGCAGGGCCGGCGTGGGGGCGTTTTTTAGTCCGGATTCCTGTGCAGTGGGCTCTTTCCCTCGTCCTCGTCGGACGGTCAATCTCGTTGCGTGCTCTGCTCTTCATGCTCCTCTTTCCCCTATACATAGTAGAATCCAGTCATTTATTCATATCCTTTTCTATGCACAATCCTCATGCCCGCTGATGCTCTTTCTCCTATTCTATTTCACTGTTCTTCTGGCATCCCGTTCGTAGATGGTGGGTGCGGTGGGTGAGAGCCGATCGATGTGTGAGGGGTGCAGATGCATCTGCGTGCGGGCTGTGGAGCACGGTGCGCGTCATGGCCCAGATGTGGGGTTACCAGACTCAGATGCGCGCTCATTGTCGAAGAGGGATGGGTGCGCCGGTGGTCAGCGGAGTGCGCCACCAGGACAGGGAAGGCGGATTGCTGCTGTCGTAGATATGCAAGAGTGCGAAAAAGATAAGTCCCCCGTTTGGTACCGTGGCGGGGGCGCTGCTGCTGGCCGGGGAGAGACCATTCAGTGGCAATGCACGCGGGATGCGTTTTATCGCGCGCGCCAAGTGCGCAATAATGAGCGGGCGGACTGCTGGTCGACATCGAGCTGCTTACGTGCCCGCTGGCAGCAGGGAAGGCAGCTGATATTTGGCGGTCCGGGGAGCTAGATGTTCGAGGAGGGAGTGAGCCGGGCATGGGCCGAGCCGTGCATCCAAGCAGACGCGAGGAGGGACAACTCATGATTTTTTGCGCCATATGAATCAGTTTAGCGACTCAGATTTTTCCCAATTCACCGCGAGATGCGACGGGGAGGCCTCCATTGGATGCCGCGCCGGTTTCCTTGTTCAATTGCCCGTAACGTCTTCCATTTTACCTCCTGCCTTCCTTTAGTCACCCAGCCGATGGTCCACTATTGTGTCGTTCGGGTTTCGGCTAGAGTTTTCCGTGCGTACCCCGCTCATCACCGCTATGCCCACAAAATCTACCGCCGATGATGTTCTTTGGTTGTTCCTTGGTCGGGTGGCATGCGAAGTGCGTATCTTTTGCGGGTATTTTCCATTCCAGTGAACCTTCGACCTCCACTATCGCGTGAATACAGCATATCAATTTATTCTCTGTCGCATGCTGCCTGTGTCCATATGAAATACGGCCTCATAGACAATCGCCGCCGCCGCCGCCGGCCGCTGATCCTAAGTCACTGCCTCCACAAGTAGTACGGCGGATACAATAAAGGCGAATCCCCGGGCCCTTGCGACCTGATAGAGGAACAAGAGTTTGCTTTCGGAATTGCCTAATGCACCAAGCGGAATTGCCTAATGCGGCGGCATTGTTGAGCCTGAGCTGTGTTCTTTACCGCCGTCTCCCTACGCTCCTTTGTCTTCTACCCCCAGCGGTGCAGTAATACCCTTTTGCCCAACTCTCGCCCTTCCCCTACCAATTCCCTCGCCGGCATACACGTCAACGGTCCATTGAACCTCCGTCTTGAATAGTACAGCTCGACCACGGACAGAGAAATCACCTCGCTAAGCGACACGGGCAATGTATCTTGTCTCCTCGTCCGAAGTCTCTGGAACGAGCACTCATCTAGATCCTTTCACTGGTCGGTTCAGTCTCGTATTTCAACTTCGCTGGTGATAGAACTGTCCTAGATTTCGGGCTCGCTACTATGCACGAGACGTCTGTTGTTGTTGGTGGTGGCAAGCGCGCGCGCGCCATCGACGAGGTGCGTGCCTTGTTTACTCTCATTTTTCTCTCGTTGACCCACCTTCTATAAGGCTCTCGAGGTACACTCATCAAAGAGACGAAAACAGCTGAGTGGCCAATATGTTGCCGATACCGGTGTAAGCGGCCTTTGCTCTCTCAATATATTCTCAGGCTCTAACTTTTTCATTGTACACTCCTACTAGGCTGTTCAACAGCAGACAATTTACAACACTAATGTCTATGGTGCGAGCAGAATTCAATTATCGTGATATTGATACAATGATCCACTCTGTGCAGGGGGCCAGGGAGGCTCCGGTGGACATGCTGCTGGTCAAACCACTGGTGGGGCCGGTGGAGATGGGAACGGTCCCATCTTATGCTATAAAGTCGATGCCGAGAAGTTCACTGTCAACAACATGTATATCTTTCTTTTGTCTTGCACTTTTTGGTTGTACTGACTCCAGACTCTTAGTAACGGCAACATCAACGCGCAGAGGAGTCAGCAGGAACACCTTTATGCAGTGATATCAGCAGATTAAATTAATATTTCATGAAAAATTTTGTGTGCTTGATTTTTAATCCTACAGGCAATTTTGCCAGAGTTAAGGAAGATTAATCTACTGAGCCACATTTCTCCCATTTACGGCCAAATAATCCGGCTCGTAGAATTTAATCTCGCACGCTACTTTGATCCGCGCCGCAGTAGTGCGAGATTTAATTCTCCAGCACACCTGGGATTATGTAACCTGACGTAAGTTACCTGTGATCCCGTGAGTGCAAGCCAAGTGGAGTTGAAACAATTCAATTCACGAAGCTATTTAATCCTGAAACTGACCTCGGATTAATTTGCCTGGTTCCGCCGCAATTCATTCCACACGAAGAATAATCTCAGAATCATGTGCACCTCTGGATATATAATCTTGCTCACGATTAATAAGTGCTCGCGTCGTAGACTTCAAGGCAAAGCCGCATACATGTTAATGGTTTGAGAATCTTGTTGCCATTGAGCGATTCCAAGCACTCATCGGAGCACAAACATGAGCGAAATCACCGAAACAGATCATAGTAAGCGCCACTCCTAGTCAGCTTACCACTCAATGCCAGTGTGCCACTTTGGTGCCACTCGCTCCGAGTCTCTTGGACTTTGTTCACCACTACCGTTGAACTACAGAACCTCTGAGATTTTGTGAGCGCAGAGTGTTATGAGGTGGACAACTTACCGGACTATTGAACAAATTTACGCACTTCGAAATTCGAGCGAGATGGGAGACGAGAGCAAGAGTGGGTGTGGTGGCGTATTTGGAAATTGGCGGGCACAGCATTGAAACAATACGCTTTGATAGTCTCGATGCTTTGTCGTCTTCCTCCATCAATATCCCAAGCCTTTCTTCTTCCCGTTCCTCCCTCAGGCTGCCAGTGTGTCATAGGCTTTCATTGAGTTCTTCGCCACTTTCCCCCCAACTCCACCCCTTGCCCTGACTTTGGTTCTGCGCATCTGGTACCAGTCTGAGTTACCCCGAGCAAACCAGTCTTGCACCTACATGCCACTGCATTCTCACACGAGTGGCACACCACAATGTGCAGTTCCCAAGGCAAGCCAACCCCGTTATAACATCGATATCCGAATGGGTCTCATTGGCACCCGAGGTCACTATTCCAAAGGAAACCACAACAGCTAACAGTCTTTGCGACATTTTTGGAATCCGAGGCAGAAGCTAGTCTTTTTTATGACAAGATTATTGCCAAGTCGCTCGGTGGAGGATTTAATCCAATCAAGATTAATCAGGTGCGTACGGTTCTGAAATTATATTTCGCATGGAATTCAAGTCAGGTAGATTTAATCCCAAGCAAGCGCAAGATTATTCCGTTTCCGAATTGATCCACCCCTTTGTGAGTTGTGATTGTACGCACTCTTGTTTTAATCACCAGGTCCCTAGATTAATCCTAGGCCACCGGATTAATCCTAGGTAGTGCCTTATGTTTTAAATCCGCATTCTCCCGTGCTGATGCATACACCCTCAGAAATATTGAGCAGGGGATTAAATTTGGCAGTTGGATTAAATCTATGGCTGGATTAAATTACGATGGTGGTGTACATAGTGCATAGTACTGTAGATTAATCTCCCTTAAGGATGGCAAAATTGCGTACAGGATTAAAAATCAAGCACAGAAAATTGCGATGCAGATTAATCAAAAGGGTTGCAGATGCTGCTTTATGCCTTCCCGGACTAATTTCACGTAGATAAACTCGTTGAATGGTTATCGCCAATAATTTCTTTCTCCGTCAACAAACCATCTCAGAATCCCGTTCCGATGAAACTGGTTACTGGTTGCTTGAAGATCCACGATTCCAAGCATGGAAATCTGGTCCAGGAAGAACTCTTTGGTGCCATGGAATTTGTGTGTAGCTTCCCCCGTAACCACTTTCCTTTGCTGATCGTGGCGAAATCTATTGCTGGTGTGGGAAAAACTGTTCTTGCGTGAGGAAACTTTCGGGTTCCAGTCTGCCAGCTAATTTTTATTGCTCAAGATCATTGGTTGTGGCGCATTTCAGCACAGATACATACAAAACCGACGGAGTTGGGATAGCTTGTATCTATCTGAACCACCAGGAAGGCGAGGACCAGACTCCTGCAAAGCTTCTCGCTGGTGTCTGGCAACAATTAATTCTGGACAAAGATGTTGGTGCCAGCGCGAATAGGCTATATAAAGAGCATCATGGCAAAGGCACCTCACCCTTAATTCAGGAGGTGTTTGAGGTCCTCAACTCCTCAACCCGGATCTTTGCACAGGTTTACATTGTTGTTGATGCGGTGGACGAGTATCCAGAGAACCAACAAACGGTGTTATTCAAATATCTGGGGAGCATGGGACCCATCGTCAACTTGATGATTACATCACGGCCACATGTTCAACCACCTTCTTCCCTACCTAATCCTGACACTCTGGAAATCCGAGCAACTGATACTGATGTTCGGACATATATGAAGGCCCGTATCAAGAACTCGTCCCGCCTCCAGCGCATTCTTGACAACCGGCCCGACCTGACGGAGGACATTCACTCAACAATAATTTGTAATATCAAGGGAATGTGAGTGCTCACAAACCATCAGGCTTGACAGTGAGAATAAACTACAACCAGGTTTCTTCTTGCCAAACTGCACATGGATACTCTTGCGAGCAAGATCAATGCTAAGGAGGTTCGAGATGCTGTTCAATGCCTACCCAAAACTCTTGCAGAGAGCTACGATAATGCAATGGAATGGATTGAAGACTGTTACAGAGATCTCGCTCATTCAGCTCTTTCCTGGGTTGCAAACGCAAAAAAGCCCCTGGAAACTCGGGAGTTACAAGTCGCGCTTGCTATTGAACCTGGCACAACATCCCTGGATAAAGAGAACATCACATCTGTGGACACTATCCTCTTGGCATGTGTAGGGCTTGTAATTGAAGAATTGGGAAAAGACAACAAGCCTTCTATAGTGCGACTTACCCACTACACCACAGAAAAATATCTGCAGCAGAGATTTCCGGATGCTCAGACTCAGATAACACATTCTCTGCTCACATTCCTTGGATTTGACGAAATTACCACACTTGATTCAATTCCTCAATTCGATAAATCGGCCCTTCCCTCACTTCTCCGATACTCCCAATACTGCTTAGTACATGCGAAGAGTGCCCCCAAAGGTGTTTCACAAGACAGCATTATCGACTTTCTGAACCGGCCTATCAAGTGGAACATAACAAGGCGGCAGATGTGGCAATCCCCCCCGTGGAATTTTTGGGAATGGCCATCCAAACCTTCTGCCTTGTGGATTGCCGTAACAGCAAACCTTCTGGACACTGCAAAACTCTTACTTGAAAAGGGGTTTTCTCAGCACCCAGCTCTTCCAGAAATTGGTGTGGCATCATATTACGGCCATTATGAGATGGTCAAATTGCTATTAGACAATGGCGCAGACCCGGATGCACGAGGTGGAACATACACGAATCCACTTCAGGCAGCATCATATTACGGGCACATCAACATTGTCAATTGCTTATTGACTGTGGTGCGGAGGTCAATGCACAAGCTATAAACCACAAGGGTGTCAAACAAAGGAGTGCATTATATCTCACATGCTTGGCTGAGCATATGGAGATTGTTGACTTGCTCTTTGCCAGGGGTGCCAACGTTAATGCATCAGGTGGTACCTATGGTGGTTCACTGCAAGTAGCTTCCTACCGTGGAAACAAAGCAATTGTTGAACTGTTGCTCAAGCACAATGCCGATGTGAATGCACGGGGTGGTCAGCATGGGAGTGCACTCGATACAGTGTGGAAATGCTTCTGTGACCTGAAAGAGAAATCCAAACTCCCTCGGGGCTCAGGAGAATATGATTTGTGGATCAAGAACCTTGTGGAAATAATCCCTGTGCTGAGACAACATGGTGCTGTAGGAAAGCATGATGAAGCCAACAGATCTCTCCCGATACTCAATGTACCGGAATCCACGAAGGCTGTGGAATCAAAGAAGATCACTGTCCCAAAAATGAGGCTTCAACTTGAATGGCATCAACTTCGAGAACAAGAGATTGACGGCATCAGTGTGATTACAACTTTAGACCATCGCAGGTCCACACTTGTCGAGCATGTTTCAGCTGCTATAAAGCGCTGGAACGCTCGTGTTGATGCGGAAGGGGTCCCCTTGTTGGGCCTTGCGATTTATCAACCTGAAGACAACAACCAGGGGCAAGAATTTGTCCCAATTTTGGACATTTCGAAATTTGAGGATCCCACATTCAAGATCACACATGAGAAGCTTGATGCTCAGCTCAGATGGCACCGAGCTCAAGAACTCGAAAGGAACATTAAAACACAATTTCCACCTGGATTATTCCAATCCCGTAACACTTTAAAGCGAGGTACGCAGAACGACGCGACAATACCGAACCGGCAATAAGGACGAACTGAACATGTGACCGCGAAGTCCGAAAACCCGATGGCCGAACGATGACAGCGTGACGGTCACCTTCTATCTCCAAACCACCACAACGCGAGACATGGTCTCCGTTTCTAGTGTGAACCTAGATGTGCTGGAACTTATCTTTGCTTACCTTTCCGGAAACGACCTTGCCTCCATTGCGCTCGTTAGCCGGTCTTTTTTCGCTGGGGTAATCCCCCGATTGTACTCTACTCTCCTCTTCCGCGCATCCCATTCCAAGCGGTACCCTGCGGTTATCTCCCCATTTGCGGCCATTGCTGCGCACCCAGAGCTTGCCATCCACGTTCGCCACGTTGGTGAGCACCCTAATGCCACTCTTTCTTCACAGGTCTTAGCGATTGTATGATAGATATCCGCGAGATTCCGAACGTGAAATCTCATTACAACCCCAAATTCCTCCTTGAATGCCGCCGCGCGCTCGAGATGTGCCCCAATATCACGTCTTTTCGGTGTAGCAAGAACACAGTGGCTCCGCTCATTGGTGCTTTGGAAAAACAGGACCGGTTACACGATTTGCGTATCAATGCAAGCTTGACAACCGACCAGTCCATAAAAATCATCAAGCTTTCCAAAATCCGAAACCTTACTCTCGACTTTGCGTCTTGGAATCTCATGAACTTGCTCCCTCAGTGGACGGGGACTCTTCGGTCGAATCTAACAACTCTCACGCTATTCGTAAGCCGGTTCTCTTTTTTCATGGCTGTTGGTCTGTTTTTTAAAATAAAATAAAATCTCCCGTAGATGGCAAACGAGTTGAATGAAACCGTGCTTGGAGCTGCTTTAGCTGAACTCCCCGGTCTGCTCGGCCTCCACATTGTTGGATGCGCAAAGGTCGATCATGCTGCCATATTCCGGCTTGTAACGCATACCCCGCTCCTCGAGAGTCTCTCGTTGACGACTGGTGTTAGTATATTTCGCTTCTTCTTCCGCCGCGGTTAATCTTTCATTTCAGGAAGCCAGCCGTCCGCTTTCACAGCCCCCATCCTCCCTCGCTTGCTTGCGTAATCTGGCGATCGACACGCGCTTGACCCCAGTAGTCCCCATGCATCCCCCCAGTACCTCGGCCCTCTCCGCCATCCTGACCTACATTAGCGCCTCTTCTCCGCGCCTCGTCTCCTTCATCGTGAAATACCCCGACCGCCAAATGGCCATTCCGAACTCGGTCATCCAGCAGCTGATAACCGCGCACGCGCCGACGCTCAGAAACCTCTCCTTCATCGACTGCGCGATCGGGACGACGGACTCGCTCACCGCGCTCTGCCGCGCCTGCACCCAGCTCGAGCGCCTCGAAGTCTGGATTCCCGTGCGGGACCTGGTTCGTTCTTCCTTCGTTTCATTCTGTCTTGCAGACCTTTATCTGATTTGGTTTGTCTCGTAGACGATATTCACGGTCGCGATCTCGCGATCCTCCACCCTACGCACGCTCGTCGGCGTAGGCGCGCACACGCACAGTCCGGGCCCGTCCCTCGCGCAGGACAGCGTCCGCATCATGATGATGGGCGTGCCCAGTCTGCAGAAAGTCGTCGCCGGCGAGGGCCGCATATGGACGGTCTGTTTTATGCTCGCTCTCGGGCTATGATACTGATAATACGAAATTTCATTCAGCGCCGCAAGGACCCCCACGGTCATCTGGCTATTGGGCTGGAGCGCCGGCCGAACCACGTCGCCGCCATCCACTGGTTTATGCCTCGCGAATGATATCATCTTGGTAATCGTGCTACATATATGTATCTCTTGTTCTTGCTACAACAATTTTGCGCCCTGCGTTCTAGTCTATACAGCCCCGTCCATCCAACGAAAAGGAACCCAAAAATAAAATATATCAGACGACACAATATTGCGATCTGTCGAGAGAAGAATTTCAGCATGTGCCTCCGAGCAGGGGCATTGACAACGACAACCCACCATGTGTGCGCGACGGCGAAGGTCACCGCGGTTGCGGCCGCTGCGCCCATCGCAAGCTGAACTCTCCGGCCCTCGGGTGGTGTCTACATCACATCGATTCAGTAAGAAGCTGCCGCTGGAAGGTTTCGCGAGATCTTCACCGTTTGGCCACCCATATGCGGTCTTTGCGTTCGGCCGCCAGAATGCGCCGGCCCGTCAAAAATGGTGATGACTGGTTCTGAGCCGCGCTGCGGTGCGTACGCCGAGACACGGTGCTGTGGTATCTCGTGGTGCCGGCGCATGACGGGTCTGCGCCCAGCTGGGCCCTCGAAGACGAGAGGATGGGGAAGAGATGTGGGGGTGGCCACGGGGTTGAGTGCACGGCCCGACAAGGATGGTGATGGTGTCGCATGTCGTCGTGACTGCTCGGGCGCGGGCGCGGCAGATTTGCGCAGGCGTACGGGGACGTCGAAGATGTCGAACATGGGCGGGAGCGTCACGGACCCGTCGGCCGCCACCGCTGCTCGTACTGCGGCGGAGGAGTGTATACTACGCAATGACTGCGATGCCGCGCGGACGGTGTGCTGAGACATTTTGGAGGTGGACATGGAGTGTGAGGTGCCTGTTCCTGCTCCAAGGGTCCTGTAGCAACGCGCTTTATAGGACGTCTCCGTTCTTAACGCCACGACTCATTGCGGCCACCACAAGGTCCTCCAAGAGAAACTGCGGCGAGTGCCAAGAATAATGCCAATCGCCGCGACGGCTCCAATGTTTCCAAAGCCGAGGAACACTCGAGGAAGCGTCTCATCGCTGACAGTCCAATCGACTTCGAGGGTGCCAAGAACTGGATGCTTGTTATCATTCTGTGCGGCGTTAAAGAGGTGAGTGAGCTCGCCATCGACATTCGGATCCAACAATTTCTCCGGAGCGTGAGTAGTCAGAATCGACGAGAACATGCACAGAAGAATAAAGACCAGATATCTCACGAGCAATGATTCCTATTTTTCCGCGATCTCAATGTGTGTGTAGTTTTAAATTTGTTTGAGTCGTGATGCATCACAACTATTTATAGAGTGGATCTACATATGAATGTCAGTCTCGGCGCCAAGGCGAGGGGAGCTCGTCGGCGCCAAGGAAGTGCTGACAGCACGAAGGCAGGGTAAATCAACAGGACCTACTTCGAAACGTAATTTCCGCATTCAACTCATCGCCCAGCCACACCATGAACGTTGGCGAATTCTTGGCTTCAGATTATTCAGCCAGCCAGAATTTTGTTGGTTCATGCTGCGGAGGTAAGCATCACCGATTGAACGCCGATCAGAAGCGTGGTACACAACTACAGTCAGTTACAACAGGATATGCGTGGTCAAGCTGAGGTGCGGGAATAGAATAAGCATCGCGGATGGGAACAGCTGGGACCAAGCTGCCCATCGGAGTCGAACCAGCTGCCCTGAGGGAGTCCAGTGCGGGTAGATGGGTATCCTGCGGCGGACGCGGAAACTCATTAGCTTATGCCTCGCGACTGAGCTTCAACTACTCTTGGTAACTCCTCCGCGATAATTACCACGTTGTGCGTGTTCTATTCACCCTCGAAATTATTATTATTATTATTATTATTGATACAGAATCATCTGCGCTTATTTCAGTGGGCTTGTAATATCACATCGGCAACATACCAGGAATTTGCTGCCGGGGTAAGTCTACCTGCACCCGCACCCATCGCAAGCTTGATGTTCTGACCGTCGGGTAACGGCTATTCATCACTGAGTCACATCCGGATGAAATTCCACGCAGCGCGCACCGTTTTCCCACTATGAACGCCCGGTCTCTGGCACTGCCGACCAGGATGGGTGGGTCCCTCGAATATAGTCATTGTGCCTGCAGTGGGTCCCGTGCGATACGGCGTAGGCTCGTGGTGGTTGAGAATAATAGGCCGTCGATGAGACGGACCTTCGTATACGAGAGTGGGAGGGGACAGTTTCGGAGCGCGGCGGGGTGATGTCAATCCCGGCTGGGAGGGTTTCTCGACGTGTTCTGGTCGTTGCTGACCAGGGACATTGAAAGGGGGGAGCGTGCTGGCCGTGCGCGAGGCCGACGCAGAGGCGGAGGGAGGGGTGATATTGCGCAAAGAGTGTGCTGCAGCGCGGACAGTTTTCTGGGACATTTCTGGGGTAGACCTGGGGCATGTCCCGTGTTTACACGCACTTCCTTTAATAGTACTCCGGTGAGTCAAATTCCCAAAAGGGCCATCGGGCGTAAACTATTTTCTCCCTGCCCTCCCTTTGAGTGTGGCCCTCCGGTAACATTCGGCATCGTTTGAGATAGCATCTTTCAAGAACAGTAAGAAATCCCTGATTTAAAGAGCACCAGATACGTCTCCAAACGAATTGCCGGCGGTTAAAAATCCATCGCGATCAGAATACTCTAGGCCCATTGAGTCAGCGGCTAGACGGGTCTATCTTGTCGAAGGGCCCAAATTCACGGATCGTCTGGTTGGACAGAGAAGGACCGGCCTAGATACCTAGCGCGTTAAGCCGGGAAGGGCCCACGATGCGTATCAAGGAAGTCCAAGGACCATGCACTTTCGGTGGGATGAACTTCGACCAGAAGCCGGGCCCGGCAACTGATGGCAGGTGGGCCGATCTCGGCCATTGACGGCCGCCGGAGATCGGCCCGCAGTAATATCGCGGAGCTGAGAGCACGAAATGAAGCTATCTCCTGCATGAAACTAAAGTCCTACCTTGAACTTGACCCCGCACTGAGGGCTGACTGGTGCTACCTGGTGGACACTAAGCTTGCAAAACATGATGTAAAAAACCCCAGGGTTGATCCTCTCTCGCACATAAACATGTTCCTCCAACTATGGGCAGCGAATAAAAAAGAGTGGCCAAAGCGCCTCAAAGATATGCTCAAATGTGCACAAAAATACGGCACAGAGTTCAACACTCTAAATCCTTCAGTTGAGATTCGGGAATTGCTTCCCCTCTTCCACCACTTTGGTCAGGACCCAGAATTTATCCAACGTAACAACATACCTGCCTGCAAATTCCTACGGGCTCACCACAACACCTTCACAATTGGAGAGGGCCGCCAAGTCTCCCTACGATTAAGCGATGAGGAGCACTGGCCCTCCGCAAACTGCAGCTGCCCCCCATGCCAAGATGATCGGCTAGAAAAGGCCTGCAAAAACCCCCATTTGTGCGCAGAAACTGTAGAATCGCGACTAGACCACCTGCTCCCTAGATGGGACCCTAGGCTGCCTTCCCTACCTGTACCAGGTGAGGAGGACCCCATGGAGGACTCGGATGAGTCAAAGGTACTGTTCATCCCACCAAAACAAATCCTGACTCTAACGGAAGGCTTCCGCATCTTCACCCTCCCTAGTAACCGTGTCAATGATGTACCAGGGGCGATGGGCCCCCACCCCCAAAACACTGCTACACAGCAGAACCCAGTTGATATTTTCATCAGCGGGGTTACTATAAAATCTGCAGGAGGCAAGCGCATGGCAGGAGTTGGCATCTGCTATGGCCCCCATGACCAGCGTAACTTGGGCTTTAGAATCCAGAGTACAATTCCCCAATCATCTGATGCCGCTGAAATTGTGGGGGCCCTAATTGCAGTCCAGTCTGCGGACCCAGCCTCCGAACTGGTCCTTCACTCAACCCGAAAATCTCTGCAGAATGAAATGTGCACTCACCTCAGCAAACCCGAAGACCAAGGGTGGTTAGGAGAGACAAATAGAGCTGTACTGCAGGCCCTAGCAGCAAGGCTGAAACTCAGGTCAGCAAAGACCTTTTTCCATGTCCACCAGGATGACCACTCCTAGAAAGAATACAAGGAGGAAGCCCTGCGTCTAGCTAAAGAGGGCACGAACCATGCTGAAGTTCAAGTTGACATACATGTCCCACATGAAATGGAGCTAAATGGCCTGAAACTCTCAACCCTCACCCAAGCAACGGCATATGCTGCAATCAAGGAACGTAAACCCCGAGCACACCGGCCCACAACTGAAAGTTATATAGAGCTTATCCAGAGTGACCTAGTCGGCCTCATCGGCAGGCTGCCCTCACTGGCTGAAATCTGGAAGTCAATTAGGCACAAGGACTTTACATGCCAATCCAGAAATTTCCTGTGGAAGTCTATACACGGGGCTCACCGTATTGGTAAATTCTGGAAACACATCCCTGACTGTGAGGAACGAGCCATCTGCCAGTTCTGTGGGGAGACAGAAGATCTTGAGCACATAATTCTAAAGTGTGCCCGCCCAGGGCAGCGACAAATCTGGGAAGCAGCAAAGGAGCTCTGGCTCAAGAAGCATCCGATCTGGCCTCAACCCACCCTCGGTGTCATCCTTGGCTGTGGACTGATCACTATAAAAGATGAAGGAGGACGGCGACTCAGTGGCACTACACGGCTATTCCACATCCTAGTCTCTGAGTCCCTTTTCCACATATGGAAAATCCGAAATGACTGCGTAATTAGTAGAGGCGGTGAATCCCCAACCGAATGTGAAATTCAAAACAGATGGCTCCATGCGTTGAACTTACATCTAGACCTGGATCGCCTTCTGACTAACAAGGTACAATATGGGAAGCAGAATTCCTTAGACTCTGTCCTGGTTCTCCAAACATGGAGCTCCACTCTCAAGGACGAAGACAAACTGCCAGAAGACTGGCTGAGAGTGCCCAAGGTTTTAGTGGGTCTCGAGCCATCACAGCCTCCCTCCCCACCGGCCTCTGGCCGATGGGGGAGGAACAGGTAGAGCTTGAATCCCCACACTGTTGCAAGTTGCAGCGTGCAGTTATGCATTCCCTTGGGCGGTGGGTGTTGTTGTCACTTTCTCGTGGAGGTCCGTTTCCCTCCGTTTCTTACACAGTGCAGTGCTGGAGGCTAGCCGATTGTTGGTTGTCCAGTTACTGACCGTACTACCAAAAAAATAAAAAATAAAAAATATCGCGGAGCTGACAACCGGCCGATCGGCATTGGTCGGCATTGGCTGATGGCGGCCGCCAATGTTACTAAAAGGCACTTATACATTGAAAGCCGTTGTCCCCTCGCGAAATATAGTAAAATCCATCGGATTGTGCTGGTCAACATGGGGTGATTTACGCTGGTGATTGGTGGAAATGGGTGAGCTTTAGCTTGATGGGACACAGTAACTTCTTAGTTGCCGGCACATTACTCCAGTGCCCGTCTTCCGGTTGATTTCTAGCTTCAGGTCTCGGAGACTACATCAAACCGAAGTAAGTCTTTACGGGAGTAAAGATACCCTGATACAAAGCCCATGGTAACGGTGTCCGATATATATAGATTCCACGAGACAAGTGAAAGTACCAACCGGGGGAACGCCAGGCACCCACTGTATTAAGTTGGAGTAATTCTATAGCCGCTGAGCCGGCAATCTGCTCATTCTGAAGATGGATACCATGTTTGCCGAAGGTGCGCCAGTTTTGTCCGCTTTTGAGTTGCGAACCCACGATGTTTTCTTCGAGGTTTTTTCAAGGAACCCCCCCACGAACACGACAGTTTAAATCAACCTTCGTTGAGAACTATCGGGTTTGTCTTTTCTTTTCTTCTTGTGAAGTATCCCTCGACCTAACCGACTTTCGTAAATGCCAGCAGATGGGCGAGCGAGCTGGTATAACGTCGTTCAATTCAATGATAAGATGCAATGATCAGTTCAATCTAGGGTCGCGCCGGAGGTGTAGTATTCGGGGAAATATGCAGCCATTTAAAAGGTCTACTCCTCGTCCCTCTTCGTCCAAACTTAAACCATCCCACAAACCACCCAACCAATCTATCAACTCATCATGCAATTCAAACTCGTTAGCTTCGCTGCTGCGCTCTTCGCCGTTGCCGCTGCTCAGACGGGCTGTGTGCGTACCGCAGCTATTCATTCCCGCTCAACATATACGCTGACCGGTGTCGATATAATGTGCAGGTTATCATAGATGAGGAAGGCGCCACCTGCCCAGTGGACTTCGTCGTCTGTGGACCTGTGGTGGTTGGCGAAACCAAGTGTTGCCCGGTGAGTCGGACGATATAATTTATGGTGTTCACTCATGAGTATTGCTATAGGACGTGGGTGTTTGCCCACTTTAATGTAGAGCGATACATTAGGTGTAATTTGCGAGAATGAATAAATGTAAGGCTGATGAATCAACTGAAGGAGAAGCTGCCCGGCGATTGGCTGCAAGTTTTGTGAGGGGGGAAGGTGAAGAGCAGAGGCAACAGACGCCATTCGACGAGCATGTGGTTCGCTCAAAATAATTCGGTCGAATACATATTATTATTATTATTAGACTCCATAATAACTGTACATGCGGAGATATCGAGGTGAGAGGTCATGGGCCTGCCAGACCACACCACACCACACGTATACGCGCCCCCGTATAATTAATTAGAGAATTCCCACCTCATCCCACGTGCAACAACACCGGCCGCCTCTGTGAAAGAACGACCATGATCAGGGCACCAAAGAAAAAGCCAGTGAGTATACACGATAGCGTCTCGCTCTTCGAGTGGAAGTGGAAGTGGAGCGGGAGATGTGGCGGGTGTACCACAGGAGGCGTAAGCGCCGAGGGTGCGAGGTGGGGTTGGGGCTGGAGAATACATTCTGCCGCATCCCCTTCGGCCAACTCGGGTGGATTTTCCGCCGGTGCAGATGCAGAAACGCCGGGAGAGGGCTCAACGCAGGCAGCGTCCGGACCGGAGTGCGTTTCTGATGAAGTTTCCACAATGGCGCTCTCATCGTGTGGCGATAGAGCGGAAGCTGGATTTGCGAGTGAGCCTCGTTCCGTGGACCTCGGCCGGCGGAAAGCCAGCGTCGGTGGAGGTGTGGGTGGTGGAGTGGGCAGGAAGTTCCGCGGGTCCAGGAAAAGTGGGATCGCACTATCCGGGCGTTCGACCTTACTCGGGTCGAAGTTTGGATTTGGGGCGGGTTTCAGACGTTCTGATACCGGGGCAGGGGAATGACAGATGATTTCCGTTTCTGGATTCCCGGCAATTGTCCGATGCGGCTTCACCTCTTCGGCTACGAGGAGCGCGATCTCGCGAACGACAGCGTCCCATGCCTTGGTGGTCTCGCCGGCTGCGGGCCACGCGGCGATCGCGCGCGCGAGCTCGGTGACTTTGGCGACGGCTGCATCGGAGAACATATTTGGGTCACCATCTTCTTCTCGGGGCGGCTGCAGCCGCAGCATCCAGTGGAACCAGACGCCGAGGAAGGCGAGGGCAAGCTGCACGGCGCCGGATGTCGAGTCGAGGAAGCGGATATCGGCGGATGCGCAAAGGAAGGTCGCGGACTGCGCGATACAGAAGTTCCGAAAGCTTGGTTTCAGCAGCACAAAGGATGGGGAGAGACGCTCGATCTGGTTTCGGGGCTGCACCGCCGACGGCGGATGCAGGCAATATGAGGGCAGCTTGTCGATGATATGGAGGAGTGGGACAGAGGTAAGCACGGCGGTATGAGGGATTCCTCCGTAGACGAGGACGAGTTGCGACTGTTGGGCGAAATGATACCACTTCCAGTGGTTTTCGTGCCGTCTGTGAATGAGATCGCAAGTTAGACTCGGCAGCTTGAAAAAAAATGCAAAATTCACGCACTCTGAAGAAGGTACGGATCTCAGAATCTCCACCGCCGTTGGTGAATGTGTAAAGATGGCGCTGGCGTCGATGACGGCGATTTCGACGTCGTGTTTGACACCGAAATGGTACCGCCTCACCGCCTCCCATACAGCCCACATAAAGCTGAACGACGCGGACACGTAGGGTGACGAATGGCGAGTCGTCCAATCCAAGTGTCGGACCACATCGACGTAAGTTGGAGGGGGCGGATCCGGATTCGGCGAACCCGTGTCGCGTGTATAGCGGGTGTCGAATTTGAGAGCCGGGAAGAGTATGTCGGCGCGGGTTGGCGACTTGGGAGTATGTACCCGGAAGAGAAATGGATTATTTTTAACGAGCTTGGTGAATTCGGTTTCCACAGCGAAACCGAACTGGGGCAGATAGTCAGGAAGACACGCTGAAGGGCCAGACATGATGGTGGTGGTAGCTGATAGAGAGAGAGGAGGGTCGTCCCAACATCCGATTCTACACGCCGCTCGTAGATCGTCTCCGCATGGGAAACATGCAAATGAGCCAAAAGACAGGACCGTGCCGCAGCGGCACCACAACACGTTGCAGCCATGCAGTTTGTGTCGAGCGGTTTATTTGCGGCAAGCCCACAGGCAGACACTCTGGAAATGAAGCACACGGACAGAACAGGTTGGCTTGGTGCATTGCATCGTGCTTGGCTCCGGCGATGATCGTTTTGAGTTGCGGCTTGAATCTGAATAACTTGAGAAAACCAGTGGCTTCAGCAGCAAATGTGGGGAGAGATTCATCAAAAAATTCTCTTCCACCGTAGTATTGGGAGGAAACCGGGGTGAAAATGACTCGAAAGTGAGTTGGAAAACTCGGGGAGAAGGAGAGACGAGCTGTGTGGCGCCTAATGATCGATCATCAATCCTATAATAGATCTTTCCCAGGACCTGTTGATGTATATGGATACTTGGCTTACCCGTCATCCATATATCGGTTCTGTCACAGAGACTACTGTTGATGCTGACAAGTTCAGCAGTTCATAACGTTCAATCTTGGTTCTATCGTGATGTATTTCCGCTGGTAGACTAAGGGAGTCTTGTTCATTTCATGCGATCCAAAAGCGTGTATATTCTGATGTATTGAATCACTCAAATTCGCACGCGGATTCGCGTTGCTAGCTGGCAAACAGGGCAAAGAGCACTTGAACACTTGAAGAGCACAGAGACTGGAAGTGCAACTCCATGATATGCGCAGCCGTCGATAAGGCAGAGGTAGATAGGTAGGTAGGTAGTATTACACGACACGGTTCTGCGTAGGACAATAATATAATCAACCGCGCGATGGCATTGGCTATTGTGGATCCCATCATTTGTTCCAAGATTGATCAGTAGATATCGGCCGATTTGGCGCTGCTTTTCTCAACAGATAACATCAAATCAATTCAAGCAAGCCGTCTGAGGATTGTGATACTGCAGTCGTTGCGATGGTATATATATTGATACAGTGCGACGCTACGCGCTCTAGGTCGTCTAAGGTATAAATAATCTATGCGAGCTTCGCAAACCCAACCGCCTCCTGATCAAAGTCAAACACCGTGTACACGTTCTTCATGAACGCGTCACCGAGCAGGAACACGCCGTCGCCGAGCCCCAGGTCCTGCGCGGCGAGCGACGCGACGCAGTCCTTCGAGCCCGTCTCGGTTTGCCCGAGGTTGAGGTTGTCGGCGGAGATCGCCCAGGAGGCGCCGCCCCAGGAGAAAGCGATGGTGGGGGGCGTGGCGCAGGGGTAGGAGTAGTAGCCTACGAAGGAAGGAAGGGGAGCATAAGTACGGAAAGATGCAGAGAAAGAGAAGAAAGAGGCGCACCGTTGGTAGAGTCGTACACTTTCGACCCCGCCACCTTCGCAAAGATCTTCTTCACGTCCGCCGCAGGCCCATACATGAGCGTCGTGCCTGAGTCAATGATCGTCTGGATCCCTGACACCGCCGTGCTCCCGCCGACCTTCGCGCTCGCGCCCGTCGCCTGCCAGAACCCACTCGAGGAGTCGACCGCGTTGTACTCGATCTCGCCCGTGTACAAGTCGGAGTTGGTGCCGCCGAGGTACAGCTCGGAACCGCTACTCGCGAGGTAGAACGCGAACTGGTTCGCGTCGACGTCGCCGTCGTGGTTGGCGTTGACGAAGAAGGGGTTCTTGTTCAGGTTGGAGATGGCGGGGAAGGCAAGGCCAAGGATGCTGAAAAACAAAAGGGGACGTTTCAAAATTGGATTCGGGACTGAAAGGGAGGAAAGAGGGAAAGCGTACCCGTCGATGGGGTCGTCTTTGAAGCTGGAAGACAGGGTGGTCACAGGGCTAAACCATTGCTTGGTAACGGCGACCTTCGCGACGGTGACTGGCGAATGAGATAAATTAGCCCATTATCGACGGTGGTGGATGGAAAATGCGCACCAGTCTCGGAGTAGACGGGGCCGCTAACGGTCGAGCCGTCACCGTACTCGATGGAGAAGGTGCCGGTCTTCTTGGATGAGGTCGAAGAGGAGGTGGCCTTGTACTTGGACTTGGAGGTGCAAGTAGAGCTCGTGCACGACGAGGAGGGGATCCACAGGTCGGAAGAGCCGGCTAAATTTACAGGGATTTGTGAGAGGGATGTGGAGCAGACGTCAGGAAGAGACGTACTGTCAAAGTCGATCAGGAACTTCTGAGCGGGAGTGCCAACGGAGATCGTGCCAGCCCACTCCTCGTCCGAGTCCTCGTCAGTCAGCTTCTCCGACTGGCGCTTGACGGCGCGCTGCTGCATGCGGGCCTCGACGTCAATGGGGAGGGTCTTGAGCTCCTTGATCTCGGCGCCCTGAATAATCAATTAATTTGCTGTGAGCGAAGATTTCCAAACACCGGAAAAGCGCACCTGGTTGAAAGCGCCTTGACCCTTATTCTTCTGGAGATTGAGCAGGTTCGCGCGGTGTTTGTTAAGAGTAAAGATCGTCGAGGCAATGGCCTTGTCGTGGTCGAACACGCCCTCAGCCGTGGTCAGCGAGCTGCGCTTTCTCATGGGAATGGCGGTGCCGCGCTTGGCGGGAGCCGAGTCCGTGGTCGGGGCCGGTCCCGCCGCAACGGAGACGGCGAGAGTGACGGCGAGAAAGAGAGCGGACTTGTTGAACATAATGACTGAGGGGATCCGAAGGAGGGATGGAGGAGGCTGAAGACGAGGCGTTGCAAGTGCGCTGCATTTATAGGATTTGAGCGACTCCACGAGCCTCCGGCCCACACACATTCAGCACACGAGAGCCCACGTCCCATCTGCCAAGATAAGGCGGAGTCGTATGCGCCCTTGGCAACCCAACCAGCTCAAGCCTGTTAAACATGTGTGTGGTTGATCCAGTCTTAAATTAGCCCGATACGATCAGTGTCCGATATCGGTGTGATGTCGTTGACAAAAGCCGTGCCGCCATATACAAGCCGAAAGACGCAGATACTTACGTAGGGCGATAAAGGCAAGTTGTCCCATCCTTGTGCAGGACCAGGTCTGTGAGTAGGTTAGAGAGCGCGGATCCAGACTCATGCCTTGCATCGTGCTTGCGTTCGGGGAGGATCGTTTTGAGGATTCGAAGGCGACAGTTTCTTAAGCGAGCGGTATTAAATGTCGGGAGATGGCACTCATAAGTTCCTCCAAATGAGTGTGGCTCTGTGCCGCCGAAGGTTTGGGAGGAAATTTGCGGAAGCGACGGGAAAGAGCGATGGAAAAAGCCGGAGAGAAGGCCACAGCGCACCGCCACAATGTTCGATCAATTTATCATTCCCAGGGTCTCGCATCAATGATGGCAAGTTCAACCACTTCAAACTTCAGTCGCAGTTGCAGTTCAACCGTGCTGTATTCCCTCCGCTATCATACAAAAGTGTTACTCTTCTCACTCGATGGCAAAGTGTATACATTTTGCGTTTTTTGTCTGCCAGGCACCCCAAATCGGAGTCGGATTCGCATTGTTTCAAACCGGAGGAGTTAGGAAATTCAGAATTGCGAGGAAAAGAGAACAGGTTAACATTGCAGCCAAAAATTCGCCCGTCTATGAGAGAGCAGGGAGAGGGATATTCATAGCAAACAGGCGACGCCATCACATCAATTGGTTGTCGGGAACGGTGTTCCGATGATGCTCCTCCCGCCTTGCGACATTGGCCGGTAGGTGAACAGATAGAAACGGTGTTGCCGCATCTTTTTGGCATGCGTGTTTTCTCGCGCAAGTAATCTGTAATTTTCAAATCATCTGAGTTTCGAGGAGCCTCCAGGGATCCATCAATACGCATCGAGCTGCCTTGTTGAAAAAACCCAAAAGCTAAATGACACTCTGGAAGGATCACCAAAGCTAATAGTACGGAATGATCGGCAAGAGTTGAAACAACTCCAGGCGCCCACGCAAACAATGTCCTCTACGCGACATACAGATGTCGATACTGATCGCGGCATTCACCGACTCCGATCTGTCGTCGTGGTGAGATCAACCTACTTAAAGACAGCGCTCGGCTTTCAATTTCCTTGGCTAACTCCTTTTTTTCCTTCGCCCACTCCACGATCTGCGATCGTTTTCTTCCCCGAGCTATTCTTCATTCATCCATCTTCCCCTTCCCACCTTGCAACAAGTTCAAACTTCCACGAACGATGTACTCCACGATATTCACGCTCGCTACGCTCTGTTTCGCCGCGTCCGCCCGCCCGACACTCACGAGCCGGCAGTTCCTGGGGCACGCGATCAATGGTGTCGAGTCCGTGGTTTACTCTTCTCCACCGCAACCCACCCACTCACTCGCCCCATCCTAGCACCGGCATCAAATGCACCATCCCCGAAGGATGCGTCAACGGCGACATTGTCTCGTGCATCAACGGCGAGTTCATCGTCACCCAGGCGTGTTTCGCTCCCACAGTGTACGTGCTTCTGGCTCACTTATGCTCCAACGATCGAAGTTAACCCACATTCAAATTAACATCGATTCACAGGTGCCTCTCCCTCCCGATCAACAACAGCACCACAAACTTCAGCAACAACTGCTCCACCACGGAGATCCAGACGGACCTCTTCGCGCAGGCCGTACGTCGTACCTTTCACACTTTTCTTTTCATATCAATTTGCCTCTTTCTTTTCGCATCGATTTGGAATGAGGGCTGATAATGCTGTTTCAGTTCGGTGGTTTCGACAAGATCCCACAGGATTGGCGGGCTGTGCAGGATGGGCTGTTCTGACGGACTCGGAGGGGATGGGAATCCACAGAGAATCAGCGCTGGAGGGGAATATGAGATATTTAATGAACCCGGGTGGCAGAAAGTGACACGCTTGAGACAAAAAGACAGCAAGTGGACATCCAACACTGTGGTCACAGAACCCCGTGAATTTTGCTGAGCTTTTTCGTGGGGTTTTGCTGCCAAATTCACTCCAGAAGTCTGTGAAAGTCGCGCAAAATCAGTGACTTTCGCAGACTTTTTTTCACTGAGTTCAACACTGTGAGTGGAACGTTTCACAGGGTCAGTTCACGGACTTTTGGAGTGGCATCCACTTCCAAATGAAGCGATTATGAATTCACTGGGTCCATTTCTCCTGAGTGTCCACTCAAAAACTCAGTGAACTTCACACAAAGCAGAGGCAAAAACATGGCATAATTACACTGTGGAACCCCACTCCGTGAAATTCACTGGGTTCTCACAGACTTTCCAGGTGAATTTTTGGCACAACATTACCTTCATCTCACTATGAACACCTCGTCAGAGGGCCTGAAGACTCATGTCTATAACTTATCTTACTCGTGACGGTCAATACCGATTCGGATCATGCCGAGCACAGCATCAAGCTATTTTCTCATCACCACGATGCCAGTAACCGTAGGAGTTTTGTTTAAACAATCACTGTTGAGACAGTAATCCTGGATTAAAATCCGGGATTGATTAATTAATTAATCCGGCGCAAGTGGAATTGTATCAAAAAGCATGTAAGAACGGGGTTCGAACCGGCGCCAACACATGTAATTCTAGACACCGCAACCACTACACCATCAGGGCAATGTACAAAATGCTTTCGAGAACCACAACATGATGAAAGATTTTGGCACTTCAACTTGGCCCTTCCCCTCATAAATTGAGTCAAGTTCAATTTACAAGATGGAGTTTAAACAGTCTTTGAACTAGTTAAATCCTTTGAACCAGTTAAATCCTCTGGACCCATAAATCTGGATTAATGACCAGGTAAATCCTTCAAAAATTCATCATTTTGGAACATAAGATCATACTCCGGCCTGAGGGCAGAGAAGCATTGACTGGACCTATAAATCAGTAACCTTGACTCCATAACACTGTTTAATCACAGATGAAAGATCAATGTTTAATCGGTTCAGCATGAATGTGGAAAGTTAAATCACTTCCATTAGGTTGATGTGGTGGTGAAAAATAAAATAAAATAGTTCAACAGCTAGAAAAAGATTGTGAGAAGGGGACTGTCATGCCTGGAATCCTATCTTTCACTCTGAAAAAGACATTGGGTCACAGGTAAATAGAGGCAGTGGAACAGGCCGCCAGCAAGCGACCTTCTGATGTGGTAACACAATGCAGCAGGCAGATAATAGGTCTTCTGGTGCAGTCGGTAAGGTGCCATTCATATATGGGACTTGTTCTCAGGAGGTCCGTGGTTTGATTCCTGCAGAGTACTTCATTTTGTTTATGCTTTGAACACGGATTAATCCCTGTTTAATCCTTCTATAGTTGAATTAATTCATCACTGATTTAATCCAGGATTACTGTCTCAACAGCGATTGTTTAAGCAAAAGTCTTACGGCTTCATACGATGCCGTCTCTTAAATCGACTCCTCCTTCGAATCTAGCGCGGCTAAAGGTAACTTCCGGTCGTGTTCTCTCCGTATCCGCCTGCCTGGCTCGGAGTTTTACTTGTGATCATCCAGCAGCCGCTCTTCGTTCTTGCTCTGCTCCTTGAGTTGCGACACAAGTACTTATCAGTTTTCCGTTGTGCCATGCAGCTGTTTCAACACTCCAGAGTTCGGTCAGATTTTTACCTCTTGGATCCGACGCGCACCCCGGACCTCCCACGCTCTAAACTCATCCGCATCAAACCCTTGAATATTCTTTCGGAGACAAGCTAGGGCTCCAACCATTTAGTTTCCGTTTGAAGTTTGGGGCAAATCAAACGGAAACAGTTGCCAAACCGTTTTAAAACCGTTTCAAACCGGTTTCAAACAGTTTTTTGGCAGGGAAATGAACAAACGGGTTGAACGAACCTGATTTCGCCTGAAAATCCCCCCAGCTCTTCTCCACAGTGGTATGCTCCAATTTTATAGATTCAAAAGTGCACGAGAACCTTCCTTTTTTTCTTCCCTTGTGCAAAGGTGCTCCCGCCATCAATCGCGGCGATCATTCCTAATTAAGTAGGATACCGCCCAGCGCCGCCTTGACCTCGCCACAACCTCAACACCTCGGTTATTTTTGGCCCAAAATTCAATGAGACCAACATTCTTGCTGTTTTGAATCTCGTTGAGACCCAAACAATTCCAATAGCTGTGTTCAGTTGGTCAGTTGTTCAAAAACCGTTTGAAAACCGTTGTTTGCTACCGTTTACCGTTTGGCCCAGCCAGCAAATCAAACGAAAATAAAACGGTTAAAAACCGTTTGAAAACCGGTTTCAAACGGAAACGGTTTGGAGCCCTATGGCCGATTCATATGGTCGATTCACAAATGATTCTGATGTGATTCAGAATGCGGAATCACTTCAGAATCGGCATCAACTTTGACCGCCCCATTGAATTCTGCACGTCGTTGCGACTCAATTCTAATTCGATTCTCCGTCTTTGTCGCACCCAAAGGTCACCAAAGTGGAACTGATACTCAGTATTTTGCTTTTGAAGGGAGGGTTTTTGTATGTGTATGAGAGTTCCATAAGATTTCTGCTTATACTGAAGTTTCTGGTAATAATGCGTGCAAGATGAGCTGTAATTTTGAAAGGGCGAGGGAAGGGTTTCAAAGCAGGGGCAGAAATGGGCCGGATAGGTTTCTGACAAATTTTCTAATGCGGGGGTGATCATACTCACCTTCTGGCGTAGGGGGGGAGGTGACATCACAACAATTCCGAAAACATTAGAATCGCGATTCTGCCCGTGTTTCGACTCCGGGAGTCGAAACACCGATTCTCGACGATTCTGGCAAAACGTCGATTCTGGCGTGGATTCTCGATCAAAAATCGATGGGAGAATCGATGCAGAATCGACCGACCGAACCGGCGTCGATTCTCAACTTTGACTTCCCCTATTGGATTCGCTGAGCAGGACGACATTTGGAGATGGTGGCAGTCGGGACCGTATGCACTGCCACAACAGCATCGGCAACTCAGCGACCCGTTGATCCGCCCAGTTCGAACCAATTTCACACAAATTCAGAGAATGATCATACGTACGATGTGAATCAAGGGGCAATATACGGCCATGGCCATTCAGAAAGCCGAGCCCAGGGCTAGGTGTTTCTTTCCTCGTCCACCCGGTCAGAACTCCAGCGCCTGCGCGAAAGTGCATTGCTGCGAGGATGGAATGTTTGTCCGTCTAAAGATGAATCCTAATGCTCCGAATTATAAAATAGTTCCCGTTTCACACCTACAAAGTAGAAGTACACCTAGGTGCAAAGAATCAAACCATCCCCAGGATTCATGCTCGCCCTTTCGTGGATGCCATTACCAAAATTCACGCACGGTCTTACCTATATTACCCTCGCCTGCTTTTATCAGAATTTCTGTCTTCTTTGCCTCCAAGATCGCGACTGTCATGTTCCTGACTTCCTGATATCCCCACATTGACAACAAATCTTCCATAAAACAGGAGAGAGGTGATCTGTGCGGACCTCGACTACAGATATCAGTGTTAACCACCCAGGCATGCTAAAGGAGAACAAGATGTGCCTTCGCTTTTGTTAGCGTAGCGCCTCAGTTACGGAGAAGTAACTCTAGTAATATTAACTACCTGTTAGCGTAGCCTACAGGATGATTAGAAACGAAATAAAACAATATAAAAGAATGGACGTACGCCTCAGTTACGAAGAAGTAACTGAGGCTAATAAGCGAGTGTCGTAAACTGTAAAGGAGCGGAATGAATCGAATAACGGGATGAAACGGAATAAGGTAATGAACGTAAGGTAAGATAAGATATACCGCTAACAGCTTTGCTCCGGCGTAGGTGCAGACCAGTGGCAACCAATTTCGGGTTCCCGAAACAAATGTGACGGTGCGTTGAAAAGATTACTTTATTCATGTCGGGAATCTACATATGTGCCGTAATGAAGTCTATTCCCAGAGCGACAGCTCCGCATTCATGGGCTGCCATGCCTGCTACATGCAGCATACCAGACAGTAGTTTAAATGCCGACGACCTTTTATTGTACTAAGCTATCAGACTCCCTGCTTGTTAGCCATCGAAATTTTGAATGAACATCTACCTCGAACCGCGGGGCCTTCCGAGCAAGTCAAACTTCCGCGTGTTATGTGGACGGGACAAATCCAGACAACGAAGACCAAGTCAGCACCCTTGCTGTGGAATAAGAAATATGGGATAACGCACTGGTGACGCCGAGCGCCGTTCGAAGCTCAAACTTTGAGGAGAAATAAAGGCGGTCCTAGTGCGTTAGGAACGGCGATGGTGTGGCAGGGTGGTAAGAGGGTGAGAAGTCGAGTAGAGCGTTGGTGGGTGGAGGACATGGCCAAAACCTCATATAAGTATGTCAGTGTCGCTTTAGAACTCGATGTGTTACCAGAAGCGCAGACATGTCGGTTCGATCGGGGAACCACAGGTCAAAACGAAATAATTGGCTCTGTCAGACGCATCAGGAACGCGGCTAACCAATCTGGCCGGCTGGTTGCTGCGGTACAAAATTGGGCACATCGAGCTTCGGAGGGACGGGTCAGTGAAGGAAATGAAAATGAAATGTAACTCCGGATAGCACCTGGCGCGCAAGAAATCGAACAATAAAATTGGATTTCTCGTGGCTGCAAGACGTTCTACATATACACTCGCAGGAAGAAGCCGAATCTGGGCGTTCACGACGATGAAAATTTGAGAGGCGTTGGCGGAAATTAAAATGAGCGACAACATACCAGTGACTTCTGGCGGCGCGGAAAATCTAACAAAAGATTTCAGCGTGGCCGTGCGCGTGGTTGACAGGTGTAGCGTCGGAGACGACATAATTACTTGAGCTCAGCTCATATAAATAGGAAACTGAATTAAATGAGTGAGAAACGCACAGCGAGAAGTTGTTAACGTCAGGAAAATGCATCACAATCGATGAGGAAACCGGTTAGAAGTTCATAGCACAGATCTGGATTGCGTTGGTAGTCTGAAAGTCAAAATCAGTGCCTAATAAAACTTTATGAATGAGCTGACTGCACTAGTAAAGGAGGTATCAAGTGGGCAAAGTAACCCTCTGCTCCGCAACGTGAATGGCGGTCACGCAAAACGGCCATCAGAGGATTTCGGGGAGCCGCTCTAGTTCTGGTTGTTGTTCTCCGCACGGCTTGGGAAATGTGAGAACGTGAAGGAAAGGAGAGGCGCAAGTGGAGATCTCACCGAGGACATTGCAGCCTGTTACCCGCCGCCTGTCACAGTCGATCAATATGCAATCATCGCGGCCATATGGTTGTTGAGCGGATCGAGGAATCCAGGTTGATGTCTTCCCTCGGAGGTGCCAGCCGGAGCCATTGCGTCCGGATCTTTAAACCTCTTGCGGCGCTTGAGAAGTCTTGCACATCTTGTCTGTCTTGAGAGGCGTCTCTGGGGTCGTGCGGGTCAAGGCCGCAGGTAGTGGCTTGTGTTGGGCCTCAGCGTATCAGTGGCGAAACAATGTCCGGGGTTTTGATGCTTGCGATGCTTGTCAGGATGCCTTGCGGCAACTTGATTCATGCAAGAACAGTCGTTTAAGTCGGTGCTGGAAGCTGTGAAGCCCAGTTACCAGTGAATTGTGGTAGCCCTCGGTCCTTCTGTATGGCCGCGATCGGGCTTGAGATGAGAAACTTGAAGCAGAAAAACCGGCCACTTGGTGGGTTGACATTGAGGATGCCATGGTCTTGATTGAGAAAGGAACTGGGCTTGGAAGACAGAATTGAAGGTGGAAGGACAGCCAGACGATGATGCGGGAAAAGAACAAAGGAAGGTCGGACAGCGAGCTTCTTTTCAGTGGCCCTTGAGCGCCGGAAAGTTGGCCGGATGAATGGAGCGGCACGTCAGAAGCTGAGCCCGCCAGAGCTAAATTGTGATTGGGGTGGTCGTCTAGAAATAAGCATGGGAAGAAAGCAAGCTGAATTTGGTGAGGTCGGAGCCAAGGCTGTACGAGAAATGGCGGCTGGGAAAAAGACGGCGAATTGAGGTGATAAACATGCACATACTGATTCAAGGCATCTGCTTACTACATGAGGTACAAGCGCTCGCCGGCGCTTCGCGCCGGCTCCCACTTCTGCCGGAATGATAGATTAAAAGCGGAGTTTAAAAAGCTTCGGACAGACGGACAGGCTTAATTTTATAAATAGGGAGATACCTTGCTCTCTTGGTTCCAACTTCCCAGAGCGAAGCGGAGGTTCGTCTTGTTCATGATGTTGCAAAATGAACGTAAGAGAAAAACCTTGAGGCGACCGAGACAGCGGAATTTGAATGGAGAAGACAGCTGGATGAGAAAGAAACGACAAATTAGGGTGATGGGCAAACATGCGCCTACCTGCTTAATACATGAGGTCAACATGAGGTATCAAACTTCCACACTCCGGAAAATCCGAAGTTTTGGGGGCCCCGATAACATTCCCGAAACCAAAGGTTTCTGGCATACAGAAACTGTTCCCGAAACCTTTGGTTTCAGGAACAGTTTTGGGAGCAGATATTCTGTTCCTGAAACCTTAGGTTTCAGAAACGTTATCGAGGCTCCCGAAACTGCGGATTTTCCGGAGTGCCAGCTGCTGGCGGCGTCTGTGGGACACGGTCCTGGACTGGGCATTCGAGGCGGGGGCCAATTCCCAGTGTTCCGAGTTTTACTAATTAACCTGCTGCTTTTGAACAAGACATTTTGACTGATCAGGTCCTTGTCGCCCATCTTCAGTTTCACAGACACCGAATCCCCGAATCTCTGTCAAGTTCTTATGTATTTTCTCTTCTCCTCAGCAGGGATGAGGCCAAGGTGAGGCCAAGGTGAGACAATCTTCAAGTCGTCCAATATATCGACTGGGAAGTAAGGACGTCACGTTACTTAAGGCGTTGTTCAAGTAGTCTCTCGTAGACAGATGCTATAACAAACTTGTGCTCGTAAACTCGCATGTTATAGTCTGTTGACTAAGGTGGACTTGTGATCGGTGATGAGCTTATTATATAATCATGAAATCTCAGTTGCGCAAACTCTTGCCTTCTGACACCCTGCTTCGTGAGTTTAAAATTCTGGTGGGTTATCGGTTGGACAGCGAATGGTGTCCGACCGTCTGTTTGGCGCAGGAACACCGCAATGATGTGAAGGTGTTGTGGTTTGTGATTTTCACGGTATTGAAATCTACTGTTTTGCACAAGAAAAATCCCCATTCTGAACTGGCACAACTGTTCAATACTGGGTTTCAAACGATTTTGCCTCTTCAAATTTTCACGAAGGGTGACCCCCGCATCAGCGGAAGGAGACCGAGATTTCAAAGTCCGATGATTATATAATAACTTCATCACCAATACATCACCCGCCCGATAAACTCCAGACTATTGTTCAAGTCCGTTGATCAGAATTCAAAATTTGCTTTCGGCTTTTCTTGATGCCACGCCAGAAAGCCGGTAACCTCTCATAATACGGATCAATATCGACCGGAACCTGTCCTGAACTACTATGCTGCAGTATGCATGCAGCATGTCTTGCAGGGTGCTGCCGTTACGATTGCGTGTCCTCCTCTTTATAAGATTACGCTTCTCTGTCCGTCTGAAGCCATTTAAACTCCGCCATCAATCATCCGATATTCAACCGAAGTGGTGGGGTGCGAAGCACCCCACCGCGCTCTTGTACATATTCAAATCTCCTGTGTCGCCTCCGTCCTCCACAATGTTGCGTCGGTCCCTTGATAACCAAACATTGTACGCAGCATAACGCTCGGTGCGGACAGAACATTGACGACACTCTAGCTCGCAGATAGCCTTAGGACTAGTAATCTCTGGGGTCAGTTTGACGGCTGGGTTGCTCATCTTGTACGGATACGCGGCATGGAATCCTGTATCGCGACGGTACTTGGACCGAGTCAGTTTTCGTCTTCTCGTATATGCCCTTCTAGCACAGTAGGTCCCCTCGTACGCCGCCATATACGTGACTGACGGTCCCAGCATCGTCTTCGGAGTGGTATTGGTGGTCGGCACGCTAACGCCGTACCCCAACTGGAGGTGCGAATTCCTTTCGTTTCTCACCAATGTACGTCCACTTGTTGAAAACCTCAACCTGCTCACACCATAACAGCTGAGCCTGATGTTCTCCGCCGGCATGTTCTTCTGCATAGCGATCAATCTCCCGTATGCATTCTGCTCTACGCATCCGATCCTTCTGGACTGAACTTCCGCCAGATTAGTGCTGGCATACGATGTCAACGGCCAAAAGATGGAGAAATATTACGTCTTCGGGACCGCACTCGTCTGTCTTATATGCAACGTTGCACCATATGCAGCAGGGAAACTAGGGCATGTCACATCTGAATTCACCTCATGCCATCTAAAATGTCGCCTTGGGAATGGCAGGTGGGCCGCCGACGGTGCATGCTGGTACACCGGCACCGACCCCAGAGAAGTCTTGCGCTGGGTCATCGGCACCCAGACCGTGTGGATCCTACTCTCCTCCGTGGGGGAAGTCGGCGCGTTCCTGATCATCCTTGGATATCTCATCGTCAATGAGGTACGCTCTTGCCCTTCCCGATAGGGCGGTGAAACTCTAGAACTGATCACGACACATTGGAAGCTCAATACTCGGGGCTTCCGCACGGACACGCAGCTCGGCGCGACTTACACGTCTGAAGCTTCACGTCGCGCAGGTTCGAACTTTCTAATGTTCAGGAATATCATTCTTCGCATCGGTGACTACTTCGTCTCCATCAAACACTGAAGCGAACTGAGACCGTTATCTTATGTGTATAGGCCTCTACCCGCTCGTGGCGTGCCTGCTCAACATTTCCACCGCCGTGCTCGACTTGTATTCCGAGCAGAAGAAACTCGTGCGTCCTGACTCGTTGCCCGCAATTTTCGTGAAAGTTGACCCGAATTGACCTGTAGAGCATGCAGGGCTTCGTCATCGGTACGTTTTATGAATTTCACTGTACTGTATCGAGCGTTGATCACCAACAAATGGCCATGCCTAGATCTGGCCATCTTAGCCGGGCGCCCGCTCATATACGTGCTGCTCGCTGCCACAGATCCTGTGCGTCGCATTCCACTCAGTCTGCCCATGGCCCCAGCCAGTCATACTGGCATTTAATCTGGGTTTGGTTTCAAGTCGTGAAATGCTCATTCTTCGTCTCTCGTAGTCCTTCATTCGCGCAATACGGGCGATACGGCACCCAGAATTTGAGTTGGGGACGGGACCGCATCGCGTGTGGCGCAGCGGGCAACAGACGATGCCCACGGGCTGTCTGTCGACCGTCATCATTGACATGCCGCCAAACGACGTTGAGTGCGAGCCCGGCTGGTCTAGAAAGGAGCCCACGCGGGAACAGTCACCGACGGCTACCGGCACATCCTCGTCAAGCGCCGAAGAATGGAACACTGGTGCGGACAGAGGACAGGGCGGGATCGCGATGAACCTCACGCCGACCCAACCAGGGCCAGTCATTGACGTTGTGTCTCACATTTAACTGTTGAAGTGCAGGATATTGGCGAGGCGATATCAATTTGTTGTTGTATTGATTATAGATAGATATAGCAGAATCCTTTCAGGGCTTTTTCTTCATTCCATAAATGAGATACGGCTCTCGGCGTTGGTACCTGGACGCATGCCCCAACGAACTTCACATTTATTGGGCGCTATGGAAATTATGCGCAATGATACAGTATGCCGCTGACCGATAATGGCGGGAAGAACTCTGAACCCCTCAGTGAATCTAACGTAACTATATCAGCAACTTACAGACTCCGATGTCCAATGTAAATAAATTTGGCCGGCAAAGTGGAACTCGCCAACATTGCTGTGCTACTGACATTTTTGTAGGTCGCCGATCATCTATTTTCCTGATCAATCCAGCCTGAGCGACGGATATTCATCCTTGAGCTCCTGGCTTCGATAAGCTGTCCTACCGGTCCCCGTTTGTCAGGGATATGATCATCTATTTCCTCATTTTTCCATTGACCGACGGCATTAGAGCATATCTGCAGCTCTCAAAAGCCCTCAAAATCATGAAAACGTCAAAAATTTGATGGGTGATTTCAGAAATTTGTGACAGCCACTCTGACAAGCCTCGGCTGCACCCCAGCCTTTTGCTGGTTCTCTTGAATACAACCTGCACAGCAGCACGCGCGCTTGATGTCGTGTTCGCTGGGCGGCGGAATTTCGGCGACTCCAGTTCGTTCCGTTGTTTTCTTGTCTAGTTCTTAGACTCGGATCGACAAGTCGAATAGTATTGTACTTTTTTTTTTTTCCCTGCCAGATTGTTGTTACTGGATCCACAATGGTCCTCATGAACGACAGCGCACAACCCAGGATCCCGGAAATAATCGACTTCCCCATTCCAGGTACGCAAGTCTTGTCGTACTGTGTACAACAGTGCTCGAGCACCCAGCGCACTCGTCAGATCTCTTTGCACAAATCCTTTTCGAAAGACGGCGCGATCTTCCCGTGCGTCATCTATCAAAAACGGCGAACGCGTTAGTTCCGACTCATCAGACAAAATGAACACACATACCACACCGCAGAACGTGATGCTTTTAGAAATCACAAGAGCGCGGTGGGGTGCTTCGCACCCCACCACTTCGGTTGAATATCGGATGATTGATGGCGGAGTTTTAAATGGCTTCAGACGGACAGAGAAGCGTAATCTTATAAAGAGGAGGATTGTTAACCACAGCAGACTGCAGAAACGTTGAAGAGACGATGGCTCACCTCCCTGATGCGTCTGGCTTGGTTGTCACGACTCTGAACTGATTGAACTCCTTTACTCCCGCGGGTGTGTTCCGGAAATCCGACATGCCCCGCCCGACGGCCTGTTCCTGGAGGTCCCTCCTGCCCGTGCACACTGGTGGCAGGTTCAAATCCTACATATGTCGACGTCATTTCGCAACACAACAAATCGGGGAGAGGCACGGCGCACCTCGGCTTTTTCTCGAGGGGACGTCCCGCGCCAGCTCCACTGCTTTGAGGATGTCCGACAGTGGGATTGCGGACAACTTTCCCTTCCGGTTGGTGCATTCAACGGCGCGTGTCGGTTTGTTGATGATCTGCTTGGCTGGCTGAAAATATATATTAGCACCGTTTTTTTGTTCTTGCATTCGCAACTTTCAACACCGCTGGTGCGTTTCCCTTTCTTGCTTTATCATTCCCTGACACCGTGCGCGCCAGGCTCGGTCTACGTTACATTTTCTTCCCTTTCACCTCGGCCGACACGACTCAATCATACTATGTACACCATGAACCGACGCGTCCTTGCTCTTTTTGTGCTTCTCTGTGTTGCACTTGCCGTCGTTGCGGCTCCTGTTAATTTTGAGAAGAGTGTACCTATCCCACGTTTGAGGAGCAGAGGATGCAGCTGACATGCGCGAGCAGATTCTCGAGGCACGGACGGGAAAGAAGGCCAAAGCTGCCACAAAGGCAAAGCTTGTGCCAGCGGCGAAACCAGCTGCAGTTGCAGGGAGTGCTCCACGGGCGCCCGAGGTGCCTGCCAAATCTGTTCCGGGTCAAGCTGCCAAACCCGCAGAGCCCGCGAAACCAGAGGCGAAACCAGCCCCCATTCCCGGGGTGCCTGCAAAGGCCGGAACCCACGCCGGATCTGCTGCTAAAACCAGCCCCCAATCCCGCAGCCAAATCTGCGGCGAAACCAGTCTCCAATCCCGCAGCGCCTGCAAACGCCGGAGCGCGGCGCTAAATCTGCAGTGAAACCAGCCTCCGGTTCCGCGGTGCCTGCAAAGGCGGGAGCACCGCTAAATCTGCAGTGAAACCAGCCTCAAACCCCGCAGTGCCTGCAAAGGCGGAAGCGCTCGCCAAACCTGCGGCGAACCCGGTCGCCAAGCCCGCAGAGCCCGCAGCCCCCGCCCCCGTCGTGGCGCCGCAGCCTGTGAGTTTGACAAACATCTTCATCTTCGAGCTCTCGCCAGAAACGACGCCCACGCAACTGTTCACACTCTTTAACGAGCCTCAGCACCAGCCGATACTGTTCTACTGCGCATGTGCCCAGCTGCTGGCGGTCACGCGCGAGCTCAGGGTGGCTGAAGAGCACATTCTGCTCATCGCAGCACTTTTTGGACTCTTGAAAAAGGAGGGACTCGCACCCGACACGAATCCGGACGAAGACTGCCCGGAGTGGGAATATTTCCATGACGTCTTCATACCGCTACGTCAATTGCTTGGGTCCGAGGCGCTGCTTGCTCATTTGTCGGGTACTGAAGAGTTCGAAATACCGTGGGCTATCAGGATCATCACGGTATGCTGTCCAGCATCCCGAATACGTCCAAGGGGAGTCTTTCCGGGCGGAGCTCGCAGAATACGCGCGCCAGCACGCGGGGTTGCTGCGCCTATGGTCACTCATCGGGCACCTAGATGTGGACGATTGTCTTCTCGACCCAGGGAAAGCCCGGCGAATGGTTATTGCTCTTTCATCAGGGGCAGGAGCTGCTGCGCGCGCTTGATAATCCGATAAATCGCGGTGTGTGGGAAACATCGTGGGCGGCGCTGTTGCGTTGTGACAAGGGATTGGTTGTATGGCTGGGGCTCCGGAGATCGGGAGCGGCTGGACTCTTTTAAAGATGCAGCAAGGAAGATCGCGGGGGATGAAAGAGCGCCGCTACATTGGCGCGCGCGATTTGCGGTGCGTGCAATTCTTCCATTTATATCGTTATCCTCATTGCAGCCGTAGCATATTCTGGAAGAGCTTGAGAAGGAGAGATGAGATAATGCACTTTGTGTTAGGAGACGAAGTACATCAATTATTACTCCGGTATATGTCAAGGCGTGGGCCAGAATTCTTCGAAACATGCGGATTTCTTTGTACGATGCCTACTCCTTCTCCGTCTGCATATCGACATGGTCATGCGCTGGCAGTCTCTTGAAAGGAATTAACAGCGCCAGGAGAACCGTAAACGCCGTTCCCGCGAGCGAAAACGCAAATACGCCTTTCATGCCGGTCATGTACGCGCTGAGCACCGCCGCCAACTCGTCGCCACTAAAAACGCGCTGGAGCTCGGAGGCACCGGTAGCAAGGACAGTCGCTGCGTCAATGTTGAGTTCGGACGCAGCGAGGGACTTGAGCATGCGGTTGGCAAAGAGGGATTGCGCGGCGGTGACGAAGTACGCGCCGCTGATGGAGTTGCACACTGGGGTTTGGGGGTTAGTGGAAAGAAAATAGGGATAAAAGAGAGTTAGGACGAACTGAGGATTATCCCAGTCGTGGAAGGCACATCTTCCGCGTTGGAGAAACCCTGCAACGCCGTCATCGGGATCTGGTTCCCCAAACCAATGCCGAGGCCCACAAGGATCTGCGCGCCAACGTACCGCGCTTTCGACGAGTCCAAGTCGAGGGTGTATAGTATGGCCGCGCCGGCGGTGGCAAGCACCGCGCTGAGGAGCTCGTACGGCTGCAGAAAGCGTGTTTTCCCGACGAGGGCACCACTGAGCATCGCGCCCGCCGCAAAGGTGGCCATGAAGGGAAGACTGTTGACGCCGCTGGTGATAGCCGACTGGCCGTGGATGGACTGAAAGTAGATAGGAAGGTAGAAGAGCACTTGAAAGTCGGCGATATTGGAGCTAAAATGAGGGTCAGACAGGATTAGGACAAATGAAGCGAATTAGGCTGACATGTAAGCATACAAGGCATTCGTCCATGCGATACGTGGTTTCAGTAGACTCAAGGGTACCATGGCGTACGCTCCCTGGAGCCATTCTGTGATGACAAAGACAACGGTCAGGACACCGAACATGACTAGAGCGGCGATGACAGAGCCATCATTCCAGGGCTTGTTCTGCCCGCCCCATTGCAGCGCCAGCGTGAAGGATACGAGCGATCCGAGGAGAAGACTGAATCCGGGTAGATCAAGCTGCAGCAGAATCTCTTTCCACGTCGCTTGCACTGAGGTGATATGCTTCGGGACGTGGAAAAAGAGGAAAAGGAGGACGAGCACGGGGCCGCCGACGGGGAGGTTGATCCAGAAACACCAGCGCCAGGTGACCTCGCTCGTGAAAGCGCCGCCGATGACGGGCCCAACGATGGTGGAGATCATGAAAACGCCCATCCACACACCGATGAGCATGGGACGTTTGGCAGGCGCGGCGACGTAGACGATCATGAGGACGGAGCCACTGAGGGTACCAGAACAGCCCCCACCCCTGGATAGCTCGCGCGACGATGAGAGCGGTACTATTGGGTGCGGCGGCAGCTATGATACTCCCGACTAAGAACAGCGAGAGAGAGCCGATATAAACGAGCCGCGCGGAGAAGTATTTGTAGAGTTTTCCCCACATTGGCGCGGAGGTGCCGACGAGGAGGAAACATGCGCTTCCGTACCACCCGACCTGATCTAGCTGGCGGAAATCGTCTGTAATTCTAGGGATAGCCGTGGCTACGATTCCCTGCGAATAGAGTATCAGACAGGTTTACTGGATGTGCAAGTACTCACAATGTCTAAGGCCGCAAGTAGGGTGCAGGCGAGTATCGTGCTCATGATTGTTGCGAGCCGTAAGCCCGTAGCGTACTCGGGATCATCGCCAGCAACACTATCCTTCTTCTCCTGAAGGCTGTGGAGGTCAGACGATACGAATTGCTGGTCATTACCCGCAATCGTCGCCGTTTCGGAGCGGGGAGTCTGTGCGGACATGTTGTGAGCGAGCGAGCTTTCTTCAGAGGAGTAGAAGAGCGAAGGCACCTTTTTAAAGTATGTAGGCCGGCATAAATAAGCGACTTTTTTTCTTTGAACGATTCGGATTGGATGATTTATGCCGGCGTCGGGATTTGTAAGCCAGAAAAAGTAGCGAAGTCTTATCGCGGTCAAGCAAATCTTATCTGTAACTGATCTGTCGCGGATAGTCTTCCCGCGGTCAGACTTTGTGACAAATTGAAAATGAAATGTTTTGGGCATGTGTTGGGCGTGTGTGGGATTTTTCTTACCACCACGCGCTTATGTTTCTTGAAGGACGCGTAAACCCCCTTGTTCGGCATGATCCAAAACATACGGAGAATGTGGGGAGATTCGGGAACTGGTCGAGGGATGTCAGCGCTCATAGGTCAGCGTTGAATCAGCGAGGCGGGAGCGGACTCGGACACACGACGCCCCAACAGAGAGGCCTGTCGTATAAAAAAAGGGGGGATCAGGTCTACAAAGACATTGCGAAAATGATCTCGCTCCAAACCATCTAAGACATGGAGCGCGGCCAGTCGTAGTGCGCGCGGCCGGACAGCTGAGCTTGGGTCTTGAGGTGGTGCCGTTTTCAGAGATCGTGAGTCGGCGGAGATGTTCAGAGTCGAGCAGCACAGGATGGGTATTTAGATGAGAAAGGGGGAAAGTGGAAGACGAGGGCAGGATGGGAGGGCTTGTGTGTGCCTGGTGGATTGCGAGATGATGCACAGAACGCGTACAGCGCGTGCCGGCCATCTTGGGAACAGATCCGGGCTCACAGTAACGCAGCACGCGCGCAAGAGGATGCGCGCCGGTGTTGACGGATCGGCACAGTTGCGCGGCAGGTTGGCAAGGAGCGGTCAGACGGCATGGGACGGGGCGGGGAGGGAAGAGAAAGCAGGAACGAGTGAGGCCGGAGATGGCGAAGACGAGAGCGGAGAAGATGAGAACGGAAAGGAATGGGCTACGTGTGAAGACAGGGACCGAGCGGAAGGCACACGCGCTCGACGTGGTCACAAGCGAGGTCAGGAGTTGCAACTTATTGCCAGCGCGCGCGCGAAGTTGTACGGCGGCGTTGGAGTATTGCAGCGAGGATGGCGCGGGAGGTATCGAGCCATGGCGCTGTATGCTGAGCTCGAGACGGCTTTCCAGAGTCGGTGTGCAAGCGCCGGCGGAGACAGGAGGAAGGGGATTCCAGCGTGGACCTGGAGCAGCGGGAAGAGAGACAGCCCTTGTCCATGTACATCCATCTACTCTGCTTGTCTACATGTGCGCGCGAGCGGCGAGTGGTGCTATAAGTACCTGAAGTCTTGAAGGCGAACAAGTTCGGAACTTGCCGGGTTGGTGGCAAAGCTTGAAATGTATTTGTTGTGTTCGAGGAAACCGGGACTTGTCAAGGTGTAGAGTGCTTGTGCGCTTTGGATCGATGTCGGGTGAGTGAGGTGGTGACAAGTTGCTGCCATGGCAACAACACGGCAATCAACCCAAAACGGGAATGAGTCCGCTTATACTTGCCTTTCTCCATATCTCGACTGCAGTGGCGGACTGTAGCGCCGTCCGGGCGCATCTTGCCGCCGCCCTCAGAAACATTCTTCTCGTTGTCAAGAACACCCGGAGCACCCACAACACTTATAATCTCAAAGCTGCCCGCCGAATTCGACCCTCGCAGCAGCAAGCCCACCACAAAACTACTTAATTCGGCGACGAGCTACTCAATTTCACCCGCAGACGACGAACCGTAACTCTTCTAGCCGTTTTATATGACCATAACTTTGCGAATGAAGCCCAAAGGGCCGATGTAGCACATACCTTTGCGGTACACGCAAATCTAACGGAATTTGGGAGCACCTCACAAGTTTGCCTTCTGGATCCTCGGGATACTCTTCACATACACGGTGAGTGGCCTTTGCGGCCCCACAAATCAATACTCACCCCTTAGCTCGTTCTTAAGTTCGTTAGTGGACGTAGTTTCGATAACTAGCCTCCGGGATGTCATCATTGTATTGTCCTCCACCGCTCAGGACACCGAACAATTCGCCCGCAGCAGTATCAGTCGTCGCTCCGATCGTTAATATCGCCTCAGTGCCCATGCTGACGCGACACGAAGCGGCTGGCGTCAAGCCATCCCCCCCCCTGAGCTTCGATAGAACCGGACGGGCATGGCCTGCCTGTAGCGCAAGTCATCCGAGCGGTGCACATCTTTGAAGGGGAGCTACACAAGCTCGACTCGAACCTGCCCAGTCGACTCGGTCGAACGTATCGCAAACCATGACGATCTAGAGTCGCTCGTGTGTGATTTGTCTCGTGTTTCTCATCTGTCGAGTCCTTGCTGATGTGTGGCATACTACTAGTAGATCCCGGGGCTCTCGCGCGATATTTTCAGGAAATTGCTAGCACGCACGAGGAATTGTCACTCACATCCCGCCCTCGACATGTCTACGTACCCCACTTCACCTATGTCCGGTGCCGATGTCGTGCTCTCGACGTGCACCCAGCAGTCGCCCTACGCCGCTACCCCTCCCTAGAATCATGCCATATCTCCTATGCTTGAAGTTTCGTACAGGAGCAGCGCCCGGTGGGGGGGGTGAATCACTGGCCCATCTGACTTGACTTCCCAAGCCAAAATTATGCCTAAATCGCTGACTGCGTCAAGCCGGGTGCGTGCGGTACGCATTGATTAGATTATAGTATTCGAGATCTCTTGCTAATCGCTGTCTTCAGCTCTCATCCTCCCGCTCCCCCGCTGACCGCCTGCACTTTGTCCGACCTTCGAGGACACCGTGATTACCACGGTTTGAAGCGCCCTCACGGCCATCCGCTATTCAACTCCAACCTCAACGTCGACTACGGCTCGACTCGAGGTGCGTCTCGCTCGGTTCTATACTTAATCGTGTATCACATACTACAGCTTTAATCCAATCGAACTAACTTCTTCTCGTCCCTCTTTGGACACTGTTCCCAAGGTAAGTCATACATTCACTGATTCTTTATGTGCATTCCGACTGACTTGCTTCCGCGGTAGATTCCTCAACCTTTTCCCCGCCCGCTCTTCTTTTCTGTCTCGAGACCCAGTTTGTTCCCGAAGGATCCTACCTATCCTTTTCTATTCGATCCCGTCCTCCCATTCATTCGACGAACGAATCAAGGCATGGCGTGCTCCGAGATAAATTCTAGATCTCGTTGTCTTTACTCGTGATGCTCCACGATATCTCTTGGTTGCTCTGCATCCTCGCCTTCAGCCTCACCCAGTCTGGACTTCAACCAGTCTCGCTTCCTTCAGCTCCACTCAGTCTAGACTTCAAACCGTTCACAATGGCTCAGGTTCGGCTAGTTATTTTACCCTCATGTTTTCGTATTCATTCTTCTGTGGACTGGCTCATCAGTTCGCCATAGCCGCCCCGAACAACTTTAACTTTCTCAAGGTGCGTTCCGTGTCTGTCCACTACATCCTCCTATACTTTTCTTCATCGTTCCATTGAAGTTGACACAGCGAGTTCAACTTTTGATTCGAGACTGGCTTTCAGATAAACATAGTTAAACCTCGCGCTCAACCAACTTGCGTTGAAAATGAGGCTGAGTCCAGCACTTGTTTAATTCGTTTCCATTTAAAACTGACTCCAATCTCAGCTCAGCCGAGCATCGTGTCAACGATCCTCGCTCCGGGTCCACCGTCATCAAAACTCATACCGATGTTCAATTCAACCCCAGCCGAACTACTACTCCGAGGTGCATTTCGAGTCCTTCATCGTGTGAATCCCTAAGTTCCCTTTCTCTTTCAATCTTTTGTGGCTCGAACCTTCGGCCCTTGGGCTATTACCTTGCCGAATCACAATTCAGACTCGAGTTCAGCCTGGGGAGAATCAAGGTGTGTTCCTCGTTTGGGTTCTGTTTCTTCCGAGGATAAGACCAGCGTCAACGGCCCCGCTGATTCTTCCCATGGCCACAGGCTTCTGGGAGGTATCACCATTTCGAGTGCTTCCTGAATTGGAATGTCCCCCCTCTGTTAACTTCTATTAAATAAATCTCCCACGAATTTTGCGCGTCACTTGTGAATGGAAAACAGTCCAAACCGCATCGGCATAGATAAATGTGTCTGATGATGTCAGGGAGGAGGGGTCGAAGATCTGACGCGTGGCCTTTTCTGGTCCGTGTTCCGATGCCGAACTCCCATCGATATCACCGACTCACCTCAGTTTTCAGAAACAGGTTTGCTGTTGTTCCCATCGGAAAATTCTCTGTTGCTCATGAAACACGTAGAGCACCAGCCATCGCGGTAATTATTATCCTTGTTACTGATGCACTGCTGGTCACCGATGCATCAGCTGTTGCTATGCCAGAGCATATATGGCCTTCAACAATCCCACTGCGGGATGCACCGATGCGCCGAAGTGTGTGTGAGTCCTGAGATCAACATCATGTTGGATCACCCCATGCCAAATTCGCTGGAGCTCTAAACAAGGTGGTGATAGATGTAGGCTGCAAGCCATCCTATTTTCACAGCAGTACTGCGCCGGATGTGTCACGTCTCAGGGTAATTAATATGTTCATGATCAGCGGAGGCAGATTGTGGGTACCGAGCTCACACCATGGATAAGCCAGTATCATTTATTTATTTTGGTATCTGTTCTTCTCACGAATTGGATGGAAAGGGTGAAGTAGACTGATGAACAGACAAATCTTGCAGTTGAGTCGGATGGGTAATGGACTTCCCATGCACGACAAAGCCTCGAGAGAGCACATATAACATGCAAGCCCCATGTTTGATCTCCATCTCAAAATGCCCCGCCAGTCCACTGTCACAGAAATTCGCCTGAACAATATTAAGGGCTGCTTGACCCCAGCCCTAACACTTCTTAAGGAGCTGAATGATGCATTTGGCCCACCATTTATTCAGCCCATTGCCCACACTATTGAATCCCTGATTGACATGGTTCAGGTAAGAAGGCTTGAACATTAACAATTGAGGCACTTACAGCATGGTGTAGAATGTGAAACGGAACAAGGATGAATGTGCTCAACTCATGGAGAACATCCATCCAGTCCTTTATGCAATTATCAACCTCCATCTCAAGGCTGAAACAGTTGAATCCCTGTCTCCTGAAATGCTGGATAACATTGGGAAGTTCATGGAGTAGGTGGTGATCATTTTTGTGACACCAGTTAATTGGTGGTCTGTTTCTCCAGGACTCTGCACAAGATATATAAATTCCTCGGAGCACAACAGGATGGGAACAGGATCAAGCATCTGTTCCGAAATAATGAAGTGCAGAAACAACTCAAAGATTGCCATGCCGGATTGTACCATGCCTCGGAAGTCTTTGAGGTGTGCAGGGTGTGGTGTATATTCTGGTGAGACATTGATTGACTGCTCTTAGGTTATCAGCAGACCTCTGTGGGTGAATGACATTGATATGATGAAGAAAACTGCCCAGCTTATGCACAAGGAATTACTTGAGCTGATTCAGACCTGGTCTGATACCAGTACAAACTCTGGAATGTCATCGGTATGCCACACAGTCCACAATGTATACACCCACTAAGTGCGAGCCAGCTTTATTTGGGTGCAAATGACTCCAAAAACAGGTACTGTACCAAGTTTACAAATGAACTCTTTTTGACACTTCCATCAAGTGCAACTTCGTTTTCAATGTTGCCCTCAAAGCCCAAGATCTTTTATGGTCGTCAATCAGAGGTGGAGAGCATCATGAAAATGCTCAACCAGGAGTCACCCAGAATAGCGATTCTCGGAGGAGGTGGAATGGGCAAGACAAGCCTTGCAAAAGCAATCCTCCACCACCCAGACACAGGTGCCAAGTTTGAGCACAGATTTTTTGTTAGTTCAGAATCTGCAACCACGAGCATTGAACTTGCAGCCCTCATTGGACTACATGTTGGGCTGAACCCAGGAACCAATCTCACAAGACCTGTTGTCCAGTCCTTGTCACAAAAGTCATCTTGTCTTCTGATTTTGGACAACCTTGAAACAGTATGGGAACCAATGCAGTCCCGAGGTGGAATTGAAGAATTCCTTTCGCTCCTTACAGAGGTGAAACACCTTGCACTCTTAGTATGTCTAGCCCTGGTTCCATTTTAGCTTTACTGATTTCTACCAGATCACAATGCGAGGAGCTGAGAGGCCCAGCAAAGTCCACTGGACTCATCCATTCTTATTGCCACTGCAACCTCTGTCAGCTGAAGCTGCACAGCAAACCTTTATGGATATTACAGATAATGCCTATATAAAAGAGGACATGGAGCAAATTCTCCAATTTACAGATAATATGCCCCTTGCAGTGGACCTCATTGCTCATTTGTCTGCCTATGAGGGGCTTTCCAATGTGTTGGCTAGATGGCAAACTGAAAGGACATCTCTGCTGACTCTGGGGTATGATCGAAAATCCAATGTGGATGTGTCAATCAGTATCTCTCTCTCCAGTCCCAGGGTCACACCAGAGAGCAAGGAATTGTTGAGCCTTCTCTCAATCCTCCCTGATGGACTCTCTGATGGTGAACTGGTCCAATACAAACTTCCAATCCGCAATATTCTCAGTTGCAAGAGTGCATTGCTGGCCACATCACTAGCATACCAAGACGGCAACAGGCGGCTTCGGTCACTGATGCCCATGCGAGAACATGTCCAAAAGTTCCTGCCCCCGTCTCTAGCCCTTGTACAATATCTCCGCAAGCGGTTCTATGCACTTTTGGAGCTGTATCAGAAGTATAATGCAGAGCAGCTGGGGCCTGTGATCAATCAAATTACATTGAATCTGGCAAATTTCCATCAAGTCCTACAACAGGGGTTATACAACCATGCTCCAGATCTGGGGATTACAATCCACAGCATATCATCCCTAAACTCATTCTACAGACTCACTGCACGAGGTTATACAGGGTTGCTGGATAGCATTCTACCTATTTTACCTGGACTGGATGACCCCCAACTGCAGCTGCATTTCATCATTGAAGTTCTCAAGTCATATGCCTATTACCCCAGCCTTGATGGGGAGCAATTCATAACACGGGCACAAAATATGATTGAACATGTCAACAACCCTCTTCTTGAGTGTAAGTGTGCTTCTTCTGTAAGCCACTATCTGTCTCATATGATCACATCTTAGGCAAATTCTATCATGCAGCAGGGGTATATCATGCAGCAGGGGTCTATCATGCAGCAGGGGTTTATTTTCATCTTTGCAGATCAGATATGGATCAAGTTATGCAATTCTATGAAAAGGCACTGGAATTGTCAATGTTGTGTCAAGATACAAATGAGCAGTGTAATGCTTTGATAAGCATTGCCCTGCTCAAATATGTGACCAGAGATTACTGCACAGCTCAGGCACATATAGCCGAGGCACTGCAGCTATCAAATCAGCCTCAAATCTGTTTTCAAGAAGCAAATGCATTGTATATTGGAGCTCTATGCTCCACATATCTAGGGAACTTCTTGCAGACCATAGATGACCTACACAGAGGCAGAATCATTCTTGGTATTTGTGGCCTAGCTGGGGGGGCTCTTGACCATACAATGGCAATGCAGCAGGCGGAGATCCATTTTCTAAAATCAGAATATGCTCAAGCCAGAAGCATCCATAGTCAAATAGTGGCAACTGTTTCTCCTGACCAAGATGCCAACACCCATGCAATATCACTTCTCAATATTGCACATATTGACATAATTTGTGGAGATACGATGGATGTGCATCACAAGTTGAATCAAGCCAAAGAAATTTTCAATAAGCTTGCTAGCCCAACAGAAATTATATACTGTAACATAACTGAGGCTGATATTGAGACTCAGAGAGAAGAAATTTGACTTGGCAAAGATCAGATTCTGGGAATGTCTTCATTCCACCTGGGGGACAGACAATGAGGTTAAATCATTTTGCTTGGAAAGACTTGCTGATATCACAGCTTGGCCAAGTTCAGAATGGCAATTCAGATGGCCAGTGACATACTTGGGATATGCCTACAAAACAAAAGATAACTTTGCACTTCACAAAGCACTTCTCTGTCTGGGAGATGTGTTTATTATCAACAAAGATGGAAAAACTGCTGAAAATCTGTACATGCTGGCGCTGGAAGGATTCACAAAAATGGATGTACATTGCAGCCAAGCACAATGCATGATCCGTCTAGGAGATCTTGCAAACAAACAAAGACATACTGCAAAGGCAATTTCCTTGTGGCAGACAGCCCGGCCACTGTTTGAGCAATCACTGCAGGCCACAGATGTTGCTCAGATTGATGTGAGGCTCTCACCTGCTGAAAAGCGTGATCAGGAAGCCTTGACCACTTTGACTGCACCTGATCAGTGGTTGAACACGGGATCATCTGAGATCCAGGAGGTTGAAAGTGCGCATTTGGAGGGTTCAGAAGGTGTTGTCTCTGTTCTAATGCCATGCTAAATTCCTTCCCCATATGCCTGTTGTATTTATGTCCAGATTGTATCTATTTATTTCCCCTCACTGTTGTCCAGTAAGGCCATTATTCCCTGAATGGTCAGTTTGCGAATCATTTTTTGTATGTGGTGAGAACCATGAAGTCAGATCCAACAGAAAATGAATAATGACTGTTGATTGGGTGCCTGCAGCTCAGTGATCAGAACCTTCTCAGATCAACACATCAACATGACTCCAGCTTCAATGTTGGCCCAACAAAGCATATCCAGACTAGTGTTGCCCATGTCTGTTTCAGTCCCGTTCTTTGCAAAAAAAATCTGAACCCCGAACCTAATCCCAGATCCAGTTCGGTCTGGGGTTCAGGGACAGGTCTGAACCTTTTTGGACCTAAATAATTCTCATCTCATGCGCCAGAAACCAGATCTGTGGCCTGTGAAGCCTTTGGATACTCTACAATGTAAGTTTTATTCCAGCAGAACAAGCTATTAGAGACTTTGTGTTAGCCACCAGATGAAACTGGTGGCTTTCACCACAGACAAATGCGAGGGTGGCTTCTTCTCAACTAGCCACTATTTTATGGTCTCCCTAAGAGCTACAAATAGTGGCTGTCTTGGCCCAACAACATTGCCCACTGTCCAGGAAAATTAGCCACCAGTCCGATTTGGTCCGCAAACTCTCTATTTGAACTACTGGGCGGGGACAGACTCCAAAATATCAAATCCGGGAATTTCTTCCTAGTTTGATCACCCATCAGTTCAACCATTGCAAGCATATTTGATTGGGGAAATGTGTTGCAGTGCATCCTGAATGCAATACTCTTAGTAGGCTGCATTTCAGGTGAAATGACCACCATTTTCATGTGTTTAGTGGAGTCAAAAAGCCTCATTTTGGCCATCTGTTTGAACATGTTCACACAGGTCCGGCAAAATCCAGAATTTGCTGAACCCCAAACCAAACCTGGGGGCCAGTTCAGGTCTGGTTCAGGTTCGACATCGGTTCAAAATTGAACACCAGCAACACTAGCCCAGACAAACTGGCTCGGCAAAATATCGACATGAAGAGGACTTTAGAATGGAGATAAAAGGTTGGGGTCTTCTAGAACTGTGAATGAACAGAAGGCTATAGCTTAGCTCTTCAATGTGTCACTCATCAATGTGTCTGCATCCCCTCCCCCAATAACATTGGGAAAGAGTCGTGGGTTCAGATGTCTCCCGTGCACCCATTGCACCCCAAGTTGGAACATCTTACAAGGTTGTTGAACTTTTGAAGTCTCAGAGTCACAGAAATAATAATAGAAGAGCAACATTGGTGGTATTTAAATCAGCATAATAACAGTGTGGGCTATTAGGGGAGCTCAAAGTAGTGGTTCGCCAGACACTTTTTCACCTTTTTGCCAGAGCAGCTGCTTTACATGAGTTTCGGCAAGTTTTGGCAAACAGCCGGTGCAACTGCAAGTCCCACATGCAAAATTTCGCTTTGCTACAACAACACAACTTTGCGCTCTTTACAATTGCTTTCTTTATACATCTTAATCTAATCTCAATAGCCAAAAAGACGGTGCCTCTACACAGATCTCCACAGAAGCATAACAGCACAGCTGGAAAACAGCCAAAATCGAAGTCTGTCAAGGCTGGCAGGCTAACCGTCTTGATATCCACACTGAGTTTATCCACCAAAGTCTGGAAATCCTGGGTCTTGGGGGGTATAATGAAGTCACACATAACCATATGTGTTAGATAGGTCCAAGTGACTCATGACTGGACTGTTTTTCGAGGCATTTGGTTTGTTGGGGGGTATCCAAGGATGTGGAATAAAGGAGGGTCATTTATTGAGGCTATCTGTGTTTCAATCATGTCTCTACCGTAGACTAGGACTCTACGTTGCATTATCGATGAGATGCAGCACATCATAGGGGTTATCCCAAAAGGGAACGGTCACACCAGCTGCTTGCCCAAACTTGCCGAAACTCACGTAAAGCAGCTGCTCCGGCGAAAAGGCGAAAAAGCATCAGCAAACCGTTACTTTGAGCTCCCCTATTTATCTAGCCAGCAACAGTATTTACAATCTACATTTGCACATGCACACATGGTTGACACACAGCACCATATGTGCCGAAAAGGTTGGTGATGCACAGGCATGCTGATTCACGAAGGCTGCTAGTGTGATGGGTCTGCAAAGGCCCCAGGTTGTGAACCAGCAAGAAAAATCTGTAATGAATCAAAAGGAGGCCTGGCCGGAGTTATGGGTCGATAATGCACCTAAACTCCAGGGGAGCATGGGTAGTACTGTGAGAGATTGTGCCACTAAATGGGGTGTGGATTCCATCACCACTCGTCGTCGCTCTGTGCTACCGCGGCTGTCAAAACATGGAGGGAAAAGCATTCCTCATTCAAGTTCAGCCTGATGTTCTCAAACTGATAATCTCGCCCTTGATACAAGTTTTGCCCTTCATCTACTATCATTTCAGCTAGAGTTTCAGCAGACAAGTCTATTAAATCGTGAATATTTTCCGGTAGCACTATTGACTTTCTTTTTTCAAATGGCACTACACAGAATTGTGTGATCTTTGACATGATGTAGCTTCCTCCTTTAGTCTGTTGATAAGCCTGAAACAGACCGTGGGTGAAATAGCAAGGAATTTGCTGATTTCTACCTTAAATAGAACATGGAACTGTCAACACAGTCAAATGGGAGACAGATACACTGGACACACTCAACATTAAGGGGACAACCAATGAGGATCCTGTTGGAATATGAAGCCGCAGTACCTTACTAAAGGTAGTTGGGCAGAATGTTCCAGTATATTCTTCCCTAGTCTTACTTACTAATTGCTTACTGTTTACTTACCAATCAGCTTTCCGAGTAGTATAAAGGCCTTGTAGTTATTCCTGTAGTACTTACTGGTTTGCAAAGAGATAAATCCTCTTGCAACAAACCTTACCTTCTGAGCTTATTTCAACAGATCCCATATATTTACCCACATGTGATTAACTATGAACACCTTACTCATATACCAGCAAGTAGAATAATCATTGTATTGTAAGCATAATTGTACAGTACATAAGGTAGTGTTGCTGCTGTCTGGTGCAGAACTGATTCTGAACCTGAACCGAATGGATTCTTCCAGACCTGTCTGAACATGTGCAAACCTGTGCAAACCTCAAATTTTCTTTGCTTCAAATAACAATATTTGCCAAAAAGAATTTGTGTATATGAACCTTCTTGGAGTCAACAGAGGTGCCGTGACCGCATTAGAGCCGAAAGGAGAGATCAAGTGAATCGTGATGGCTGTCAGCACAGAGCAGATTCCGGGTTCTGAGGTGACGAAGGCGACTGAAGCACGAAGAGTTCCAAACGAATAAGCCTGGAGTTTAGACTAGAATAGTGTAAAGTACAGGGAATTAACTACAGCTTATATACTAAAGTCCCTAGGGGTTGTAAATTAAGGTACAGTGTCCAACGGCAACAGACAAGATTAATGTGAAGTAAATGAAGGGGTATATGAACGTAGAGGGGCGATCGGGAACCCAAAGGTGGGAGGACCAATTGAAACCATTAGGGATCCTAAAACGGTATCCTGGTTCGATTGATCAGATAGTTGATCTGATCAATTATCGGGTTGTTCGGGTTCTGGAAGTAAAATGAAAAGACAATTCATGACATTACCCCCCCTCTAGGTGAAACCCGCCTTGGGTTTCATGACCGTCGCCGCTTCTTGTTCCATAGGTCTTCACCCGTGATAACCCACTTCTGTCTGTGTGTGGTTTCCTTCAGAGCCGCCAGGTACTTCTCGTAGAAGTCATCAAGACATTCGGTAGAATCCCCCAAATGTTCCAATGGTTCCCAGGTGTTATCCTCGGGTCCATAACCCTCCCATTGGATGAGGTACTGCAAGCGCTTACGCCTTTTGTTGAGGCGTATCTTCAGTACCTCTGCAATCTCGTAGAGGTCCACCCCGTCCACCACGTCTGGAGGAGGAGGATCGTCGTGGTGCTGATGGGCAGCGACAGGCAGAACCCAGGGACAAAGGAATACAGTGCTGAAGACCGGATGAACCTTCCAAGAATCGGGAAGCTTAAGCTCGTAAGAGATGGCTCCAACATTGCGGACGACCGTGAAGAGACCATAACGCCGGGCTTCGAATTTCTTTGTCGGGCGGTGGGTGACCAAATTCGCCCCGGACAGATACACCTTATTGCCGGGTTTATAGTCGGGATCTGCCTGTCATTTGGCATCATAGAACCTCTTCATCGTCTCCTGTGCTGCCCGCATGCAGCCCCCGCTTCCTCTTGAACCTTCGACATCCGGGTTGCAAACTTAGTCGCATCTTTGGTCGGTACCTCGAGCCGTGGTTCAGTGCCTTTCGCGGATGAAATCCTATAGTAATGAAAAAAGGGCTGAAACCCATGGTCTTACTAACTTGGTCATTGTGGTTGAACTCCGCTAGCATCAACCAGTCCGCCCCAATTGTCTTGCAAGAAGTTGGTAAAATCCCGAAGGTATTGCTCGATGTTTTGGTTGACGTGTTCAGTCTGACCATCGGTCTGTAGGTGGTAGGCTGTCAAAGCATTCAATTTTATGCCCAGGAGCTTTAACAGATCCCGCATGAAATGCCCCACGAATTGCGTCCCTCAGTCGCTGATCACCACCTCGGACAACCCGAAGTCCTTCCACATGTGGTCGTGATAGATGCGCGCCATCCCTTCCCCTCCCAAGTGCCCGGTGCAAGGCACCACCCGGATTCCTTTCCCCAATCGATCGACTATCACCGTGATGGAGTCGTACCCGTTACTGACAGGTAACTTGGTGATCAGGTCCACCGAAACGTTCTGCCACACCCGTTCCGGGACCGCATTAGGGTATAAGGGTCCTCAGAGTTTCAAACGAAATAGCTTCGTCCTCTGGCACACGGGACAAGCCAAAACATATTGTTTGGTGTCCGACAGTAGAGAGGGCCAGTAGTGGTTTTGGGTTACTTGTTCTGCCGTCTGGAATTGTCCCGGGTGTCCCGAAATATAATTGTCGTGGTGTGCTCGTAGAATCCGATGTCGTAGATCCCCAGTTGGAGGCACGTATACAGTTTGATGCCGGGTTACAAACCCGTCCTCGTGTTCTTCCCAGCCCTCGGCCTTTTCTTCTAGCGTTTTCTTCACCACATCTTCCCAATCAGCTTTCCCAGCTTTGATGTCCTCCATGAATTGATCACCCGCTGTGCCGTCCAAGACCGCCGGCATGGCTTTCAAAAATTCTTCGCTGTCCATCCTTCGGAAGTACTGTTCCGGCAGCAGCACAAGATTCGAATTATCCTGCGCCCCCTTCTCATGACCGCTTCGCCTCGAAAGCGCGTTGGTTTTCACGTGTTGTTTCCCGGGTTTATGAATGAGGGCAAAGTTGTATTCGCTGAGCTCCAAAGACCACCGGGCCTGTCGTCTATTGAGTTTCTTCATGGTGGTGAAGTACTCCAGATTCTTGTGGTCAGTCCAGATCTCAAACTTCAATTGACTGCCCTGCAGATAGTGTCGCCACTCGTAGAGGGCACGCATAATTGCCAGCATTTCCTTGTCATGGATGTCGTAGTTTCATTCGGTGTTATTTAGTCCCTTGGACATAAACACAATTGGAACCCACACCCCATTCTGGCATTGCGTCAAGCATGCCCCCGTTGCGTAATCCGAGGAATCCGCCTCAACCCGCCATTCCCCAACATCTGTTGGGAAATGCAGAATGGGTTCCGATGTTACGGCCAATATCAATTGGTCGAACACATTCTTCTCCAGTTCTCCCCACCTCCACTTGTAATCCTTCCGAGTGAGACAAGTTAACGGCTTCGCATAATCCCCAAATCCTTTGATGAAATGTCGGTAGAAATTGAGGAACCCGAGGAAGCTTTGTACGTCTTTAACGTTCCTCGGGGTTGCCCATTGTTGAACGTTTTCGACTTTTATGGGATCCATCCGAATTTTCCCATCCCCGACGATGACTCCCAGATATTTGACCTCTCTCTGTTCGAACTCACATTTTTCGGGTTTCAGGAACAACTCGTTTTCCTGAAGAATCCGCAAAACCTCCTTAACCGTGGAGCAATGTTCTTCCAGGTGTTCCGAGTAGATGAGAATATCGTCAAGATAGACGATAACCCGTCCTTCCGCGATACGATCCGCAAAGATGTCGTTCATCATGGATTAGAAGGTGGCTGGCGAGTTTGTAAGGCCGAAGAACATAACCAGCGGTTCCCACAATCCTCGGTTTGTGACGAACATGGCTTTCTCTTCGTCTCCTTCCTTGATCCGGATGTTATTGTATCCCCATCGAACATCCAATTTAGTGAACCAGGTTGCCTTACGGAGCATGTGCATGATCTCCGAGATCAGCGGAAGGGGGTATCGGTTCTTGATGGTAAGAGAGTTCAACTTCCGATAGTCCTGAACAGGCCGTAGCTTCCCATCCTTCTTCTTCACCAAGAAGAAGGGAGAAGCCCACGGCAATTTCGAGGGGCGAATATGTCCGGTTTCCACATGTTCCTTGACAAACACGTCCAACTCCGCCTGTTCCAGAACCGACAAGGGGATACTTCACCCCTTCACGGGTTCTGCGCCGGGTTTAAACTCTATCGTGTGGTCCCATTTCCGTCACTCAGGCAGCTTGTCGAAATCCTTTTTCTCAAAGACCCCTCAGAATTCCTCCAGGTAATGAGCGGGGACGCTTTCCTCCAGCGTCTTAGCCCCCTTGGCTTCGTGAGCCGTGGCTGCCAGTTTAGTAGTCACGCTACCCATAGCGCAGAGGTGTTCGGCATCCCGTGCATCCTGTACGTCCTTGGGGTACATCTTCGTGACGAAGATGCGGTCCCCCTCTTCCACGTCAGCATTGTCCTCTTCCCCCCATTCTTCCCATAGGCGAGCTCGTTTGCAAGCGGCAGGACACCTGGAGAAGCAAATGGTCTGTTTCTGCCAGTCGATCTCCGGGTTGTGTTGTTTCAACCAGTTGAACCCGATGATGACGTCGCTCTTCCTGGTATCTGTTACCCGCGAACGAGAATATTTCGGCATGGTCCTGTATTCAGAGGCGCATGCGTGCAACGTGGGTGATGTGTCCTCCCTTGTTGAGGGACCTGTCTGCGTTGTAAACCGGAACTGCTACCGCTAGAGGTTCCACTTCGATTCTGTGTTCGTCGACGAACCGCTGGCTCATGAATCTGTTGGTAGCCCCACTGTCCAGTAACCCGACAACTGCATAACCTTTAAGGTTATTCAGCCCTTCGAGAGTCATTGGAACCATCATGGAGTTCCCAGTGGCTCGGATATACTGTGGTGGCTCTTTCAAGTTATCCGGTATGCCCAGAGCATCCGGGAAGTAAGCCATCCGGATTTCTTCCACCATTTCGTTGTCCACTTCCTGTCTCCTGGCCGGGTGAGTCCATTTGGTGATGATCTCCCGCGCTTTCCATTCTTGGGCCCGTGCTCGGGTTGCAACCTGACGCGCGCTTCTGAAGGGGAGTCTGTGCCATTCTGCTTTCTCCCGCTCAGGCTTCTGGGGTTTCTTGCCCCTTTGCTTAGAGTCAGAAGGAGAAACGGCTCCCTCACTCTCTTCAATCTCAGAGGGAGTCCTCGCTCCCTCTCCTTCCATTTCCACTGTGTCTTCCTCCACACTGGGTTCTTCGATAGTCAAAACAGAGAATGAATTGTTTGAAGTCGTTAAAGGTGAGGGGGGTATATGAGAATCCGAGGGCACAGTCTTCACTCAGATTCTTCGGGAAAAACCTCCTTCCCGAGGTGTTCCTCCATCATTTCCGAGATCAAAGCTCGGAATTGGGGATTGGTGGGTCCTCGAGTAGTGCAGTTACAGGCCATGTGCCCGACCTCTCCGCACTGGTAGCATTGGGGAACCGGCTTCTTGCTGACCGCCCGGTCTATGTCCATAGGTGCGGGTCCTGCATTAGGGGCCCCGCCAGTGACAACCAGGGGCAGGACGACGGCAACCGGGGGATTCGCTGGAGCACGTTTCTCATTTCTGCGAAAGAAGTTCCCCGGGTTCTGGTTCTGTTGCACCTTGGGCACCGTGACGGGAGGATTGCGAAGCACGCCATCCATAACATGGAAGGCGCGACGCAACCCATCGTGCTTGATGACTGCCACCTTCCAGTCGGCATAGGTGATAGGTAGTGCAGTTTGTCCGTAGACGGACTGCAGAACCGGCTTCAGGATCCCTTGCTTGAGGAGCTGGATAAGCGTGGTTTCGTTGTAACCCGCAGTGTTGTTGTATGTGTCCAGGAGCGTGAAGTACTCCGTGGCTGTTCCCGCACCCTGGCGCAGCTTCTCAATTTTAGCCTGCGCAATTTCCACCTGTGCCCCTCCTTTAAAGGCATCAATGAGGTTCTTCTCGAAGACCTTGTAACTCCGATACAGTGGGGTATCGGGGTCCCTCAGGTTGCGCATGGCCTGCACAATGTTGTTGGCCCATGCCGCTGCTGATCCTTCCTTCATGTAGGACAGGACGAAGGCGATCTTCGCACTGTCTCTCTCGTACGTCGGGTTGTCCAGGAAGTGCAACCAGCACTCCGCCAGATAGGAGTCCACCAATTCAGAGTCTCCTTTAAAAGGGGTAGGGGCAGCAACACGGACTGTCTTCACCTGTTTAGTCTCCCTGGGCCCTCCCGTAGAGGCTCTTCCCAAGGCTACGAGGGCATCACGCAAGAGTTGTTGCGAAAGGGTGTTATCTCGCGGAGCAGACAATTCTCTCCGCGCAAGTTCCCCAATTCCTCCTGCATCACTCTGAATTGCCCTCCCGCGTGTTGCAGGGCCTGCGGCAAGATGCTGTCCCTCTCGTCACTGGTTAGGGCGCCAAAGCTCTCCATCGAGGGGAGCACATAGTCGTCGCTCATCGTGTTACGTCCAGTCGGGTACGCTGTGTAGAGACACTATTCTTTTGTCAGCACAGAGCAGATTCCAGGTTCTGAGGTGACGAAGGCGACTGAAGCACGAAGAGTTTCAAAAGAATAAGCCTGGAGTTTAGACTAGAATAGTGTAAAGTACAGGGAATTAACTACAGCTTATATACTAAAGTCCCTAGGGGTTGTAAATTAAGGTACAGTGTCCAACGGCAACGGACAAGATTAATGCGAAGTAAATGAAGGGGTATATGAACGCAGAGGGGCGATTGGGAACCCAAAGGTCGGAGGACCGATCGAAACCGTTAGGGATCCCAAAACGGTATCCTGGTTCGATTGATCAGATAGTTGATCTGATCAATGATCGGGTTGTTCGGGTTGTTCGGGTTCTGGAAGTAAAATGAAAAGACAATTCATGACAATGGCGGCAATGTGCTTGTTCCTTTACTTCCATCACAATGTCCACCACACCAGCTTGTTGAGGGCTTCACTTAATTTTCTTTGTGTTAAACCAGCAGATAAACTTGCTTTAAACGGGGTATTCAATTTGAAAACAGCGACAAAATTGAAGACACAAAATTGCTGTGGGCTTCACATCAGCCTGGAGCCAGCACACTGCTAGTTGATCACCTTCAACCATCAGGCCTATACCTGTACTTGCATCTTACTAGGGTTTCCTCCCAATGCACATCATAGTACAACCTAGACATGCACAGAGTGTGCTCGCCCAAGACGCCGTCCCCTAGCTATACATCCCATCATTGACTCCTGTCTACTAGACCATCACTAGCTTCATAGCAAGTCATCTCTCGACTACTAGAATCTCCTAGGTCACACTGGGTGCAAAGACCGACACATATGAAAACCATATGTGTTAAACGCATATGGTTCGCATATATGCGGTGAAATGCTTGCTCAGTGTCTACAACAGCAGTACTAGTTTAATCAAGACCCAATGAGCAGAATGTGAGTTGCTTGATTAAAGCAAAAACACAACTACTAACCAAATCCTAACTACTTTCCCCTTGAATGGTTTGGACTGTGCCGCCGAGTACGGGTCTTTTGAGCGCTTTAAGAAGGTTCAAGGAGCACAGATAATCCAACAAAGGTTGCGAGGAACACACCTGTTTTAAGAGGAAAGTGCAAGGGTTTGATTTAGAGTATCAGACCTCTTTGAGCAATGCCAAACGAGTGCCTAAGCCAACAAATCGAGTTTAAAGCATTAGAAGCTTGAGCCAACAATCCTGTGAAGCAGTCGAGCTTTGGGAAGGGAAACTTCTTGTTAGCGAAGACCTTGGTGCGATGCCGCGAGCACCGAACTTGAGCTCGAAGTTGAGCTCAGCGCCGTCGGCGGGAGAGGTAGCCTCCCGCCCGGACTTAATGTAATCTTGTGATTGGTCCCCGATCACCCAGGGGTGGAGAGCAGTTAAATGGATGCTCAGCCGAGGTGGTGGGCTAGTCGTAGCGCACCACCTCCGTGCGAGATGCACTTAGGACATGGAAGTTTTGCACAAAGAATAGATTAGATTCGTAATCTACATCACGTGACTGTAAATACATAATCCGCTGGGAGCGGGAAACATGAAAAGTATAGTGGCATATAGTAGAATATATAACTCCCCGTCACAAATCCCAATCCTAACAAGGTGCTGTCTTCTCCAAATCCCAAATAATAAGCCTTCCAAGGCTACTGTAGTGTGGTGCATGTTCTCAATCCTAATAAGCTCTCTCTAGCTTCTTAACCGTTTCCAATCCCAAAATCCTGAGCTAACAATTGATATTGAGTTACTTGTGCAGACGAAACAAAACTTCTTTAACAAAGTCAGTCCTGGGTGACAAGTCCCGAATTGCCGTCATTTATCAAGCAGTATCCGGTAAAGGTTACTGCTCTTAGGGACAGGAAAGTTCAGTGCCTATCCATGCCAAAACCTCCTTATATACTGTACAATTATGCTTACAATACAATGATTATTCTACTCGCTGGTATATGAGTAAGGGTGTCCATAGTTACAGCTAATGTTGGAACCGAAGGCGCAGTCAAAGTTTTCGTGTTTTGGGATGTTTTCAAAGATTGATAATAGCTCAACCAGTTCTCTGCTGATTTGGATGAAACCTAAGTAGATCTGTCGGGCTAATCCATGCGCAATTAGTGATAGGAAGCGATTCATCGAAATATTATATATAGGTAATCTGTGCTTTTGGACCCTTTTCGTGCCAAATACCATCTTGCATGTCCAGGACATGTCCCAGTGACCTAAGATTTTGCGAGAGACAACTTATATACCTAAGGAAACATGTGATAGAGCCAGAATCATATAAAATTTCGATATAAACATGATCCGTGCCATATTTCTGAATGCCAAAATTGCTAAATGTATCCAATGGACCAACAAGGACTGCAAATAAAAATATCCGTAATTCCAGCTCTATCACGTGTTTTTCCAGGTATATAAGTTGTCCCTCTCAAAATATTATGTCACTGGGACATGTCCTGAACATGCAAGATGGTATTTGGCACGAAAATGGTCCAAAAGCACAGATTACCTAATATATAATATTTCGATGATTCGCTTCCTATCACTAATTGCGCATGGATTAGCCCGACAGATCTACCTAGGTTTCATCCAAATCGGCGGAGAACTGGTTGAGCTATTGACAATTCTTTGAAAACATCCCAAAACACGAAAATTTTGACCACGCCTTCAGTTCCGGCATTAGCTGTAATCATGCAAGACGTGCCTTCGCTTCGCTCCGGCATAAGTGCTCGGATTTTGTACGCCTCAGCTTAAGAGGCAACTGACCATTGCTGAAAAATTATTAAAGAACAGTGTACGGTCGTTCTGTATTTGCAAACTTCGTGACAACTGTGAACACAGGTTCAAAAGTACTCGAGTATAGGAAACATATTCGAAAATATCATCAATCCACACAAAGCATGTACACATACTATGGGCCATACATAAGTCACAGTCCAATGCGCAAACTCCCCCCTTTCATCTGTCACGATAGACTACTGTATAGCATGCCACGAATGGAATTAGAGAGTTACAGCAGAATGATTAAGCACCCATTGACAAACGACTGAACCAAAACCGGATGGTCAGACACTCAAACTATGGGAAAACATGCATCATACCGGAGAGCAGCTCGAATAGAGGTAAAGTATTACAACTCTGTTGATTCGCTTGTGAACATTGAGCTCCAGAACATATGGAATTACTTTAATACTCGCCTCGCTCCTATGCGGCGCGGGTAGACGATGGTACGACATTGCAAACAGTTGGAGAATCGAAGTAAAAAAAGCAAATCTAGAGCATCTACAATTACGCTGGCTCACAGGGAGCGTCAGAAGTCGGGAAGCAACCTGTGAATAACTGAGAAGTCGGTAAAAAAATATCGGAGGAACCTAAGAGCATGAAAATGTTACCTGATCGAGGAATGAGTAGAGGGAGGTGGACAGGCTGAGCTGCACAAAATCGGCCACACTTACCAATGCCAACCCCATCGAAAATAGGCTGGGCGCTTTCTTCTGGTTGGGTGCTCGTAGCCTATACGGGTGGTTAGTTAGTAGATTATAAGACAACCGGAGAGTGGAACAGGACGGACGATGCAATTCAGCACAGAATACATTGCGGCATGCTAACGAAGATTTTAGCAAAAGAATGGAGGATAGAAATTCTGACGAACCTGCCGTATCATGGGCTACTACTGCACTGCAACATTTATTACCCCAACATGGGTCTTGGAGAATGTCGGCGATGTTGAGGCCAAAGTGAGACGTAAAGGAGTCGGTTAAATGATGTGAAAAGCACAAACAAATGACCTACACAAATTTCCGAGGATGCAGGCAAGCCAAAGAGTAGCTGAGCTGAGTCGTGCGAGAACAACGGCCTAGGATTGGCACGGAACATATCCCGGCTCAACTCCCAAATAACGGATTGGTGCGGTGTTCTCGAGTCAACTTTGTCATGGGTGTGTTAGCAAAATACGGATTGAAATAGCAGAAGCACGGTACGTAGTACCAAAAGTTGGGTCATGAGAACTTCAGGATTCGAATACAATTTGCGCTGGCGCATATGGGTTGAGTTTGATTATTGTGAACAATCAGGAAGGTGCTTACCTCAACGAGCTCGGTCGGCTCTAGATCCAGGAGCTCGATGACATGGAAATAAATTACAACAGCGGGCCTACCAGTGAGACATTCAATGGGAGAGATCCAGGGGCGCATGCGAATGGTCATGATGACTGATGCGATGTGTAAGTGCGTGATCTGTAAGGATAATGAACGAACATCCTGACCATCAGAGCTTGTTAAGGAACAAAGATGAAACAAACTCAACTGGGATGTGCGCACAGAGGCGACGACTCGGACGATGTGAAGATTTAGCTAGGAATTAGTATACGCACATACCCCAATGGTCAGCTCAGAAGCCATGGTTAGCATGGATTATGTTACCTGTGCGAACCGCGCAGTCGAAGGTGCAGCTGTGTCGGAAGCCAGGAGAGAAGCTTTGCAGGCCGATTCTGGCAACGATGGAGGAAACGGCGTGAGCCGCACTTGCAGCATGGAATTGCAGTAAAAGCCATGGTCAAGAGGGCGAGATCAAGCGTGCACTTGATTCTTGGGAAAATCTTGAATGCTTGAACGGAAGTTGCATTGGCTTTCCAGGCTTGCGAATTAGGTGCTCATTCACACTTGATGATGGTTGAGGTATGTAGACCGGGGAATTTAGGACGATTGGGAGCAGAGAGATGGGGCAGAAAGCAAGAGGCGCCGAGGGGACACGACGCCGCGCAGTAGATATATGTTGACGTGGCTCCACATGCACACAGTGGAAGGATGGTGGAGGAGCGGAGAACTCTGGAATGGCATAGCTCGAGGCTGTAAATTATTTGACAGACATGCCTTGCAAAATGGAATCCTCGCTTCCATTGGGTGTGGAAACCGGCTGCAAGGCGGGACGCAGAATGCAAGGAACGTAAATGGAGCTCAAGAAGCTGATGGTAGAACATTCCATCAATGAGTTTTGGCAAAAGATTAAAGATACGAAATCGGCTGCGTGAACTGCGTACTGCGGAGAAAAGAACTGCGCATGGGTCACTTGTCCTATCGCAAATGTAACGGCGTGCTGCACGGGACAGAAAATCGAAGATGGAAGGGGTTAATCCAAGGACCAAAAGGGAAGAGCAGAGGGAAGCGAAAGAGGATGATATACGCGGATATTGCACAGCCGAACGAGCAAAATGTTAAAGAACACTTACTTAATTTAGCACATGATTTGATCATGGGTTCAATTGGTCTGAGGCAGTGTGGAAAAGAAAGAAAAGCCAAAGGAGT